>CAOLHI010000463.1:0-22500 GCA_948474755.1 Ctenosaura bakeri | reverse complement strand
AGGCAAACTTCTGAAGAGTGATTTTCTCCAAGACTGCAGCAGGAGGAAAGCTTTAAATCTCTCTTCTGTATCAACTCTGATACCTAAATCAGGGGATAATTTCCCTCCTGACCCCACCCAAGATTTGGACTACACAAATACCTTCACTTTCCTCTGCAGTCTCTCTCAAAATGGTGACAGGACATGACACCACAAGAGACTGCTTGTATTTGGGAGTGCTTGTGGGAATGGGAATGTATTTTCACAATTTTGAGGGGCTTTCTGTGTGGTTTAGGGGCAAAAATTGCCATATATCACATTTATTTATTTGTTTGTTTATTTGAGGAGGTGTGTTGGATTGCTTTGCGGGACTTGCACTGCATTTTAGCACCCACAAAAACCTGCAAGCCACACTGTGCCCACTCTTTTCCTCAACAGTCAGCTCCACCCATTCCAGTAAGGAAATTTCTATTAAAAGCCCTCCTGCCTGTTAGTTGGAAAAACATTGCATATAATTGTCATGCCATAGGTAGTTTGGCCATCAATCTCATTAGAAGCTGAAGAGAAGAGAAATATTTTTTGCTGCTTTATATATCAAGGATGGGGGCTTGTAAATGAACAGAAGTAATGTTGTGCTTTCTGGTCACCTGCCTGATTACACAAGGCAAGAATGCTCTGAGAAGGACCTGGCCAGTTGTTGTTGTTGTTGTTGAAGGACATCATGGGTGAATAGATAGACTGAATAACACGATATACTTTCCATGTCAAAGAGTGACTGCTCTGGATGTAGTTTCCCTTTACTTGCCCAGTTTGCCAGCACAGTATAAAATGGCCCTTCCATAAGTGGTAGACTGCATTCACACTGTATAATTACATTACTTTAATATCACTTTGACTGTCATGGCCCCATTTTATAGAATCATTGGATTGTGAGATACTTAGAATTCTCTGCCAGCGAACTCTACTTTAGTTCTCTCAACTGCATCATGAGATCTTTCTAGCAAGTTTTCTAAAAACGTTTCAATAAACCTTAAATCCCAGGATTTCAGAGAGTGGATGGATCCATGACAGTTAAAATGGTATCACACTGATATTATTGGGTAACGCAGATGCTCTTGGTTTCCACTTGTGAGAACATCTATGTGTAATTAACCCATTGTTCATGATATTGATAATGAATCTAGTAGGAAGCCATGTACAATCAAATGATCTCTGACTTATGCATTGTCAATACTGGAACAATCAAGAATCATTAAGGAAAGTGGCCAAATCTGGCTTAATATCTTAACTGAAGCAGAAGTATGTACAGATTATTTAAGAAATTCAGTAAAATAGATGGCCCAGTAGCATTCTTAGATATTCGAGAGTCAAGTTGCACATTATGTTTAGCACACAGTGTGATGGTCATTTTTTTTCCTTTATGGACAGTGAGTCCCCTAGACCCTATCCAGGTGAGAACTACAGAATGAGGAAGGGTGATCTAATCCTTCCCTCCTTGCCCCCGCAATGGTCAGTGAGAGTAAGGGAAGAGTGGGGTGGATGGGGAGGATTGGCGGTGACTTTTTGAAGAACAGAGTTATGACCACCATGTGGTTAACCTTGTTACCCTTAGGGAAGTGTGCCATGACACAATCTATAATTGTGGATTCTGCCTTTGTGTTGGTGTTGATGTCAGAATTTGTTTTCCTCTGACTGGCTTTTTTATAAGGAATGGGTGTGGAGTAGCGGGGAGGTCAGCTCAAGTGGCAAAATGTGAGCCCTAGTGAAATTTCTTAAAATCTCCTACTAGTGCTAATGCAATTTTTTAAAAGGAAAGTTTACCAACTGCTGTGCGAGGGAGTATTTTCATGGGCTATGCATCTGGCGTGAGAAGGGTTAAACTTCCCATCACTAGACAACATAGTCCTCATTCAGACTGAGACCTAGGCTTACTTCTGAATTGAAAGAACATCCCTCCCATAGAGCTGCCTGCTGTAGATCAGACTGATTTTGTTTAATATCCAGTATTTAAATTATATTATAAGGTCCTATCTAGGAAAAAAAGGATAGTTTTTGGCACATTCTTCTTTCGAAAGCAGCTTCTGACAGGGACTGGTCCAAGACGTTTTGTTGCCTGAGAAGAAGGATAAGCCCCTCCCTTATTCCATGTACCAAAGCTGGATTTCCAATCAAATAATCCTGGTGAGAGGAGTAGGATCTTCCACTGACCAGGGCCATTTTTGCACCACACTGTTATAGTGTTATTATTCTACTTTCAGCATCCTGTGGAATTCTGGGGTTTGTAGTTTCCTGAAGCCAAAAAACTCTCTGGCTGAGAATTCCAAAGGCGTCTCCCTAAACTGCAAACCCCAAGATTCCATAGGATGTTGAAAGTGAAATAACAGCACTATAGTGTAGAAATGGCCCCATAGGCAGCAGGCTCCTTTAAGAAGCCCAGGACAGGTCATGGAGCATACAGAGCTCTGCCTTCCAATAGCTGGGATGGGGGAAGCATGGGAGGAACAGCCAGGGGTGGAGAGTGCTGTTGTTTCTTAGCAGGTGCTGCCTGAGGCAACTCGTTGATTAGGAACTGGGCAGATTCTTCGTGTTGCAGGGGTCATGCGACAAACAACAACAGAAACCCACAGCGGGACCAGTATCCACCGCTCCCCTCTCGTGTTAGTGCAGTGTCTCGCAGGCTACTCGAGACCATTTAAATGCTAAAACTATTAAATGCATGCCAAAACCCAAACATTCAGCCTAACTCATTAAAATTTAATTATAAAGGGGCAGCTGAGCCCAACATGAGTTCTTGACTCGGGAGCCACGCAGGAGAGAATGCAAACACGTAACGCTGAAATCGCCCAACCAGACCTGGGCCCAGCTATCTAGGATGACTCAGTTTGTCGAACAGTTGTACAGAAACAATTTGAATCACTGGGAAAACCAAAACAAGAGACCTTGTTCCTTCTGCCCCTTTTCTAATGTCTCCTCTGAAAGAAAGATGTTTCTGTATTTTATAGACACAAAGAATAGAGTCAGACATAGAATTCTCAATTGAAAACTGCAATGAAAGCTGTAAAAAAAATGTGGACTCTCTCTCCATGTGTGTGTGTTTGTGTGTGTGTGACAGAGGGAAAGAGAGAACTGTCTTTGAAAATAATACTGTACTATTTAACCAGCTTGCAATATGTAGAGTTTCCTCTACAGAGCTGCCTCACTGTTTATGCCTCTTTCGGTCTTTAACAATGCTCAGTTGGAACAATATTTTGAAAGGCTTGTTTTCTTTTCCAGTTCTTTCCTCATCCTCACCCCCTCCCCGTCCAAACATGTTGTTAATATTAAGATGCTCTATTGACAAGAAAATATATAACCCTTCTGTGATCATCCATGCCATATTTGAGCCTTGGTTTTACATTATGTACCCCTCTTTTATATAGAAAAAAGTGCCTCTCTAAAACTGTCTCGTTCGCTGTAAGATGCTACCTTCCTAGAGAATGAAGACAGAAATATATTTTACATTTCTTGTCAGATTGAACTTTAAGACATCTTGACTGCTTTCTCTATAATTTAAACATCACAGCCCAAATGGCAACATGCTTTGTTCAGTTCCAGTTGTGTGAAGTTTTAGTGCTTCATTGATTCCAAGGAAGCCTATAGCTGGCACATCCAGGAGGGCGCCTGCATCACGCTTTCCTGCCGCAGCATGTCAAACCATTATAGGAGGGACCAGAATGTCACTGTGGTCTCAATGGTTCGTCAGCTGAAGGATACGGCTAACAAATGTAAAAACCAAACTTCAGAGGAGCTGCTTCTCTGTGCTAAGTGATCTGTATTCCCTCTGAATTTACTTTCCCCTAACCCCGTGAAATTAACAGTACTTTCTGACATTCGACCCCCTGACCTCACATATAATAAGAATTTAAAAAGCACCATGCATGAGTGTGCCTGTGTAATGCAAAACTGGGGAAAAATGACCATGTCACAGTTTTTTATTATACAAAAACCTTCTCCGTCTCCACTGCATGCTTCATATGGTGAGTGCTTGGCTTAAAGTTATTATAAAGGGGGAAAACACACAGTTTTAACTGTAATACTTCACTCTCCATGACTTTTATAGACAATAAATTTGTAGCAAATACATATTGCGATCCCCCCTTCCCCTCACAGCCTCCCCTCCCCCCTCCCCCCCATAAGGCTTTGCATGCCATTAAGGCAGATGTTTACCAAGATAAGTGGTAAAATAGGCTAGGGATGTTTTTTTTTTTTTTTTTTTAAAACACAACAACTAGGGGATGGTTCAAAAGGGAGCCGCTTCTAGGGAGCTGGTTGCCAAGGGTGCAAGCGTATGCACAATGTGAAGGTCTCAGGGTTTAAGAGGCAGAGGCAGGAAAGTGTTAGGTGGAAATGATTTTGCAGTTATCAGGCTCAGGGGATGACAGCGTACAAGAGTAAGAACAAGGTGGTATGTGGCTTTTTCTTCACTATGAAGTAAAGATTGGCAGCTGGAAGTAAGGCTTACAGGCAGACCTGCACACAGGACCTCTTCACCCAGGACTCATAATCACTACTCAAAGGAAAATGCATTTACCAGTAAAAAGCGGCTGTAGCCATCAGAAGTGTGCTTAAAACACCACTTAAATATCACTTTATACGCTATTACTTGCAAACTGTGGCTTGGTATTAAATTATACTTGCATAGGCTTTTGCTTAGGTGCTGATAATGCTTTTGAGGTTGCATTGGTGAGGAAGCATTTAGGCTGCTTTACCAGAGACGTGACTAGAATATCCCATCGTGCTGACAGTGACAGGGTGAAAAATTGCAGAACTGTACTTTCTTTCCCCATATAGATTGTAATTTTAATTGTCATTGTGGCCCTTCTGTTTTAATTATGGGACTTCTTTGATATATACCAGGACATCGTATTGAATGAAAATATGGTGCTATAATAGTCTCTTTATAATTAATGACCACATGTAGATCTTGGTGCATAAAAGGAAAGGAATAAATGAACAATTTATTTAACTAGGTTTTGGATTTCTTTCTGTCTTCCAGTGAATATAAAATGGTCTTAGGGCTTCTGAGGCTGTTTGATGCAAGGACTGCTGAGAATATTGAATAAAATTACAAAGGGGCAGATAACAAAACATATTAGGAGATACAGGAACATAGTACCCTTACAAATGGGAGCATTTATTTATTTGTAGTGCTCTATGAAATAATCATATTAGGCTGTACAGCAAGCTTTTCCCCCAATTTACTTACAAAAGTGACTTACAAAAATATTTTATCTCTCTCACACTATAAAGCAATAATGTACTATTTAGTAAAATCTTTTAAATCTGAGTTTGTTACTCCCCCCGTTACACACACACTTTTTTTAATGACAAATAAGTATTTCTCACATTTTACTTTCTGAATATGATAGATTTATACAATATTAGACTCTAGTATAAGAGAAAATATTGTCTTGCCTGTTCAGTATAAAACAAGAGCAGTTACAAAGCAAGCCAGTTATAAAACATAAAGGGAAACTAATTTCATTCAACATAGGAGAAAACATTTTAAAAAACACATTGCAGATCGAACATTTCCCAAGACCTAATACGTGTGGTCGATTTTTTAAAATATTAGGGAGAAAAATAACCTGACCAGCAAATGTGGTCAAATCATAAGCATTTCAGGAGAGCACAAATCTCTGTGGATTTCTGAAAAGCAGACATATTTGTCCAGTGTCTGTCACAGTAAAACTAGAAAATACACCCTGACAAGCTTCTGCTAATTTTATTGTGGCGTAGAGAAGTGTGCATACATCCTGTGTTGTATGACTGCAGTTCAATTGCAGAGCACGATAAAATTGGATCGGCAGAGACAGGGACTACCCTGGGGTCAGCTGCGACCATGCCACTTCGATGTGATGTCTAGTTGGGGTGATGGTGTGTAAATAAACGTAGAGAATTGCAAATCTTGTCATGGCCACGCAGAACAGCTCAAGCATTTAAAGATGGTTGCCCGCAAACCTAACTGGAAGGTGGTTGCTCTGTGTGGTGGCTTAGGAAAAGGGGGAGGGGAAAATGGGGAGGGGAGGAAAGAAAGAAAGAAAGAAGAAGCTCAATCTTTTTTTGCTGTAGTCTTCTCCTTCTTGACATATCTGAGATCACTGACCCAGCAATTTATTGCTGAAGGGATTAATCACTAAATTGTTTTTCATTTTAGTGGAAAGTATAGCAACTAACTAACCACATTCTAATACTGTTCTTTTAAAAGCTTAGCTGCTGCGATGTGCACAGATGCCTTTCTGTTTACATATTATCTTCTTTGATTTATGTGTGTGCGTGTGTGTGTCTTTAAAGCGGCCCATGCATTTTATTACCTGGCTGCTGCAATGAATTAAAATACATGAAAAGTTCCATGATATCTTTTTGGTGAACAGCAAACTTTCCTAATGTTAGAAAATAAAATATTACAGAATTCACATTTGCAGCTTATGAATCTAATTTCATTCCATCACAGTCTATGTTGCTCATTAAAATATGCTTGCAGTTTTGCTACTTTTGACCAATAAGATGCATTTTTAACCAGTTCGTACAGTTAAACATATCTGTTTTTCTGTTACTTCCCCCTCACATGACAATTACATTTCATTACAAATTTATAAAATCATTTACATTTTAGCAGTTTAAATGTTTCTGCTGACATTTTGTAACTATTACCCTCTTGTAGAATGGCATATGTTCAGGCAGTTAATAAAAAATTAAATGGAATAGCACAAGACAAGGTGAAGCTTTGTAGCTGAGTGTTCTGCACATTTCTGAAAATACCATCTTTGTGTTGCAAACTGTGATATGAGGTTAGGGCGATGCCAATATATGTATTTGTCATAACTGTCACAGAGTCCATGAACCAGCCAATCATTCTGCTCCTAATTAGACAGTTACTTTTTTTTTCTTTTTGGAAAATATTTCCACAAATGATGGTATCTAAGATTCCAGAAAGGTATTTTGTGTATAGGAGGCAAGGAATACCAGTGAGATTTTAACTGTGTGATTTCCATCATATATATTACTGAACACAAAATCTTCAAACTGGAGCAGCAGAACCCTCACGGCACCTGAAATAAGAGTTCCAAAGCTGTTAACAACTAAGATTCAAAACACTTCCTTGTCTGTTTTTCTCTGTATGTTACAAAGAAATGAAGCTAACCATAAATAAACGTTGTCACTCTTCCAGCAGGCTAGTGAAAAAGGAAAAAAGTTATGTAGAAGGAAACCACGCTGAATTACTTCCTAGTAAATGCTTTTGAGATGGCACCTTTAGAGTTTATCTACTAATGGTACTAGCACACCTGAAAAAGGTATGTTTTGTAGTAACAACCAAGGGTTTCCACTTTTATTTTGTACTCCCAAGCAAGGAATTCATTCTGCAGTTGCTATACCTTAAATGCAATTTTTAATGAAGATTTAGACATCATGTTCTATCAGTTGTAACCATCCCATGTTTACCCACCACTACCTTTGTCTTTGTTCTCACTACCCCCACTAAAGAAAAAAAAGAAAGAAAGAAAGAAAGAAAGAAAGAAAGAAAGAAAGAAAGAAAGAAAGAAAGAAAGAAAGAAAGGCTCACTGTGGAATAGTTCACAATGTCTTTTGACTAATTCTACTAGGAGCTGTCCATTTGTAGGTACTTTGTCTGGTTTTAGTTCTTAATCTGTGGCACATTTGGGTCTGAAGGAAAGAGCTTTAGATCAGGTTTGAGGATGATGTTGCCCTCCTGATGTTCATGGATTGCAAGCAGCCCTAGCCATGGTGAGGAGTGCTGGGAAATACAGTCCCGCAACATCTAGAGTGCCTCATGACTCCTGCCCCTGGTGTCCATGATCCACTTTTTTTATTTGTTTATGGCTCAACATGGTTGACTTTTAGGAGTAACCTTACAAATAAGGTAGCCAGAGGTAGCCAGGACATCCTCTGCCCAACGGTGGCAGGTCAACTCCTGATTTCCTCACCACTGCTCTGAGTTGCATAGGACCCCTGCCAACAGTAAACTTGTGAAAGGAGAGGGGTTCCACTCTGGGACAGCCCAGAGCACCTGCAGGAGCAGTGGTGAGGAAATGAAGAGTGGAGTTGCTTCCCCCATGGTGGCAGACCCGATAGGTGCCCCAGTAGTTATGCAGTTATATTGTAAATCTAAATGAATGCATAACACAAGGTTGGCTAAACTATTTTGTTTAATTAATCATAGAAGAAAACAGACTGACATAAGGAGTTGCTCAACAAGGACTGTCTTTCCACAATATGATTTCACATTATGAATTATTTATAAAATTATTTACCTGTTTTTCATTGTCAAAATAATCTCAGAGTGGGAGAGAGTCCCAACATCAACAAAGGATGTTTGCACTAAATATATTTCAGGAAAAGGATGTAGTGAATTTCATAGTTTCTCGCTTCATGTGTGAAGCATATGTTCATTCAAAGACGGAGCTAGCTAAACACCTCCCATCTTGAAAGTGACTGATGCAGTTATGGTATCTGTTTATACTATTTCAAGATTCAACTTATTTCTCTATGGAATACCTTGAAATGAATGTTTACCAGTTTCTGTTAAAGTTTCTGTTAAAGAAGTCATGATCTTTGCTAACTGAGGTATACCAGTACTGTGTAACTAGACTAGTAAAAACCACAATCTGATCTTAAATAAAACAAAGTATTGGTTTTCTTAGGGATGAGGGGAACCAAAAGCATGAAATCGGGAATAACTTTAGCTGTCTCAGGCCCATTTTTAATTTTTCATTCAGTAAGCACATCCCAGAAGTTTTAACAGTCATAGCAGATTAACCTTGCTTGTGCTTTTGGAAGCTAGTCATCTGATGAATTTACATGCTGCTGGATGAAAATGCTATTTGGAGAGAGATTGAGAGTTTATTTGATTAAATCCTTTTCTCCACTACCTTGACCTCTTTCTTGTGAAATAATCAGAACTGTTTAGCAAGAATATTCAGACATTAATAATGAATTGCTTTAGAGCTGGGTTCTCTTTTGCACAGCAACAAGCTCATTGGTGTTTGTATATATATATATATATTTATTTATTTATTTATTTGTTTATTTTTTTATTTATTTATTTAATTATCCTTCCTGGTTATGCACCCATCTGTCCTAGGCCTGGGATGGCAGAGAAATAAATGCGACAGCTGATTTATTTGGTGAAGAAGAAATTTTGTTTAGTGTAGGTGTGGAGATAACAATATACAAAGACTTAACCACTGCCCCACTGTATTCCTCCTTGGCTTTTTTTTAAAAATATGAGCAATGACGTGAGATGGAGTGAATGGAAAAACACCAAACAATAACATAATCTTGCATACTGTAATATGCTTGATGTCACCAGGAAAGGTGTATTTGTACTATACAGTTATATCAGTTTGATAGTGCTTTACCGGTCATGTCTCCATCTTAAATTGTCTTGGGATTTGTCATCTAGTAAGATACTTGGAATGTGTCACTAGGGAATTCTAAGGCATACTCCTGAACAATAGTCCACAAGGTAACCTGGTTTAATCTTCAGCTTTCCTTCATAGGATAGTTTGGGAACTGTATTTCTGAGAAGTAAACCAGAGCTCTCTAGCAGAGAATTCTAAGCATCTCACCAAATTCAGGATTCCATAGGATGACAATCAAACTGCTGTAACAGTGAAATACAGATATAGTACAGGTGACGTGGGAACAGAGAGAAGGTGGACAGAGACATTTTACAACACTCATGATTATTCTTGGTGTAAAAGTTAAAACAGAATTTAAAGACTATGGCCCTTTTCGCAGAGCATTTGCCATGCAAAAGGGCCCCTGGAGCATTGCATGATTGTGAGGAGCGATCCACACGATGGACTTGCAATTGCATGACGCTGCCAGGGCCAGTAGGCACTGATCGTGCACTATTTCATTTTCAGCTTGTAGCCGAAAATGGTGCGTGGTCACGCATCGCTTCAGGGCATTTACCATGCATGTGAAGCCTCCGGAGCCATGGTGCTCGTGCTTCCTGTCCCAGCGCAGCCTGGGAAAATCCCAGGGTGCACTGCAGAAGGAAAAGGAGGAGCTCCCATGCTGCCTGCTCGCTACCAGGCAGTGGCTGTGGAGCTGAAGCAGCAGGGATGCGAGAGCCTCTTGCAAGATGCTGCTCGTGCAATCCTCGCACCCCAGTGCCAAGAAAAGGTTAGCTGCGGAAAAGGCCTAAGTTTTGGGGGGGGAAGGATCCATTGAATGTGTGAGAATTCTGGGTTGAGGTTACTTGGGCCACTGAAAAATGATGAGCTCCAAAGAGGCTGGTATTCAGAATCTGAAGAAGGCAGAAAAAGTTCTAAAGGACCAAAGGTGGATGGCGTGGTCGTAGATGGATTGTATCTGCATCAGCGTCTTCTCTCACAGATTAGTTGCTCAGACTAAGAAACTAAGTCCAGAGCTACAGCTATATTGAAGTGATCAGGCTCTAGACTAGATCAACTCAACTGTTGAATGGAGAGTTAGCATGAATTCTATATGTTTATGTTAGCTGAAATAGAATTTGAGGCTTTGACTATCTTGGAATGTAAAGAATGAGGCCTCCAACTCTGCTGTCATATTGCCTTTTTGGACATTTCCTGTGTCTTATGCTCTGCTGTACTGCAAATTCAGAATAGTTCTCATTCATTTAGACCTTTGGAATACGTGTGCATGTGTCAGCTTCATATCCCTAAGGTTATCAACTCTGTTGCTGATTTTGACCAACCGTCTAAGAATGATACTTTATTATTAGGAAAGTAACCTTATCCATTGAGCTTATAAACTTCCATTTAAAAACTAATTAGTTAAGTTCTAGTATCATGGCCTAGAAAGTGGTTAGTTACATTGACTTAAAGTCAACTATGGCCAAGTTCCTGCATTGAGAGATGTAACTACAAAGATGTAGCTGCAACATCTTCCAATACTACTTTCTAAGATCCATCCTTTGAAGACACAGCCCCTCAACACAGTCATTTCATGGATAGTGAGGCAGTGAGTTATGATTTATCCAGCTCTCTCATGGCTATGTAGCATGTTAAGATAGCTGCAAAAGAACCCCATGCGGCTTTGTCAGGATGCATGTACATCTCAGTGCACCCTACAACCAGAAGAGGACTTAGAAATGTCATTATTCTCTCTTACCCTCTCCAAAGCTTAAATAATAGGATTTTGTGGATACTTTTGGTCATTGTGATTGTGAAATGACTGTAAATGTAAACTGGAAGAACTACAATGTTGTAGATCAGGCTTGTGAAATTGTAATTACTGAAGAGGATGCCATTTAGTCATTTAGATGACTGTGTCACCCTTTATTAAAAAAATGGACAAACTATTATTTTCTGATTCTCAGAACTAACTAGATGCTGCTGCTGCTGCTGCTGCTGCTGCTGCTGCTGCTGCTGCTGCTGCTGGTGATGATAATGATTATTTATAACCCACTTTTTTCCCAGGTTGGGACTCAAAGTGTCTCACAACAATTAAAAAGACAGAGTTAATAGAAGAACAGTTCCTCCTGGTAATTTTTTTTAAAAAAATCCGAATACTTCAAGCCAGGGACCTATGGTACAAAATCTCCCATCTACCTTGCTGTCATCTCAACATCCACAATGCAACATGGGGCAGAAGTGTGACTCAGCCCTTTAACTATGTGATATTCCTCCTCTACCATTCAGTGAAGCAACATTTTCATAATTATAAAAGTAATGGAAAACTTATACTGAGGCAGAAATAGGATTAAGGTTGTCCCTCATTAAGTCAGAACTGTAATGAAACTTGACTATGTTTTTATTCATTAATTTATTTATTACCATCAATGTAGCTAGAACTATATATAAAAAAAGCAATAAAAAAAGATGTCCTTACCAAAGTTGTATAGTTAATGAAGAAAAAAAAATCAGTATGGAGGAGAGAAGAGTAAAAAAAAGAAAGAAAGAAAGAAAGAAAGAAAGAAAGAAAGAAAGAAAGAAAAAGAAAGAAAGAAGAAAAAAATGTCCAGGTATGCATAACTTGAATATACAAAATTACAAGTGTAAAATTAAACTGGCGTTTGAAAGGTTTTGGGAAACAAAAAGTTTTAAACTGAGATTTAAAAACAGTGGCCAGATTCCCATATGGAAGTTATGTCTTTGTAGGTGGAATTTGTAGGTATGCGGGAAATAGAACTGGGCAGTTCTGTACTTTCTATATCTAGGGCTGCTGTCAGGTTACTACCTTGCAGATCTGGCAAAGTGACCAATGCAGAAAAGGACTTGGCCGTGGGACTGATGCAAATGGGATCAATGCAGAAAGGGACTGGTGCAGACTGATCCTGCCGTGTATTGGGGACCCCTGCGCATTGGGCACTCTTGTCATTGTCTTGATAGGCATCTTGACAATTCTCTATCAGAGTTTCCTAGTCCCTCTGCTACATAGCTAAATATGAATAAAGTTTCGTTAAGTAAAAGGTGATATAGGATATCATTATGTTAAGTAAAAGGTGATATAGGATTCTGGCGACCAATTTTAAATGCTTTATTTATTGCAGAAGGGAATTCATTACAGTAATTAGTTATGTCCAGACATCCGTCTTAGTATGTGTTATTAGCATCCCAATCCATATTATTGCTTCTTTGTAAAACTGCTGTCTCTTCAGAATAGAGTGCATTGGGAATAAAAGTAATTTTAAAAAAATTTAATTTTAATTTTAAAAAATTTGATTTGATTCTGCAATGGATCAATGCAATAAAAAATCAACAGGTTCAACTATGCATGACTTATAGCATTTTTTACCTAAGGTGATTAAGTGACCGGTTTGCCTATGTTCGAGTAGGATTATAATCCTTTGATAATTTTGTTCTTGAAGTACTATTAACAATTTTCTTTTACTTGTTCTAAAACTGCACAGTTTTTCTAGTCTATTTGCGGTATGGGACATATGCTGTATAAAATTCACAGCTGGTTCATTTACTCAGAAAACAGGATTCTTTGTTCATAAAAATAATATTTATGGACAGATGTATTATTTTCTGCACAGAAAATGCTGTAGTTGGAGACTTATTCTGTGCAAAATTCACAGTTTATTTTGTGGAGAAAAAGGCATAAATATTCTCACATTCCTGTGTGAATTTTGCACAGAATAAGTCTCAGACTGCAGTGATTCTCAGCAGTCCTGGATTCTTCTCACCAAGTTTTTCCAACATTCAAAAAGATATTTTTGGCAACTTAGAAAAAATATTTTTGAATATTCTTTTCTTCCCTATGTTGGAGCCATGCCAGAGGAAGATAGCATAGTGTCTCCTAAGCCTCATTGTTATCTGTTTCTTAATAACACTCAGGTCAATGTTACACATGAAATGGTTTGCCTTTAACTCTACTGAAAAGTTGTATCTTATTTGCTTATAACAGTTGCTCTGCAACTTATTTAGCTGAACAATACCCAAATCACTTTATAGGGAAAAGAGATTGCACTACTTATTTTTTTTCCAGTAGAAGCCAGAAAAATGATTTATTAGCATGCCTTTAAAAAAGAGTTTGCCAGCTCTCAATATACTGAATTTGCAAGACAGGAAGGTCAGCTTTTGCACACTCAAAATAGATTTTTTTCTCATTGCTAATGATCTCAAGTATGTAGTGGCTATTTGTAGTAATTCTTGTGATGCAAAATCTACCACTTTGTACATCTACTCACATCAGTTAAATCCTCGAGTTGTGAATCAGGTTCAGTTTCAAAGGGAGCTTCTGCAGGTTGTGACCAAATACTTGATGAATCATTCGGTGTACAGCTGAAAATATTCAGTGGCTTAAAAGTGCTTATTTCTAAAGTTTGGTTTAGGTTGAGTATATGAGGATAGGTTACACTTCAGTGGAAAGCACATGTGCCCACATGCTCCTCAGATTGCTACTCGTTCCAAGCTGTGCAAATATTTTATCAAACATTGACAGACAATGCAATAATGTGAAGTCAAATTGCATAGTTAAGTGGCAGTTCTCACACAATGCCTGCAATCTTACATGGCTTAGTGTAGCACAGTAGTCCTGCATGTGGGACTACGCAATGAGCTATTTACTAACCCTGGACCCACTATATTGATCCTGAGACCTCCTAGCCATTTTGTGCCTGGGGAAAAATGGGGGAGGGTGGGAGATGAGTGGGTTTTGGAAGCGTCTGGCTATGTCCCTGTAGCCAGGCGTGAAACAATTACATCGCCTGTTGAGGTCTGCTGTGGCCCTCCAAAGGTCTCAGCAGCTGATGTAACCATTTCATATCTAGCTATGACCAGATGCTTCTGTGATCCCCTCTACTCTCCTCTAGATATGAATAACCATGGGCACAGGGCTTCAGTGCCAATACAGCAGGTGAGTTTGTGTGTGTGTGTGTGTGTGTATAGAGGGGCTTTGCTTGTTGTCGAGAAAGGAAGGGAAACTGAATTTCTGCAGTGGCCAAAACCAGACATACGTAGGTTTAAGGTTAACTTTTACCTGCATGTGCTGCTAACAGGATGCAAGTCAGTGTCTGTTAGGAGTGGCCCTATTATTAGGCCAAGAGAGATGGTCACCGCAGGTTGGAATTCTGTTGATACAGCATGCTATTGTTTGCAGTCTTTCCAGAACTACATGCCATGATGGAAGAAGGCAAGTAGAGTCTGCTGGCTCTAAGTAGCCGATTTCTTCGGGGTCTCACTTTCTTTATGGCCAGAATGCCCAATACTTTTTTTCTCCTGCCACCAGTGTCTATGCTGGTGCAGCTGATGAAATCCATCTAAAGGATTCTGTCCTCAAGCAGAAGATTTTGGATGCTTTGAAGATACAATAAAGATACGGGGGGTGGGGAGGGAGAGAGGGAGGGAGGGAGGGAGTAGGCAGGCAGGCAGGCAGAACATGAAACACAGATATAGACAAAGACAGATATAGAAATCCCACACTAGAAATCCAGTGGTGATTCTATTTAATTTTCAAAGCAACCAAGAGGTTAAGTTAAGACCTCAGATCACCTTCAGGTTCTATAGTGCTGTTCAGGGTTGACCAGACATCTGAAACTGGTCATTTTAAACAAACTGCATTTAAGTGCTGGACTGCCAGAGATGTTCTGGTGTTGTCATGGCTTCTTTACTGTCTCTTAGGCTTCCTTATATCAGAAGTGGGCACAGGGAGCAGGAACGAATTCTTCACCCCAACCACTCCACAGGCTGCACACACTCATGCCAAAATACCTCCCCCCATTTCTCCATCAAAAGACTGACCAGAAGTGATACCATGAGGGAAAATAAGGTATTTTAGAGAAGCTTTGATTGTTTAGATTATGGAAAATCATGGATCACTCTTAAAGGAATGGGTGTGCCACTGGCATGAATAGAGTACGTATGAAAGGGATTTAGGAGTCTTAGTGGACCATAAGCTGAACATGAGTCAACAGTGTAAGGCAGCAGCTAAAAAAGCCAATGTGATTCTAGGCTGCATCAATAGGAGTATAGTGTAGAGATCAAGGGAGGTAATCCTACCACTCTATTCTGCTTTGGTCAGACCTCACCCAGAATGCCGTGTCCAGTTCTGGCACCACAATTCAAGAAGGATATAGATAAGATGGAACATGTCCAGAGGAGGGTGACCAAAATGGTGAAGGGTCTGGAAACCATGCTTTATGAGAAGTGGCTTAGAGAACGAGGTATGTTTAGCCTGCTGAGAAGAAGGTTAAGAGGTGACAAGATAGCCATGTTTGAATATTTGAAGGGATGTCACATTGAAGATGGAGCAAACTTGTTTTCTACTGCTCCAGAGGCTAGGACAGGGAGCAATGGAGTCGAACTATAGGAAAAGAGATTTCACCTAAACATCAGGAAGAATTTCCTGATGGTAAGAGCTGTTTGACAGTGGAACATGTTGCCTTGGAGCATGGTGGAGTCACTTTCTTTGGAGGTTTTAAACAGAGGTTGGATGGCCATTTGCTGGGGGTGCTTTGGGTGTGTGTTACTGCATGTTGGACTTGATGATCATTGTGGTGTCTTCCAACTCCATGAATTTGTGATTCTAAGATGTGCAGATGATGCCACACTACTAGCATGTTGAGGCCAAGGGAATGGCACTTGATGCTGAGGATCACCACTGGCTATGTTCCAATTATGGATCATAATACTGATGTCATCCTCTGGGGACTCCAGGGGACTCTTCAGAGGTCTGGAGGGTGTCTACATCATCATGTGCTACCTGACAGAAAATAGCTAGCAACAATCCTTGGTTGCCTCCACCCTCTCCCTGGCCACTTGTGTATCCCATATTGGGGGAGACAGGAAAAAAGTCAATCTGGGATGAAGGGAATGGCAATAGTCCATTTTCTCCTCATTGCAAGAATGTCTTCCAAAGCTGGGGTATTGGACCAAAAGCCTGTTAACAGCCATATTGGTACTGGTTGCTTAAGCATGTGAAATTTCTTTCAGAAACACTTTCTATCAGTGAATGGAACAGAGGGTAGGAAACAGAAAATCACTGTAATTGTGTCTTTAGAAAATCTGTTGGTTTGTCTATCTGTTCTTTCTCTCTGCTCCCACCCCCCACAAGATAGATTTACCTGTCTTCAAAGAATGAAAGGCTGTGTCTCCCCAGCTGGGACTTGAACCTGTGATTCCAGAGAAAGTAGATATTTCAAACTTGATGTGTTAGACCACTAAGCTTTCCCTTATGACTTTTACCGGCCTAGAAGCAGTGGGATTTCTAAATGCCACCTTAACATTCCTACTGAATCATGTTCCAGCATATTAATTGAGATAAACCTAGTCAAATTTAAATGACCACAGGAGCAAAATCCATTTTTCCCCTCTGTATCCACTCTTTGGAAAAAGTGTATTTGCCTGCATAGTTTCCTGACAAACTCTGACTAATTGGAGAAAACATTTAATGAACAAATCTGTGGGGAGGAGGGACTCAAAGACTGTAATTTAGAGATGTGCTATGAAGAAGCACATCTTGTAGACATGAACTGCCATTCATTGCCAATTTTAAACTGAAATGCTTTAACCTTATGTTTTCTTTCCCATATTTTATTTTATACTCTATTCCTCGTCCATGCGGTGATGAGCTCTGATTCATGAGTGGGGTTTCACTTGAAGGACTGTGCATCTTTAAAATATCTCCCTTTATTCTTCCTAGTCCTTACACATGTAATTTCCCCTTTAATTTGACATCATTTAACGGCACATTACACGTCAATGATGTGATCTGTGAATATTTACAATGTTCATGTCATTTTTATTTTCTAATCCAATTTAAGTGGCTCTGCTTTTTTATGACATCATGAATTCTTCAGGCTTTTTAGTCTTTTTTAGGACTAATTATTCCGTTAGTTTCTTTGAACTGCTTCCGTTTTGTCAGTCATTTCCTTGCCTTTCTAACTGTAAGACCCCCCCCCCTTTTTTCTTCTTCTGCTGCATGTTCGGTCAAAGCTTTCAGAATACGGAACCAATGAAAGTCAAAAGCATAGCAGTCTCCCCCTGTTCCTTCCCCCTTTTACTAGTAAAATAAAATTATTAATATAACTTTAAAATTCCACAGCTTGTATCTTGTAACTTTCCCCTCTTCACACTTAGAACAAATGGGAGAATTGCCTGAAAGTTGCACATGGAACAGATATTTGGCTAGTTACTTAGAACCTTACTCATATTTTGTGCTTCTTATTTTGAAAACTGAATTTTGTATTCAAAAGGATACGATGGCTTCAAGATTTTAAGTGATCCAGGTTTCCCTCAACCCTTTTATTAATATATAAAGCAAGATTAAATTTATGATAAGGAGGCTTTCATTGTATTGTAGATAAATTCCTCCTCTGACTAACCTATGATTTCCTCCCCCTACTTGCTAGGAATATTTAACATTGCCCATGTTGTCTGTTGCTGCCCTCTGTTGTGATGTTCTAGAGACCACAAGATTTATGCGTATGCTGTTGAAAATGTGCTTTAAAAAAATCTGCTGCAGTTTTTAAAATGAATGTTGGCTGTAAAACTGAGATTTTCACCATGCTTATTTTCTTTTTGTTATTTCTAAGAGTGCATAGTTTTAGTCTGTGGGTGGGGGCGATCACAAACCACCTGTCATGTGTCCTGTATTGCTTCAAGTAAGTGGAGAATCATAATTAAAGTAAGGAACTTCTTCTTTTTTTTTTTGAAAAAAAGCAAATGTGAAAAAAAGAAAAGAAAAAAAGAACAAAGGGATTTTAGAAGGTAGAGAAAATTACTATACTGATTTCCTCTTAAAATCAGTGCCTGCATTAGAGGAGACCAAAAATACAAGGGAGGAGATGACACGTGCTGTTGGCATCTATGTCGGTGTTGAGCAGCTGTAGGAGACCAAAGAAGAAAGGTTTAATCCAGGGAGGATCAGATGCAGGCTAAGAAGCTTTTGTGGAATCAGTTATAAAAGCAAACTGAGAACAGAGAGCTTGGAAAAGTTACTTTGGGAGACTACAACTGTCATACTACTGTCATTTCCAGCCTACACTGTTATAGTGCTTTTTCAAATTTTATTAAATCTGAGGTTTGTAGTTTACTGAGGCCAAAGAACACTCTGGCTGAGAATTCTAAATGCCCCTCCCTAAACTGCAAAGCCCAGGATTCCATAGGATGTTGAAAGTGGAACAATAGCACTATAACGCTATAGTGAGGAAATGGAGTACAATTGTCCTCCAACCAGCCAGGACACTGCCATTGTCCAAAAACTAATTTTTCCTTGCTTTGGCTAGGTAGCTCCTGTTAGAACTGAAAACAGAAGCTGATTGGGTCTTGCTAGAAGGAAGGTATGGGAATCCTTCACTATAGATATGCATAGGAGCAGAGGAGGAGATAGAATCATAGAACCATGGAATTGGAAGAGACCACAAGAGCCATCCAGTCCAATCCCCTACCATGCAGGAATACGTAGTCATAGCACTCCTGACAGATGGCCATCCAGTCTCTGTTTAAAAACTTCCAAAGACAGAGGCTCCACCACAGCCTCAGGCAACATATTAGACTTCCACTGCACTGGCACAGGTTTTTCCATATGCATGATTGACTTCACAGGTGATGAAAGAGCTTCATTTATGGTTGCAAAGATATGGCCAGCCAGGAGTATCACAGGCTCTGAGATTTCAGGCCAAAACCTGAGACCTACGAATGACCTCTTGTGGGGTCACAGGAAGTAAATCTTAGTGATTTCACTAAGCTTGAGACTTTAAGCATCAGCCACAGCTGTGCAGAGCACACCATTCAAATGAGAAAAAAAATAATACTGGGTCTGAGGGCCTTTCCACTCTACACTGTTATAGTGTTATCATTGTACTTTCAACATCATATGGAATCCTGAGGTTTGCAGTTTAGAGAGGGGCATTTAGAATTCAGCCAGGGAGCCCTTTGACCTCAGTAAACTACAAACCCCAGAATTCCACAGGATGTTGAAAGTGGAATAATAGCACTATAACAGCATAGTGTGGAAAGGCCCTGAGAAATGAGGAAAACGCATGTATACCTTTTTGTTCAATGCACTTTTGTCCTTTGCCTTGAGAAACAGAGAAGAGAAGTGACATCTGAAGACCAAGGGCCAAGCCTTGAGATATGGAAATCCTAACCTCTACATCCCAACAAAGACAGCCTCCTTGATTTATTGTTGTCCTGGGGATCAGTGTACAGGGAGACTTGCATGCAGCCTTTCGGAATTCCTGTTCAGAAAATGCACCTGTGCATTCATCTTTCCTTTCATGGGATGAGTTAAAATTGAGCAAAGATTTAAACATACAATTTGAGGTGCAAGGATAAGGTGGGCAAACAGCAGAGCTCTCAGGGCTTTCTCCAGAGTTCATTGGCCCTATTGCTTGCTGGGGGTTTTTTGGTTTGGTTTGGCAAACTGCTTCTTTTGCTGAAATGTTAAAAGTGACTAACCATATTCATAGTAACAGATCAAGAAGTACTGACTAAAAAAAATAATCATACTCTAAATAATGAGTACTAAAACTCTCTCTCTTTGTGTGTGTGTGTGTGTGAGAGAGAGAGCGAGAGCGAGAGCGAGAGCGAGAGCGAGCAGGGGAGGAGTTAATTGTAAAATCCATAGTCCTTTCTTACAGAACTAAATCTTTGTTTTGTTTTCTAATGAAAATGGCTGCTCTCTGGACATAATGAAAAGGATGCCACAACTTCTTTAACAAGCCTCAGCATATTTGTCCACAAAATGGAGAATGTATGAAATCAGCAGCCCTGGCTCATTCTGAATCAGAAAATGCCCAAATCTCAGAAAAAGTGAATAATTGAGTATACCTGCAGGACTATGTCTAATCAGTTGTCTGTGTTGCCTGGTGGTGTCAAGGGCCATTCATCTGGTTCCCCTGAGATCTGTGGAAGCAAGAAGGAGGGGCAGCACCGGGACAAAGATATATAACCGTGTTGACCACTTGAAGTACATGGTTAACGGCTTAATTATCTTGGTTCAGCTATCAGTCAGCAGCCAACTGGCACCATTTAGACATACTTTATAATTTGCTACCGAAATGGCATAATGATAAGGACTGTGTTGCTGGAATTAGAATCTACATTAAGTCTGTTTTAATTTTTCCCCCTAATTATATTTCTAATAGATTGAATATGTGCACAGGTAAAATAGTTAGCTAGCTACCTGCATTTTAAACACCACCTGATGGATTTGTTTCAGGACACTGGCTATATTTTGAGATTTGGTTCCTCTGGATGTTTCATGACAGTATTAACTCCACGCAGGCTTTCAAAGTCTCATATCTAGAGGAGAGCATAGAAGCAGTAGTTCAGCCTAACCATGCTTCATGTAGGGCTGACTTTGAAACACTTTGCTGCCTGAAACAAAGGAAACGATTTACCTGCAAATTCCATGTATAGAATTTGATTCGACCAGCACTTGCCTTTTATTTCAACACTGGCAATAGGAGTGTGTTCTCCATCACAGCTGAGGGCACCAGAATAGTTTGCTGAGTACAGCACAAGTTCTGGAGCACCCACCAGTGTGTCAACCAACATAAATGAATAGTTGGGCCCCTCTTGAGGATCACTGCCCCACAACAGCTGCTACTTGAGGATGCTGACCCCATAACACCTGCTACCGGAGGCACTTATATCTTATAACTTATAACTTATACCTTGCAAGATTTAAGGATGGCTCTGTTTCCCTGCATTTGAGGTGAAAAGATCTGCCATGGGCACTGGGGCTGCTGTATGCATTAGGCTGATTTTCAGCCCTGAACATTCAAAACATGTGCATTCAGAATCATGTGGCCCTCCATGTGTTGTTGCACTGCAGCTCCCATTAGCCCCAGAACAGGAAATCCAGTGGTGAAGAATGGTGGAGGTTACAGTCCAATAGCTTCTGGTGGTGGCATGTTTCCCACTCTGTCCTTGCTGGCTCAAAATTTTGTGAAGAAGCAGCCATATTTGTCAGAATTGCAGTTAAATGCTTTGACTGTAACATTTCCCTTCCACCTTCTGAGTTCCTACTCCCCTCCCCCCAAAAAAACCACAACAATGGCTGTAATCTTGTTGGGGAGTTATGAATGCATGAGCACCATAGTTATAGTGCTATGTAGTGAGCCCCATCCTGATCTCCCCATCCCTATTTACTGGGTAGCAACTGCTGTAGCCAATGGGAGTCTGTTTTCCTGTTGATCAGGAAGCAGCTGCACCCCCCTTCTTCTAGTGAGCTCTCTCTAGCGCGAAAGGTAAAAGCAAGACCACTATTGCAATTCCCCTGAATGCCAGAGATCATTCATATGAAGGGGAGAGTGGGCCCATCCAATAGGATTCCAGTCAATATAATTAATAAAAATGGCTGTATGACCATTTGCAAGGTGGGGTTACTGTTCACAACTCTGATGTCTCTTGAAAAAGTGTTCTTTCTAAATGTCCTTCTAACTTTTTTTTTTGCATTATATTTTATTTATAGTGATTTCTGTGTGAGGTCTGTTGAATGGGTCACTACGTTTTTCTCAAAGAAATAAAGAAACCTCTGTCTGTGAACTTATGGAAGAATGTTAGTAGCTGCTTTTCTTCTGCTCATTGTTTTGGGGCTCCAGCTATTTGCTGGTGCAAGAATTCAAGTGCAATTGCTAGACAAGGCAAGCACTCTTCCTTGAATTTTTGCAAGCAGAACTGAGACCCTATCAGAGGTGTAGCTACTGGGGTGAGCAAAATGAGGGGAGGGGATGCCCCTCAAGAAAGAATCCCCCTCAAGGAAATTCTTCTTCAGTCCTCAAATTTCTAGCACTGCAGTAACTTGAAACTTCATTTGAGCATTTAGAAGTACAGTTAAGGCATCCAAAGAAAAGGGGCAGGAAAAGTGACCAAGGGAATGTGAACACAGCAAATGAAAGACTTCTAAGTGTGGAGAATTTTCTGTTGCTCACTCCCTGAATTTGGGAGCTGAAGGAAAATTTCATTTTGGGGTTAAAATTCTCCTGAGGGACAATGTCTTCATTTCCCCTTCCATACATATCCACTGTCCTCCCCAAATTGTACTCTGCCCCAGTTCTGGAAGCAATCCCAGCCTTCC
>CAOLHI010000460.1:600000-900128 GCA_948474755.1 Ctenosaura bakeri | reverse complement strand
ATACATGTGTGTATATTTCCCCCTACATGTTGGAATTCTAAACATTGTGCTTGATAATTCTGATTTTTTTTTTTCAAACGGCTGGAAAAAAATTAGGAATCAGTTTATGGCATTAGAAATGGAAAATTATGGCATCAAGAAACTTTAAGAAACCAGTTTCTGGTTTTGCCATTAAAGAAGTCACTGGTCAATATTGCCATTGCGGCATTCTTGTTGTCTGTAAAGGTATTTGTAAGTTACCAAAACCAGAACAAAATCTTCCAAAATTTCTCATGGGATTCATTCTAAATCCATCTGGAGACAGCTAACATCACTGCATGCTTCCTCATTTCCAAGTGGTGGCAAAGTTAAAGAAAAGTGCTACATGGTTTAACATTCTCTGAAGAGGGAACGAACTTATAAAATCATTAGCTGGGGAAGTGACAGCCCCCTGTTCAGTTCAAAATACCCAGAGCTATGACTTCCACAGCAAATAGCTGTTTTGACCTTGAAGAAAAGGGAGAACCTGCTTCTGCTATAGGTAATTGGCTCCACCGTTGAGCTATCACAATGCTTCTGCTAATGTTAATGTTCAACAAAATCTACCCTCCATTAACTTAAGACCACTACATTTCATTCAAATGTCACAGATGTCACAGTTTGGATAATAAAGGTTTATATCATAAAGATTTCAACAGTTATTTGGTTTCTTCATCCCAAGGAAGTTCATGGAAGTTGAGTTTCCAATATCCCTTTTTTTTTCTTGTAGGTTCCCTGCAAGGCTTTCCAGAGGGTTGGGGAATCCTTCTGAACCACATAGAATGGGAATAGGGACAGTTGTGGGTATAGGAGATTTATACAAGCTGGACAATCAGAGACGTTGCTATAAAGCTAAAATGAGAGTGTTGACCCCAAATAAGAATTCTGCCTCCCCATGCCATTTTCCTTCAGTTTCCAAATTTCCAGCACTGCAAAGAATGAAAAACTGAAAATCATTCATGCCTAGAACTCTTAGATCTGCTGTGTTTAATTCCCTTGGAAATTGCCTGCCCATTTTCTTTGGATGCCTACACTATATTTCTAAATGCTCAATTGAAGTTTGAAGTTATTGCAATGCTAGAAAATTGGGAAACGAAAGAAAATTTCAGGGCAGCGAAGAATTCTTATTTGAGGAGACAGTGCCCTCATTTTGCCCCCATCTCTTGTTATTCCCCTCAACCTGATTTGGAGAGACACTCTTATTCCTTGGCAACCTCTTGCACTCCAATAACTTTTTCTCCACTGTTTGCAGCATGAAAGACAGATAAAAATGACATTTATGTTATTTGTAAAGTGATCATCTGTCCAAGGAGTTTTTGCCTTTATAGTATAAATCTCAGATCGTAAATACAAAATCAGAATTCTTTCTTATTTTAAACATGGGTTTATAACTGCATATCTACTTATTGTCCATATTCCTTTGCTGTGGGGAAGTTCTGTTGTGAAGAAGTTCCATATCTTATTAACATCCATCTATTATATAAAATTTGTAATATGATGTATATTCTCTTGATTGTGAGTCTATTTGAAGCCGATGAAACTTACTTCTGAGTAAACCTAAATAGAATCAGAAGATTCTTTCCCCCATCTTATCATCTTCTGAATATTAATGGAGACTATAAAATCATACTTTCATTCTTGGTTAAAAATGATTTGCTTACATAGTAAGAAAAATTGGCATTATTCCTTTGCTCATCCACTGTTTTGAAATTGCCACATGAATTATAGAGTTATGCATTGGCCCTGCAACTCAAGCCATTCATATAGCAATCCCATCTCTCAAAAATTCTCTTATCTGTTTGACCTATTTAACTGAGCTTGCATTTATAGTTCATATTTTTTAAAGGAAATAACAAATTTCAAAATAAATGAGAACTTACCTGTTGTGATCAGGTAGAACAGAGAGCACTTGCAGTTTGGTCAAAAGTAACAGGGAAGACTTGAAAAAAATGGAAGATAAAGAAAGCTATTTTTAGATATCATTGAGCATGACCACGAGAGAGAATTTTATGAAAACCTTTATTCTCAGATGCTGGTTCCAACATCTACTGGAACAAACCTTTTCTAGAGCAGGTATTTGCACATTACCTGCTCTGAGATAAGAAGAGGAAACAAAAGAGTTGTTTTTAAAGGAGAGTATAATAAGTAAGTTTATAAAACGGATAAATCCTGTATAGTGTTGTGAGAAGAGCTTGCCAATGGAAAAGTGCAGACAAATGCTTCAAAGTGACAATGAGAACATCATGTACAAATAATAGAGTTAGGGCTCATGAGGGAATAACCAATATGCAAGATGAATATAACAGAAAGCCAGTTTTCTTCACAGCTTTGAATTGGGTGCCTAGATACAGTGTAAACATGTCATCTCCTCTTCATAAATCATTTCTTCGTTGAATTTGTTGTGAAGAGATCCTTTGATACAAGGGTGAGAAAAATGTTGATGAATTGCACTCACAAGTGCCCTAGCCATCATGGGTGAAGGTAAAGCATGCTGGGAGATGCCATCTAGCACTGTCTGAAGGGCTCCATGACTCCCACTTGTATTTTAATCCAACTTTTTGCTTAGTCTACTCTGGAGAAAGCTGTTGCTATGCTTGTAAAGGATATATGCCAGCCTTCCTCAAGTTATCATCTTCTCATTGCCATGAATTACAGCACCCAGCATCTCCACCCAACATAGCCATAGTGGCTGGGGTTGAAAGGGTTTGAATCTAAAACATTTAGGTGGCAACAGCTAAGGGAGAGTCTGTTGCTGACTAAATGGAAAGACAAATGTTTTCTTTCTAGGGGAAAATATCTTCTAAAAAAACCTCTGGATTATTTATATCTGTCCTAGAGCAATTAAAGGAACATTCATTTCTTGTAGACAATTCTTTGAGCTAAAAGTAGGTTATTGAATAGTTGCTGTTCATGACAATGATCTTTTAGCAAAGTCTACTCCTACCAGTAGCAGAGGTAGAAAACTATTGGGAGATGAGAAGCTATATTGACTTTCCATGAGATATTGGAGGCCTATCTTTTGCCATTCCCTTCCATATTTTTTTTACATCTTTTGGATGTTTGTCAGTTAAAAGCCCACTTGCTCTCTTGGAGCTATAGGCTATATTCAACCTTGAGCTTGTTTTGCACCCTCACCTCAGGGTGTATTAGGTCCCAGAGATACATTTTTCAACAAGAAAGTAAACTGGAAATCCCTTTCCTGGGCTTAAAACAGCCCAGGTGGCACCAAAATCTTGACAAAATTGCCCCAATTCTCCATGGGTGACAGGGGCATGTGTATTAAATTTTATTAAATTTAGTTCTGAGGGTCCTGGGGAGGGGCTCAGAATGGCTTTGGTGGACCATATAAGACCCATAGGCCACACTTTCCCAACCAGTGATTCATGCTATCATTACATAGAGCGAGCTAGATCCATGAGAACTGATGTGCCTGTTATTAGAAGGGGAAACAATATCCCTGCTGCATATCCCTGGAGCTGTACATGGCTCTCCAAAGCCTGTTTTTATGACTTCTGTGTGCGTGTGCCTTCTAGTCACCTGATGAGTTATGGTGACTCCATGAACTTCATAGGGTTTTCTTAGGCAAGGAATACTCAGAGGTAGCTTTTCAAGTTCCTTCCTCTGAAATATAGCCTACAGTACCAGGTATTTGTTGGTGGTCTCCAAGGATCCTCCAAAGTTACTAGCCTCGACCACTGTACTCAGTGACTGGAAGATTCTGGGAAGTGGGGTCCACAAGGGTTAGTCCATACACAGGAAGTGGAGCGCAGAAAAGAAGAGCACCTAATCTGCATATTTTTCCCAGCAGTCTTTGCTGAAGTTGCCATGAGTAGAAAGAAAGCCAGATTGGATGAAGAAGCAAGCTTTTAAGCCAGTGGACTAGGAGGAGGAGCTCTAGGAAGAAGAGCAATTCATCTGCATATTTTTCCCAGAAGCTTTTGCTGAAGTTGCCATGAACAAAAAGGAAGCTGTACTTGATGAGGAAGCAAGCTTTTGAGGCAGCAGTGTGTGCATTGAAGTGCATACAGTTATATCTCAAAGAATCACTATAGCCTAAAAGACAGGAAGAATTAATTTCTGGAATGGCATATTCAGCAGTATGTCTGCAGGTCAATTGATGACAGTGCAGTGATCAGTAGGAACTTTTATGGTTTTCTAAAGAACAAATCCTGCCAAGCTAATCTGATTTTTTTTTTCTGATCAGCTCACTAGTTGTAGATGGTGGGACTACTGTGGATGTCATTTATCTGGATTTCAGAAGAGCATTTAATAAGGCCCCTCATAATATTTTGATTAGCAAACTGATTAAATATAGAATAGATGGAGCAACTATCAGATGGATCTATAATTTGTTGGAAAACTGTGCTCAAAGATTTGTCATCAATGACTCTGCTTCAAACTGGAAGGGGGTCATAAGAGGAGTACCTCTGGGTTTTGTCCTGGGGCCATTACTCTTCAGCATTTTTATCAATGACTTAGATGACAGGGTGGAGGGAATCTTTATCAAGTTTTCAGATCATAGAATACTGAGAGGGGTTGCTAACACACCAGGTGATAGGAACAGAATTCAAAAGCACTTTGATAAACTAGAAAATTGGGCAGAAACTAATAAAATGAGATTCAATAGAGACAAATTCAAAGTTCTACATTTTGAATACATGGCTCAGCAATGCTACATGTGAAAAAGTCCTCAGGATTATTTTTGATCATAAGTTGATCATAAGGATAACCCAGCAGTACGATGCTGTAGCGAAGAAGGTGAATGCTATTTTAGCCTGCATTAGTAGAAGCATGATTTCCAAGCTGAGGGAAATAATAGACCTACTATATTATGTGCTGGTTAGGCCTAATCTGAAGTACTGTGTTCAGTTCTGGGCACTTCATTTTAAGAAGGATATAGACAAGTTGGAGCAGGTTCAGAGAAGGGCAACCGGTATAATAAGAGGTATGGAGAATAAAACATACAAGGTTGAAGGAGCTGGATGTGTTCAGCTTGGTGAAGAAAAGAATGAAGGGTGACATGATTGCACTCTTGAAATACCTCAAGGGCTGTCACAGAGAGGAGGGGGCAGGGTTGTTCTCTGCTGCCCTAGAAGGTAGAACCAGGTCTAATGGTCTGAAATTTACAGGAGAGTAGATTTCAATTGAACATTAGAAGCAACTTCTTGACAGTGAGAGGTTTGGCAACAGAATCAATTATCTAGAAAGGTGGTGGGACCTCCTTATCTAGATGTCTTTAAAAAAGGCTAGGCAGCTACCTGCTGGAGGTCTTGCACTAAGCAAGGGGCTGGACTTGATGGCCCATGATGAGGCTCTATAATTCTGAGCTTCTAAGGCATTGGGAAGCAGCCAGGAATTTAGCTTTGTAGCCCTTTCAATGCATAGAACCTCTCTCACACAAGCAATGCCAGAAGGCACCTAGGCGGCGTTGCTGATCCAGTGGCGTTCCCTTGTTGAACTGTTAAAATTGAGATGTCTCATTTCAAATCCTGTATCAGCCATAAAGTTACTAGATGTTTTAGAATAAGCCATTCTCTCACTTTCTCCAAGTGTAACGTGAGTGGTCACATCAAACAATGTCAATTTTTCTTACTGTGTGAGCAAGCCCCGTACAACACTCCACAATGATACAGTTCCTGTATGTATGAGAGATTCAGGGCCAAATTTATGCAGTTGGTTAAGGTATCATTTACCTTTATAAACTTAGAATTTGATAAGATTGTGTCTATTCACAGTGACTGCATTGAAATAATAACAGATTCTTTCCATTAAGGCTTATCTTTCCTTTGAAAACCAATTAAATAATCAATCAACCCTGTTTATCATAAAATGGTTATATTATCTGAAACTACTGTATGAAAAACATAGCAATCGGAAAAAGCAGTGTCGCACTTAATCCGAACAAGTGCGGCTAGTAACAAAATGTTACACTGTGTGGAGAGCTCTTGCACTTCAGGCTACCACCTCCTCCAGCATTCTCCATTCTGTTTTCCTTTTCCACCCTTTTATGCCTCCCCAGCCAAAAGCCAGCATTTTGTGACCACCTAAGAATGCTTTTTCCTCATTGGACTGTTCTGGGTATCATCTTTTGACAGTTTCCCTCCCAATTTCTTGTTTTACTCTCCTGCAGACTTAAGGTTTCTCTTGCTACAGATTTGATATTACCTCCTCTTTGTGTGTGGATGGTGCCATTTTGGCTACATAAAGACCAGAATTTAGAGAATGAATTTGCTATAAGTATAAAAGGTGATACATGCCAAATAGTAAATATTCTATCTGGATACATGAAAATACCAAGTTCAAGGTGTACAGGGAAGCGACTTGAAGAAGTTTTGCTTTGGTTTATTTGCATAGCACAAACTACAGAACTGTTAATTGTTTTCAGTTGCAGTATTTCCATTGGTTCATGTGATAACATATAAGGTAGGTTGGTCTTTCATTTGGATACATGTGGGGACCACTGAATTATGCTTTAAAAATATGAAAATCCCATTGATTCCAGAAACCTCGTACTACACTTGCATCAGTCAGTTCTTTTTCTCACGAAATAGCCCCGTGAGCCTCGCGGGAGTGGGAGCGTCGCTCTGCATGACACACTCCCACTTCCACCGTGCTCACGGGGCTGTAGTGGCGCGATCGCAGTTTTTTTGATTTTTGCTTCGAAGCGAAAATCACCCGTGCTCGCGCAATGCTCCCGGCGCCCATGCGTGCTTATCTGCTGTGCGGAGCGTCGGGGAGGCGGCCGGGTCGCACTTCCTTCCCTCCGTGTTGCCTACAGCTCCCACAGACCCCTGCAGAAGGAAGGGGCAGGGCGCTAGCGCGACGGACGCGCCAGCAGGAAGCGCCTGTGGAAGGAAGGAGGGGGGAAGTGGCAGCCTCCTGGAGGAGGCTTCTCGCGCGAGCCGCCCTCCCCCCTCGCATGAGAAGCCTCAATGCGAAAAGGGCCTCAGTTTAGAGGTGCTGCCTTGTCTTTGCAGTCTGTGTATTGTGAATCTGATTTCTAGCATAAATATCATTTTACCCAATCAAAGAAAAACCAAGGCCTCCCAGAGCTAATGTACTGAGACAATAAGCTGAACCAATAATGACCCTTTCACACTAGTGAGAAGATAACTTTCAGGAGCAGAAGTACCAAGGTGAATATGGGTAGGTAAAAAACTGGAGCCATGAAAAGCCTGGTGGATTGTGGGTGAAAAATAGTAGAAGCTGCTAGATCATATGTGGAACTTTCTAGAATTTTTTTTTATGCTTTTCAAGGTGTAATTTTGGTAATATCCAATAGAACAAGTTTACTTCCACGTTGACTCATCATTCACCAATAAATTCAATAGGTTTACTCTACTTGGAATGAATGATAGTATTCAGAATGAAATGGTTAGGACTGTAGCCGTTTTTAAGAGAGACTTCAATATGGGGCATGCTATGATGTCACCAATATTAGCACATAGTCTCTTCTTACTCTATTTTTATATAAGATGTAAGAGCATCTTGGCATCTTTTTAGAGAAAGGTGCAAGGTAATGGTGGTAGTGGCATCTTCAGATAAATTCTGGGCAGCTGCCCTTGCAATTGCCCTGGAGTGTCACTCCAGGGCTTTATGAGAAATTACAATTATGGCTGCCTAGTATTATACAATGTGGCTGAAGGCAACATCATCATCATCATCATCATCATCATCATCATCATCATCATCATCATCAGTGGCCTTTCTGCAGCTTCCAAAGGATACCAGTTGCTGATGTGAAGCTTACAATAGGTTCTCCTGATTTAAGAAGTTTTTATTTCTGTTGGTTTTTGCTGCATTTGTCTGCTTTAGATCAACATGCTCATCCCACTCAAGGGAAGCTACATTCTTCAGCTTGCAACTAGATCCCAGAAAAAGCAGTAACATTTTCTTTGAATGAGCAGACCCTCCTGATAGTTCATCACAAGTATGATATGTTCAATCTAGACTCAATCTTGGAAAATTTACTTTTCAGTCCAAAATTACTTTAGCTCAAACAGAATTTTTCCAAACCTTGATTGAGATATTTGTAGCACTTAGGGCCCTATCACACTACACTGTTATTTTTAGCACTATTATTCCACTTGAACTGCCATGACAATATCATATGGAATAATGGGATTTGCAGTTTAGGGTGAGGCATTTAAAATTCTTAGCCAGAGACCTCCAGTGCCTCATCAAACTACAAACCCCAGAATTCCACAGAATTATGTCATGGCAATTAAAGTAGAATAATAGTGCTATAACAGTGTAGTGTGATAGGGTCCTTAGTTTAGGAAAAAGGCACACAGTAATAAGAGAATGATTTTCAGCAGCAAAAATACCAAGATGAATGTGGAGTTAAAAATGGAGTCATGGAAAATCTGGTGGATTGTGGAAGGAACATTATAGAAGTTGCTAGCTCATGTGGGGCAGGGGGCTTGCCAGAATATAAATATTACTGACTGTTCAGATCCAGTTTTGGTTTTACCTGATATATCAAGTTGATTGGTCACAGCTACACCCAACAACAGAAAAATGCTGTCTGACAACTCAGCATTGTCCAGTGTGATCAAATGCCTAAACCTTGCTGAAGTTCTAAAAATCTCTTGTCAACTCAACATTAGCTGTGCTGGCCATTTCCTGGGACTGCATGGGCTGAAGAATCAGGCATTGTGGAATACCACTCTGTTGGCTTTCTACTCTAGTCACATCCTGTTTCAGAAATAACATGAAGGATGTGGAATTTTTTAAAATGCAGCTGGAACAGAGCGAAAGAACCGCATATACTGTGATATGATATCTAGAATTTACAGTCCTAATCGAAAACTAATACAGCACAGAGATAACACATTGATAATTTGGTTTGGGACAATATTATGTGTGGCGTATAGTCTACTAAGAGGTGTGAAATAATATATGCACAGCACTTATTCCTGTAACAGGTTTTACAGTTTTACATGAGTCACATCTGTATAATGAGTGCTTTAAAATCAAGAAAACCAGTCAATTGATTCACTGCTCCTGTTTTGCTGTTTTGTCCAGGAAAAGACAAAGATGGGTCCATTGAAAGAAAGCTCATTGTTCTTTTTCATGCACAGAAAATAGGAGGAAGAAAGCATAGCCACATCAGTAGAAAGCATGCTTCATTGTCTCATGTGGAAGGTTTCCTTTAAATGCTATGGCTGGTAAAGAAGTAAATTTCTTCATTGGCATCTTGCACTACTACAAGCAAAAGTGTGGTGCAGTGATCTGAATGTTAGACTAAGACTCCAGGAGACCAGACTCTGCATTTATATTCAGTGGGTGACCTTTGGCAAGTCACACCATTTGAACCTGAGAGGAAGGCAATGACAAACCCCCTTTGAGTATGAAAACTCTATGATAGCATCATCAAAATAATGCGAGGTAACAAAATTGATAGAAAGAAGCTTTCTTTCTTTTCTCTTTCTAATCTGAGATATAAAACCTGGCATCATCTAATGAAGCTGAAAAGTGGGGGATTCAAGACAGGCAAAAGTTAAGTACTTCAAGCACTTTAATTAAACTGTAGAATTTTCTACCATGGGATGCAGTTAAGGGCACCAACCTGGATAACTTTAAAAAGGGTTTTAGCAGATTCATTGGTGATTATGCTATCAATAGCTATGAGTAATGATGGTTGTCTATTACTTCCAGTAACAGACGATACACCACTGAGCACCAGTTGCTGAGGAACAACAGTGGGAAAGGCTTATTCCTCATATTCTTGTTTGCAGGCTTCCCATGACCATCTGGCTGCACAATGTAGTAAACAGGATTCTAGAAAGCTTAGAGATGGAAAGTATATGCAAAAATATTGAGAAAATAATAAAACAGCAATTTTTTGAGGAACAGGGAAATCCTGACAAGGAGACTCATGGACTGCCAAAACTTTGCAGTTTGGGACTCATTTAGTGCAAAATGTGCACTTTTTAATAATCTACTTAAAGTAATATTTTAAATGGTTTCAAAATAACATAATTTTCAGTTTTAACATCATTTTCTGTGTATGATATGGTGTTTTCTGTGCTGAATATTATTTCTGTGATAAAATATTATTTTCTGTAGAGAAAATAATGGTACCTGTGCCAAAAATGCTGGGGCTTTTGTAAAAAAGAGAGAAAGAAGCAAATTCTTAGCAGAAAAAGTCAGCAACTACAGCATTTTCCATGCAGAAATATTATATTCTGCACAAAAATGCTTTTTACTGCACAAGGAAAGCTTTTTTTTTGTCCAAAAATACTTTGTGTGAATTTTACATAGAATAATTCCTTAATTGTGAATAGTTTTTGAAACCTATGCAGAAGAAATTTTTCCAAGTGGGAAGATCCCACCCCCCACTAATATGCTTCATCCCTAGACAAGATAGGCGTTCTATCTGGTCCTGCAGGGATGTTCTTATGTGACATTGAAGTCTAGCCAGGCAACAAAATCAAGATATTCCTAGGAATCCCAGTGGCTTGCTATCCATCCTCCTCCTCTTCCTCACCACCACTTTATATCACATTTCTCCCAGATATCTTACAAATGAAAGACAATTACAATAAAGCACACTTAGGGGTTTTTTTTCATCACACTGTTACAGTGCTATTATTCCACTTTCAACATCATGTGGGATTCTGGGGTTTGTAGTTTACTGAGGCCAAAGACCTCTCTGGCTGAGAATTCTAAATGCACTTCCCTGAACTGCAAACCCCAGGATTCCATAGGGTGTTGTGTTACCCTGGTTTCTGCGGGTCCCTTGGGGGACACCTCAATATGCTCCACATAAGGAAGAGTGGGGAACTTAAAGGAGTACAAGCAGTGGCAATACGAGAGGCAGGGTAACCTAGCCAGGGTCTTTTTACCCAGTTTTTATGGGGTCAGGCCAAGCAAAAAACCAGACAAATGTATCAAATAAATGATTTTACTGAATGAAAATGTTCTCACACACCAACGCAATCGCTCGCTCACTCACACGAGACCTATTATGAAGCAAAAGAGTGGAAAAATTTGATAGAGATTCAGAGAGGGATTGTAGATGGGGTGATATTGCACCTCTCCTGAAATCCTTGGTCCAGGAAGCAGCAAGCAAAGTGGAACTTAGCAAAGAGACAGCTGAGGGATTACTCAACTAACAGAGAAATGGTCTGTTAGCATGGTGGGGATTTATCCAAAGAAACTCTCAAAAATAGGACTACTTGTAGGGGAAAATGTACCTTGAGGACAAATCCTCTCTGGGGAGAACAATAGGTACCGCAAAGGAAAGGAAACTCCACAATGGCAACTCATTTTGCATGATGCTTTTATGATGTGTTGCCAATGTTTCAAGATCTTCAGTTGCAATGGGTTGTAGTGCAAATTTATGTAGATGGTCCTTTCCTTGGATGATTTTTCTGGAATCATAAGTGCTCAACTTGGGGAAAACATGCTAATTCCCTCAAGTTGGCTCCTCTGTGGCTGAGGACCCTTTGTTAGCCATGAGTTTGCACAGCTTGAGGTCTCCTTGGGCTACGTGACTGGAGATTTTACTGGCCTGACCTAGTTTTCGGTTATTTGACCATTGCTGCCTACGTGCTCATCCGGGCAACCTCTCTGGCATGATGAACTATATTTAATATTAAAAATTGTAGATCCTGGAATAGAGTGTACCAGTGGGGGAAACAGTTGGAAGTGGAATAATAGCACTATAACAGTCCAGTGAGGAAAGGCCCATTGTTGAAAGTATATAAAACTAGAGATTAAAACAGTATTAAATGAAAAGCAGAATTGAAACCATTTAAAATATTACTTTAAGCAGATTATAAACAGTGTGTGTGTGTGCACGATCATGCACCTTTAAGTCACCTGTATAGTACCATAAAAACTATTCCTTTTTTAACCATTAGTTCCCAAAGGCTTGCTAGAATAAAAGTTCTTAACCTGTTGCCACAAAGACAGCAAGGAAGGAGCCATCCTAACTTCCCTAGACATGGATTTCCAAAGTACGGGAACTACTATACAGAAGGCCCTCTCCCGTGTTCCCAACACATATGCCTGTGAAGGGAGTGAGACAGAGAGAAATGTCTCCCCTGAATTTTTTAGAGCTTAGGCAGGTTCATAAAGAGAGATAAAAGTCTTTTAAATAACCTGGACATGAGCAGTATAGGACATTACTGGTGTACTGCCTTCAGCTTAATGGATCACAAATTGAGGAGTCCAACAATGGTCAGTAATAGACAGAAAAAAATGTAGCTCAGACATAGGAAATTTGATAGGATTTCAGCTTTATCCACATTCTTAGATACATTATAATGACAGTCTTTCTCTAATCAATAGCTTTTGTTTGTTTGTTTGTTTCTAAGGTCACTTTGGTAAGATGCCAGTACTGTACAATTTAATATATGGCTGGAAATAATAGTCCAGGAGCTGCCACACAGGACGATGATATGCCTCTGTCACAGTGTGATTTGAAAGGCAGACACTGAAAATGAAGACGGTGACTAGAAGTACTAGCAGAAGAAGCACAAGGAGGACACCAGCAAAGTGCCACAACACTTTGAAGATCCAGAGTATCTTTGCCCTATGAAAGAAAAAAAAAAGGTCTTCATTGGGGAAAGAGAAGGGCAAGTGAAAAAGCCTCCTGCTTTTGGCCTTAATTTAAAGATCTCCATTGGCTGATGGGCCAAAATGAGTGCCTAAGTGGCTTGCAAAACCTTGCCATTCAAATTCAAGAATACTTCAGGCTTTCAATAAAGGACAAGCAACTTCAAGGGCATTTAGCAGATGACACTAAAAGCACATTTGGGAGCCCATTTCAAAATGTCTGAATATATTAAAATTGGTGGGCTTGTTGTTGCTAATGCACAAAAGTGCAATAAATCACTTTTGCCTGAATAAGAATGTACAATCAAGCTAATTAGGAACAGCATTTCAATTACAGCCAGCAGGGATGGGAGGGAAAAACTGTTTAAGCATCAATTGTCAAAATAGTTTAAATCACAAAGCAGGGGAATATGTCTGACTCCCTTATATTTAGTTTGCTGCTGAAATTTTGAACTCATTGTGATAGAACCATATTCCCACCTCCAGAACACTGATGCTCAGTACAAAGGCTTAGATAAGTCAATGGCATACATTTTTACCCAAACGTACTTCAATGGACTACTGTGAGGATGTGACAGAATAGTCATTAAACACCTTGAAAGTATACATTTTTGAAGACGTAATAATAAAATGCCTCTCTGCTTTGTCCATCCCATGCCCAGTCACACACTAGTTTACATGTACCTCCCAACATAGGGTGGTATTAAAGTCATGTTAATGAAAGTCCAATGGAATTAATATTTTAAAATATGCTGAGCAGCATGTCCATGAAAAGCAGGTATCAGTGCACTGGCCCAACTAGATCAGAATTGTTAGTTCTAACTGACATAGTTTGTCCTCAGAGATCTCAGGTGGAATTTTGTCTCATCCAGTTATTTCTTCCTAGGAATGTCAAATACTTGCCAAAAATTACTTTCCTTGATATAACACAGTGGGTTTTTATTTGTGTAGAAAATAGCATGTTTTGTACTAAATACAATTTTCTTCACAAAAATGCTATATGACTCACTTCCTTTACTTGATCTGCCCAATATCCAGAGATCAACACTATTCTTTATTTGCAATGTTAATACATTCATATACAGCTTTCAGTGTTTCCTGTTCAGTAACACCACTGCAGACTTTTAAAAAAATCATATAGTCAGATCAAACTAATGTCATCACTTTCAGTGGCAATTCCTGGAGGACTTGACATGTTAATCTAGTGCATGCTTCTCTAAGCATGCCCCACCATGTATTGGGCTATAACATCCATCTGCACCAGGTTGCATGACTGATGGCTGGGGATATTTGGAGTCAGAAAACTTGGAGAGTACCAGGTTTGGAAAAGATGTTATGGAGGTGATTTTATTATTGTTCATTGATTTCTACATGAAACACCAAGGCTCAAATTTTAGAGCCATCTTAATGACAGGTTAAACACTGGCAGAATTGGTTCTGCTCAGGAAATAGTTCAGGCAAAGAGAATGCATTGTTGTTGATTCCACTTAACCTCTGGAATCTGATCCATCTCAGGACCAGATCAGGCATTATTTTTTTTTCTTCTGTGTTCTGTAGAATGAATGAAGCATCCCCAATCAGGATCAGGACATGAGAAGTAAGGGCTTTTCACCTTTCTTCGACACCATGGTTTCTACCTAGATTGGGTCGACCATATCTGGAATTTATATTATGAAACTGAAATTGTAACTATTGTTCACTGTTAGAAGACTGGAAAACTACATTGCAACAGCAATTGCAGATGCAGTGGGGCTCTTTGGGTTGAGATTCAGGAGGAATTAAAGCCCTGTTTCTCCACTCACAAATATCCTGACCTACATCAATACCATCAGTACTTGCCATAGAGTATAACCAGGAAAAAAATGCACCACTGCTAGCTGCATCTTTAAAACAATGCCTGTTTTGGCTTTCATATTCCAGAGACTGGCTCAACCACAAAACTTATTAAAAAACACATTGAACTAATGCCATTGGCACCTGAGATTCTATTGATACTGTGGACCATTTCATGTTTTCTGGGCTAATGAGTTGGAATCATGTTCAGCATGTGTGGAATGTTATATAATGTTGATGAAGCTTCCAGGCCGGTAAAACATTTTTACCACATGTAGTAGGACATGCTGTTGTTTGGAAAAATTCTGGTACCATAGGTGAAACTGTAAACCTACCCATTGTGTAATTTCTAGTTAATCATGAGAAGAGTTTAAAAATTGTTCAGTAAATCTCTTGCAGTAGTAATTTGGTCATTTGAAAAAGACTTTTCATGTATATAAATCAGGCTGTTATTTCTGCAGATGTTTGAACAGTTAGAGAAGTTTATGTGATATTTGAAAGGGGATAGCAATGATAAATTTTAACAAGCAATAAGCATGTACTTCACTAACCTACCACCACAAAGCTGCTTCTTCACAGGCTTTTCTTCCTTTCTCATTATTTCTTCCTGCAAACAAAAATGGAATTTGAATGTGTAAATGTATGTATGTGTCATTACAAAGGTCTTCAAACTATTTCTCTCTGTGAATCTCCATACTGAAGTGAAAAGATTGTGATAGTTATGTGTAATGTAATTTATCCACCATCAAAATGTTAGAGTATTTATGCCACTGAATTGTAGTATAATCCTGTACAATTCCTTTAGCTGCTGTGGTATAAATATAACTTTGTACCATATCAGCAACAGCAGCATGTGTCCATTTTAAACACATAATGTGATGGAAATGCTGGACCAAATAAAAAGCCTATCTAGTCCAGCATCCTTTTACCCTCAGCCCTTAAGCCGATGCTTCTGGGAAGCCTATAAGCAAGACATATGGGTAAAAGCCCTGTTCTGCTGGTGTTCTCCAACAACTGGTATTAGTGGCATGCTGTGTCCAATCCTGAAGGTAATATATAGCTGTTTTGACTAAAGGAGGCAAAGTATCTACCATAATGAATAGCCTCTGATTGCCTTAACATATCCATTGTGTGACATACCTACGGCATGGAGGGACTTTGGCACAAACAAAAAAGCTCAAACTAGGTCACAACAAAAGAGAAAGGAGACAACAAGTACCAGACTCTGTGCTGTGTGGCCTCGAGACAATGGGCCAGGGCATCAGACTGTTAAATCAGAACTTTGTTAGGAGTGAATACTCCTCTTGGCTATTTAACAATTTCAAAGCACCGCTAGCACATGTGGTGAGTTTATGCTGCATGTGATATTTCAGCCCTTTTTAATGAGTCACTATCACACATGATCTGTTTCTATTTCTTTCCCTTCAGAAGGAGTCAAATAGCATCCCGTCCATTCCACATACTCACAAGGTGCAACCAAGCTGTTCCAACTGTCATCCAGCATTGCTGAGCTCATTTGTAATGATTATGTTGTTTTTTAAAATAAAACAGATAAACTAAAATTTGTGCTCAGAAGACCAACCAGATAGATTTCTTTGTATTGAGTAAAACAGAGTTACTGACCAGTTCAGCCCTGGCTATTTCATACATCAAGCTCTTTGGATGAAGGTTCAAAAACTTGCCTTGAAATTTGATCTGATGTCTGAAAGAATAATAAAAGACTTAATTATTAATTAATTTTGGAAAGGCCATATAGAAATGAAGTGAATGAAATATATGAATATATATATGAACGTGTGTGTGTGTGTGTGTGTGTATGAATGAGAGAGACGCTTCTAGATCTTTCCAGAGAAACTAATAGCCTCTGAGTTAACATTGAATGGCACATCTGTGCTTGATAATACAAGACAACGTTATTTTGACATGCCACACTATACATGATGGATAGAAACATGTAAACACCCCCAAATGTTAATACACTACAAAGCCCATCTTCCCATAACTGCAACTATGCTAATTAGAGGAGATGGGAATTGTAGCCCAAAAACATTTGGTGGGTCACATGTTTCCCACTCCTGTATACATGATAGATATAGAACTTTCAAGAGTATGCACTAATAGAAAATAATTTTTTTTCTTTCAGTTTTAGAGATTTTTGAAATGTATTGTTACCGTTTCTTTCTTTTATTAAATCCTTATTTTAATTCATGTGGGAAATGGAATCCATGATCAAGGAAAAGCAGATCTAACTACAACTTGGCCAGATGTAACTAGGCCATGGCCTACCAAGACACAACACGGACCTAGACCAGACCAACAGGTCTGTGAAATTATAGATATAAGGGTAAAGTGCAGCAGGTCCACCAAACTGAATAAAATTAGAAAGCTGAGATGAAAATGTGTCTTGTTGGTGCAGGGAGTAGAATGAATTTGGGACTTTGAAATGAGGTCCAAAGCTAGGCAAGAAGGCCACTGACCTTCATCCCAGCAACTGGCTTGCATTCTGTAAAGGTCTGACCCACTTCTGTGTATTGGATATTGAGCTTACAGTTGAGTGAGCCCCAATACAGGTTCATCAAGTGTGGCTTAAGAAAATGCTGTGAACCTATCATTTTCTTGATCATTTGCAGAATTTTAAAAAAATGGCAATCTCGGCTATTCCCAACTATCTCTTTCCTGTAACATTACATATGTTGCACTTGAAGCTGTAATCCTGACTAGCAGAATTACTATTGCTTCCCTTCAGCTGACATGCTTCAAGATCTGACTATGGCTACAGGGGGGATTGGACTCATAGAGAGTCTTACCGAGCCTTGTCTTTCACAACTGCTGACAGTTCGTTCTTCAGGGTTTTCTCTCTGTCTTCAAGAACCTGAAAGCAAAATATCCAGCAAGTTTCCTTCAATAACTTTCTTCTTTCCCTGCCTTGAGCAATATATTACACTTCACACAATTTAAAGCCTAAAGCAGTTTTGTGATATATGATGACTAGAGATGGCATCCTTTCAGTGACATACACAGACTTAACTGAAAGTGACACCTGCATATTGAATGTTTTCGGTCCTTGCAGAGGGAGGAATTCATTACCTCCCTCATGAAACAACCAAAACTCTTGTACAATTCAACTTTTCTGTGACTCCCTCACACTCATTGGCCATTGGAGATTGGAAGGCCTTGGAGAAACATCTGCATGCCTATAAGCAGATGCAGAATGACAAATGCATTCTCTAGATCTCCTGATAGTCTTCAGAAGCCCTGGAGGATGATGTTATAGTTGTGAGTCCTTTGAGAGGGAGAAGGGAAATGTGCCATAGTTCTGCATGGCCAAACTACATAATGCTGTATTTCTCCTGATGCAAGACCTCAGCATTTGTGTTCTCTTCTTACCTTACCCTACCACCCTAGCTACGAGATATGCAGTTTTTACAAATTGGACTTACTACTGACTGGAGAGTATGATTGGGGTCACACTGACTGGAGACATGTTACAGGTCATGAAAGTTCAGATAGGATTATGTGGAAACCCCTGACACTGATGGGTTTGTGCTAATTCCTTGATCACGTCAGGCTCTTGGCATTTTTGAATATAATGAAAGACAACCCACCCAGATTGAGCAATCAGAAACAATCCCTTGATCTTCCCTATATCCACTACTTGACCAAACATTAAGAGATTGTCATGAGTTCCATCAGTGTTTTTTTACTCTGGAATTAAAGCAATCAGCCCATTCTGGACCTCGTTGTCAGTCCCATCAGTAAGGCATTATGGCTTTATCAATGCACCCCATCAGAGTGTGAATTAGGGTATAAAAACCCTAGCTTTGACCCCAGCCAATTGTAGTATGTAGAATGTAGTATGTAGAACTTAGTACATAGTACAGAGCATGTAGTACATAGGATATAGTCAAGACTTCTGCTTCTCCATGCTACCCTCAGATGCTGTCTGAGCCCTGCTGCTGCCCCTGCTCCTTCTTCAAGACTGGTAATTATCACCCTTTCCACCCCTAATCTGCCTCTATGCAACCTTTCTTGTCTCACTTCCCCATAGCCTTGTGTGCTTCTTAAGAGTGTCTGATTTCTCACATATTTGTCCATTCAAATAAAATACTTTGTTTAACTTTAACTGGAGTCCTCTCTACAGTTAGTACTGGTATACACAAATGAAAAGATTCTACTGTTACTCTCTTCTTACAGGCCTTCTTTGAGCTATAATTTCCCCAAATTCTAAGGAGAAGCTGGCATTGCAGATGGATCCCAATGTCACCCACTTCTTTGGCTTACATTCCACAGAAAGTGATCTGATTCCCAAAGTATTCATCAGCAGATGTTCATACTCAAAACTACCCGTAGTATAATGCCTTATAATATAGGACCTATATGAATGGCTAAAGTGTGTGTACATGCAATAATCTGGATTTAATCTGTGCAATACCAAAGGGAAGAGATTAAAATGAGGTTTTAGGACAACTTAACAGGACAATTTATGGTGCACAGACATATCAGTAACAAATACGGCAGTCTTTGTTTCCAAAGGGCCCATAGAGAAGCAGCTAAACTGCTGAGATTGTTCATTGGTTCTAGCCAACTCAACCAGTAGCGCTAATGTCTTTTGAAAAGCTAAGAATCACTGGCATGAAACTATTTTAACAGAGCACTGTAAACATTCACCAGCTGAAGAAAAACGAATTGTCCTTGCTTGTTCTTCTTTCATTTTTCATAAGATGTGTATGCAGTCAGGGCTCCATCGAGGAGAAAAAATGTCTACTTTTCATATAATTTTTTAAATAATCAGAGCTATAAAAAGCTACTTGAACACTGTAGGAAATTAGTATTGAGCAAAACCACATAAGATCTGGCTTCACAATTGCTTTACTCATTTACCGTTATTTACAATGATCGCCAAGTCTTTCTGTTGAGTATAAGAGAGAGAAAACAGTCATGTACCTTGAAATCATGCCTTGATGGCTAGGATTTTAATTCTTTAAATTGATTAAGATCTTCTGGGGGTTTTGTATAGTCAAATTAACCATTCTCATCACAAGCATTAATTTTCATTGTCAGGTAGCACTCTTTTTATCATTTGCTTGGAATTTGTTTGTTTGTTTATTATAATATGACATCTAAGGTATCAAAATTCCTCTACTGCTGCCCTTGGATAATATTGAATCAAGGATACAGAATGGGAGAATCTTGTAAGAGTATCATTTTGGTTTATCACAGCTAAACAATGGAATCTCATTCATGTTTAATCAGTCTGTATTTAATTCGATTTATTCTCTAGCAAGCATTTTTAGGGTTGCAACCCAAATTATGCATCTGTGGGTGTTCACACTGCATGTTTCAACAATTTAGCATTTCACACAGGTACCTGTATTTTCACCTGGTATTCTTGTATATCCTCTTCTAGCTCCCTGATCTGGTATTTCATCTGAAAAAGAAGCACATGTTTAGCCACATCCTTCTAATGATCCATGTTGTCGATTTTTGTTCAGCAAGGTTGACAGCTCCTGCTGCCTGGTGTAGTCACTAGGCATATTCCACACATATCCTTTCTGAGGAGAAGCTAGGGATGTGGGGAAAAAAACCAAAAAACCTCACAGTTGTCTCAATTTTGGTTTAAACAGAGTGGTTTGAAATGGTATGACAACCTGTCAAGTGTTCTCCTCCCACCCCCCAGTCTTGTCTTGCACATGAAACTGAGACACTAATCAGTTTTTGGTTACAGTTTCATAATTTCTCTATGCAAACTATTTTTTTCCAGTTTTTAAAGCTAAGTACACACCATGAGCAAGCAGAAAAAGGAGTTCCAATTAATCGCAAAGATACAAAGATATAACCAAAAGATACAAACAGCCCACCCAATACTACAACTTTCACAAGTCTATGCAATAAGGCAATGCTCATCATAGTTCCATTTTGTGCATTTTACAAAAAGACACCAAAATCAGTGCAACATTTCTCTATGATTAATGAATAAAAGAAAATTCATTCACCATCTTATGGCAAGGAGAAAATGGGGAGAGCCGCAATTGTCTCATTTATGAGTCAAGGACAAACCAAGCTAGAAGTAATATCGCTATAAAAAGCACATTTCAATGTCTACCACCTGAGACAATGTCAGAAGGCAAGCAGAACCAACAAGTAATCTCCAAACAGCCTGGGGCTTGCTCCAAGGGTTGATTAGACTCTTGAACTGTTTCTTGAAACATTTCATAAGCCTTGGTAAATGGAGATTGAGCATTCAAAAATGACACACTTAATGCTTTCTTCCATAAGGAAGAAGGAATGGTGTGACAAGCAGAAGAGACTTTTGTGAATATGAGACATAGCCATTCTAGTGTCACAGCTATGCACATTAAAGCTGAGCTGATTACAATAGGGATGTTAGTTCACATCAGCAGAACCCAGAACTCTTTGACATTAACTGAACTGTTTTCTACATGTTCAATAATTAAGTTTACCTTTGTGAAAACTTCATCTCCTTCCACAGAGGTTAGCTTGCATTCCTGAAGCTCCCTCTAATTAAAACAAAAACAAAACTTGGAGTATTTGGGGGTATCTTGCCTGAGATATCTTAGGAGCAAGGGGCGGCCATACTTCTCCACCTTGGCCAGGAGAAAAACATCCACACATGATATAATTGAACAAAGAAGATCTTTAACACAGTCCTTAATATAAGGAAATGAAATGGTAGCTTTTCAACAATTCAATTCTACATTTCCATTCATTGCAATGGATATTGTGCTAGAAACATTGTTCCTTCCACATGAGGCTTTTATCTTGCTAACATCCTGTCTCTTTCATGTAATTTTACAGTCTCTTTCCACTGGTAGCCCTTTCCTGTTTTTTTCCATCTTTTCATTTGATTTTTTGGTCACCTTCTAGCTTTTTTCTTGCTATAGAAACTGCGCCAAGGAGGAAAACATGGAATAGTTTTACAATAATTGTGCTTAGAGTCTGGAAAAAAATAATTATAAATATATAGTTACTCTTGTCCTAAATCCATATGATTGCCATCAAAAGGTGGTAAATATATTACATATATCTGCATCTCACTGGAGAACCTTGCATGACGAATTATAACACTACCAGAAACTGGTTGGAATAATGCCTACAATCTCAAAAACAATGTGACTTTATTTAAAAATATGGATTAAATTTCAAATTCACTCAGGACAAGAGTAGTGTTGTGCACATGCCAAACACAGCTGGTAGTGAGCAGATCAGGAAGACTTTAGTAAAGACCTAGATTAGACAGAAACCATTTCTCTGGAATTCTATCTGATCAGATAAAGGTGATGTGGTCAATGTTAGGTGGTGGCATCCGTTTCAGTGATATCATGAATCCATTCTGGGTTCAGTAACTGAATGAGCTATCCAAGGTGCCAGATCTATTTTGGGGAAAGTGTTCAGCTCCTTGAATTGCTCTTTAGAATTTAAACTAAAACACAGAAGCTATCACTTGCCTTTGGTGTCCAAAGTAGGGTTGTGTCAGATCTTCCCATGGAGGATTTTCTCTTTTCAGAAGCATTGGTTCATATACTTAAAACAATTTTCACAGATAGCTGATTTTGCCTTTTACCTCCCATTGAAATAATTAACAGCTTCTTTTGTCTTAAAGTTAGCAAACACTTTGCTGAGACTCGTACCTTCCCATGGACAAGTATCTTATGTTGTTCAAACTTTTTAACTATCTTGCTTCTACAGTTACTCACTCGTAGTTTATTGACATGACAGCAGAGCTGCAGGTAACTTTGCTGGTTGATCTTCCTGGATGTTGTGAAAGCCGAACTCTAATGTTGGACACAAAAGTATAGAAACAGTCACATTCAGTTCACCAATATGCACCATGCAGCCCACCATATCTATTTTGTGTTCTCTTACATGTTCAGTGCTTAGAGGCCAAATCAAATATGATTCCAGTAGCCTGGTTTCCATTTTTCCTAACTTTCCTAATTAGTAGTCTACTTTCCATGCAGCCAATTAATAGCAGTCTCAAGGGAGTGGGATGACCTTCCATAGGAAAATTAATAGAAGACATGGATCATATACCTTCTAAAAGAGACCATATCCCTCAACTTCCATTAGACCTAAGTTGGGTTGCTTATAGAAAACAAAACCTGTAGGAGAGCTTAATCATAGATCTGCCATATTCTACCCTTGGATTGGCTTTAGGTATCACTTAGTTTCACCATGTCTGGCCCTACCATTAGGTAGAATAAGATGGCTGTCTCCAGCCTCAAATGTTGGGGATGACAGCAAATTATTCATTCTTTATTTTTGTTATATATTTGCTGTCAGAGATGAAGTAGGTGCTTCTGGGATTTTCTACCTATCAGAATAACTGATGAGCCAGGATACTGCACATTCCTTGACTTGAGTGGGGCAGAGGGAGGAACAAATGCCCTTTGCTGCTTTGCCTCAGCACCTTGCCACCTCTGAATTTTACAATGATTCACCTAAAAACTGTCTATTAAATAACACTAATGTTATTTCCAATAGAAATCAGATTACAGCGTAACTGCAAAACTATACAGTGAGAAAGGAACACAATTTGTCAAACTCTAGTCCTTCAGGCAGACCATTGACTTCTATGTCAACTGAGCCTGCACCTGATAAATTTAGATACAAATGCTGTTTTCCTGCCCACTTTATAAATACAGCCATTCGATAAAAGTTGAGCTGTGAGAAGATAATCACAGTGCCATTTAGAAAACATTTTTTTAGCAAGACAGACCAAAGGCTAAGGAGCTAATATCAGACTGGAAACTTGGCATAACTGTTCTTGCCCAGCATAGAGTAAAACTGCTGCATTAGGATGAGATGGATTCATTGGAACTGGGAAGCAAGCAACCATTAGTTACTATGCAACTAACATTCAGCACTGGGGTCTGTGTGGGCTCTCCAAATGTTGTTGGACAGCATTTCCCATCATCCCTGGGCAGCAAAGCTAATGGTGAAGGTTGATGGATCTGAAGTTCAACAACCTTTTGAGGGCTGAATATTCCCCATCCCTGCTTTACGTGGAATCAGCCAATCATGATTAATGTTAATTAGCCATAACTGGGTGTGTATCTACATTCATAGAGTTGGGTACATCATATGTAATGGCAACTTTTCATCTCTGCCTATGGTTTGATTGTTTTTGTTGCTGCTACAAGTGGTAGCAACATTAGCTATGTTGACATCCTGGACTTCATTTTGCATTCTCTAAAATGCCCCAGAACTACAGGTAGTTGTAGGCATTCCAGGGTAGGGTGGGAAGAAACATAGGAGGCTGTCTTGTGCTGACCTAGAGTATTGATCCCTCTAGCTCAATAGTGTCAGTAATGACTTGCAGCAGCTTTCCAAAACTTCAGACAGGATTTTCTCCTTCTCTATTTGGGAATGCTGAAAACTGAACTTACACACAAAAGAGGCATTCAAATCACTGAGCTACAACCCTGTCCTAAACGGTGGCCTCCCCACTATCTCATCAAAGAAACTAATCTGAAAACAACAACAAAGAGTCTTGGGATCATCTCAGAGAATAGAAGGTTTTATTTGGCATAATCCTTCACGGACTGTGAACTGGGCTTCAGTCCAAGCAAATAAAAATTCTTAGATTTAAAGTGAACACAAATTTCTTTGTCATTTCTTAGTCAACTGATAGATACAGCTACTTCTTTGGGATTAGCTAGGAAAAAATTCTGGAAAGTGGCTTTTCCTCTACTAAGAGATGTGGGAAAGGGGATGTCGAATCATCAGATGGATTTCTAAGAAATTTCAGGTCAGGTCTACACAAAGACTATACAACCATAAGCCTTAGCAGTCCTCAGTGTGCCTTACTTCCAAGTCAACTTCTTTAAGACTATGAAGCCTGATTGCTAGAATTCCTCTTTTGAGAAATAAACCTAACTTTCTAACAATTCTAAGATGGCTGTGGAATGTATAAAAGAGCTTCAAGTGTCACTGGTTTCCCATTTCTGTTCTAAATAAGTGTTAATGTATAAAGAAACTGGTGAGATCTTTAACCTGTTTAATTTGTTAGTTTCCTAGGGAAAACAGTATACAGTCGACCTTCCACATATGTAGGTTAAGCATCCACAGATTTGATTATTTGCGGATTATTGTAGAAGGGAGGGGTGGGAAAAGAGGAAGGCATACAAATTTGTACTTGCTCACATGTGGGCAGGAGTGAAGGAGGATGCTTGCATCTGCTCGCTTGCTCACTCACATAGGTGGAAGGAGATGGGACAGATGTTCCTTTTCTGCCTCCATCCACTCTCCCATCCCATCCCATCCCATCCCATCCCCTTCCTTTCTCCCTTCCTGCTCACATGAGTAAGTGAAGAAGTGAAGGAACACAGATGTGGCCAGGCTCAGCTATCCTTTCAGTAGAGGCGTGTGTGTGTGTGTGTGTGTGTTAAATATGATCTGAGAGGCTTATGATATTTGTGGTTTTTCTACTTTTTTTTTTCTGTGCCCTTATCTGCCATGATGGTGGAGGGCTGGCTGTATATTTTAGGTGACACCTTCAAAACATCATCATAATATTGTAGTAGTACCATCTCAAAAAAGTTTGTTGAAATTTATATCATACTCTATGCAGAAATGAGAGATACTCCCTACCTTCTCAGAAAGCATGAAGATTCTCAAATGCAAATTTTCATTGTCCTTCTCCTTTAGAAGAAAAAAAAAATCACCACAGTTAGCTATAAAAAATTATACCATACTTTTACAACAAAAAGAATCTCTTATGCCACTAACACACAGGTTCCACCAACTTTGATTATTTTCTCTTCTACTTTTCTGTTAAAAAAAAACTTTCACTGTTACAGGTGGGATTGGCAGTTTCTGCTTGCGCATGACTTTATGATAACCTGAGTACACAACATCAATCACTGGAGTTAATCCTGTCTGATTTTCACAAATACAGCCAGGGCCATGATTGACGTGGCACCTCAGTTTCCTGGTCTTCCTCAGCCAGGGAGGCATCTTGCCAGGCCATGGAGACAGACAGAAAAACTCAAAAATTCACTGTAAACTGGAGAGTATCTTAGATAAACCTCTTCACTCAACTTGAAGTCTTTAAACTAAGTTTGTAGGGACCGTTGACCTCCAGCTGTGTTAGATGTCAACTTCTATCAGTGCTTCCTAGCATGGCCACTGCTGAGGGATTAAGAGAACTGAAGCCAAGCATCTGGAGAGCTAAAGGTTCTCTACATATTTGTCTTGAGATAGATGTAGACAAATGTGGAAGACTAGGGGGACCACACTGATCCCCCAAGAGAACTTGGAGTGGTGCACTTCCCATAGAAAAGTCATTTTCTTCATTTCTCTCCAATGTGCTCTGGGGTGTGTGACACTTTCTTCATGTTTCTCACCTTCTGGGCTGCTTTAAGGCCAGGATAGGATTTTGGGAGGGCCTAAATACCTTAAAGACACCAGATCCCATCTGATCTTGGAAGCTATGCAGAGTAAACCTTGGTTAGTACTTGGATAGGGGACTGTTACTGCAGTTTCTAGTCCGGGACTGTGGTATATTAGATATCAGTTGATATCAAGAATTTGACCTTCCCATACCGTTTCTTTCCATGTGCTTGGGAGGCCCTCGAACAAGCACGCACATGGGCACGGCTGAAAATAGCTGAACAATACAAACAAATCCAGGCAGGCCAGTAATTGCCAGACTGCAGCTTCAGGAGACCTCCAGGCAAGTACACTTTAAGATCATATTATGTATGCACACAGCTTACAAAGGACTCCCTGCCCCGAGCAGGCAGCTTGACAAGCCGGATATCCAACTGTCAAGCACTCTGCGTTTGCATACTGTCTGCGCTATTGACAACGCTGCCATAATTCAATCATGCTAAATACTGACCTTTCGGAGGCTTTGTCTCCAGCCCGAAACCCATTGTTTTCCCCGGGAATGGACAAACCTACAGGCACATTTTCCCCTATAAAACCCCCTGATTTTGAACACTTCTTCGGATTGCTCTGACTTCCATCCTGCCTTGCTGCTGCTCCATTTGACGAGCCTTCCCCTCAGCTCCACATTCTCAGAATCTCCACTTCAACTGACTTTTCTTCTAACTAGCCGGGCTTCAGGATCAGGTGTAGTATTCCCCCTGAAAAATCCCTCTTGAAACCTTCTATCAAACTCCTATCTTTCTTTCGCTAGGTCTGTGTGAGTGATTGCATACATACGTTCTGACTGTGTTTCAAAATAAAGGAAAACAATTATTATCTACTTCTGTTTGATTATTGGCTCAGCCTGACACTGTAAACATTGGGTCCAAGATCTCGCTAGGTTGCCCTGTTTCTTGCATTGCTTAGCTTGTGCTCTTGCTAATTCCCATTCCCCAGTATTTTGAGCACATTGAGGTGTCCCTCACAGGACCCCAGAAATCAGGGTAACAGGACTACCAAAGAAAAGCAGGTACTGTTGACTGTATTTGAGAGGAAGGCGCTGGCAAAAGCACCTCTGAATATTCCTTGCCTAAGAAATCCCTATGAAATTCATGGGGTTGCCATAAGTCAACAGGTGACTTGAAGGAACACGCACACACACTCACAAAGAGGACTTTATAAAGAACTTCTTGTACTTCCTGTTTTTTTTAAGAAGTCTCCCCTGAGACTAAAATGACATAGAGGGCCCACAAACATGGTGAAAATGGCCCTAGATGGCCATTTGGGTACACAGCATTGCTTGAAAAAATTGAGAACTTGGTCCTGGGGTCCTGGGGGAAGGGTCAGAAATATCATCCTCATTTTGCCCATTCTTGTCTTAAACCATCCAGTATTTCCTTAATTGTAGGTTTTGCTGTTTTACTGTCATATTTAGTAGTAGTTGTTCTGGCACACAACTCATGGTGGCCATGAGAGCTTACTCAGACAGAAGCTTTCACATAGCTAGCTTAATCCTCTTTTCTCTTTCTAGTACTGGGTTGAATAGGATAGGATACAAATGACACATAGGAAACCCTGGAGTTATCTTTGCAGTCAGCAACTCTGAGAAAAGTTCAGGCAGCACTGCTTATGCTGGTTGGGCAGTTCTTGGGGTTGTAATCCAATAAAGTAGCCATTCCAAGAACTTGTATATATGTCATATCTCTATTGCTACAGAAAAATGTGAAGTGATTAAAGTGGCCACCATCTAGTGCCTTGTTCATAAGAACTGAGCATCTTTCTGTTAGGGATGTCATTTTTTTTTTTTGCTTACATCATTCTTTCATGCAAGGATGAGGAACTGAAGAATAGAGGTTTTTTTTTTTAAACCCAACTGTCCATTGGTCTAGATACAGATTGCATGACTTTTTGCCAAAAATTATTTGTGCAAGTGCATTTTTGCACATTTTTTTAAAAAAATGAGTCTTGAGAGGATACAATCTCACAGCAGATGATCTTTTTTCTTCTTCAAGGAGGTGTCTCATTGTGTCAACACACACTTCCCAAACTTTCACCTGTCACCCTCTAGATATGTTCGACTGCAACTGCTATCATATTGGTTAGGGGCAATTACAGGAAGACAGATGATCAGACAACACTCATTTAACCAGCACATCTTTTGGTGGTATTTAGGGGATGCCCTGTAATGTGTATAAAAACTCAATTTGATATGGGATATCTCTTTTCATTATGGCATACCAGCTTTTTAAGATACTGCTCCTCTAAAGATGCTGTTATGTTCTCCTCTTCTCGGTTTTTCTTTGTTGCTTCAATCTCTGTTTCTAAATAAGTTATTTTCTCTTCAGTGTGTTTTATCCTGTGTAAGAGCAGGAATAACAATTACAATAATAATGGCAACATGAACAACAACAGTACTTTCCCCTTTTTGTCCTTGGAAATTTAAAAATAATCACTGCCATTTAAAGAGAAATACAGTAGCTCTTACCATAGTAGGGAAGACTATGACCTGATGACCTGTGTGTCTGTTCAGCCCATTGTCCAAGTACCGAGTGATGGCAGGCAACTTTAGAATCCCTGGTGTTTCTTCCTATGGTTTTCACTTGCAATCTGACTTGGATTGAACAACCCCTCATATAATGGACAGCTTCAAACAAAAGACTGCCCCCTGAGAGCCCTCATACAGAAGAATTTGCAGTCCTATGCAAAATATAGCAATGCCCACCTTAACTGGAATACCACAAAACCTATCCGTATTCTTGTCCTCTTCAGAGTTTTTGGGGTCAAGTTAAGAGAAATTACTTAGTTAAGTACCTAGTTAAGTATAAACTGATACATGATTCCAGAAAATGCTTGCGCAGACTTGCTTCCACTCCTAGACCATTTCCACACAACGGGACTATCCCTCTATGAGGACAGGATGGCAAAGGTAGGCTGGTCGTGATTCTACACAACATCATTGCTGGCCTGCTGCCATCGCATCCCTATGTGTTGCACTCATGGGGGTATTTGCTAAATGGATAAAATCTGTTTAGTGCCTGTGATCGTGCAAGGGTTCCATACTTACCTGTCCTGCAGAAGGGCAGGAAGCGTGATAGCAATGCTTCCTTCCCCAATGCAGTCTGGAAATGCCAGGTTGTGCTGCAGAAGGAAGAGGCGGGGCCATCATATTCCCTTTCACAGGGAGCCAGTCCCATGCAGAGGGGAGCATTCCTGTCATGCTCTCTTCCCTACCGGGACTGTGATGGGATGACTCACAAGAGCACCTGTTGTGCAGAAATGGCCCTAGTGAAGAGTGAATCAGTCAGTTATCCAGTGCCATAATTATTCATGTATGTATACCTTTTGAGCTCAGCTTTCATGTTCCTCATAGCCCCTTGTAAATCCCAAATGTTTGCCTTGATGTTGTTCCCTTCATTAATGAGGCACTTTATTTGTTCTCTCAGCCATATATTCATATGCCTGGACTGGAAGATGGAGGCTCCTTTTGCTGCTATCCAGGTTTCCCTTAGATGAGACAAAAAAAGATACAACTTGGTTATTGCAAATATGGTGCCTGGGAAGAAATATGTAGTGGGTGTCTGTTGAGGATGACTACAATGGTTAGTCTTTTACAAATCAAATATGTCTGTGATTTGAGGAGGTAGTCAGACAGATATGCCTGGAACCACTTTATCTACAAGGGAGATACAAGAAGAGTCTATGATCTTGCTCTTGTCCTTCACACTACAAGCTTGCCATACTTGTCCCAGTTCTCCTAGCTTAAGGATACTTACCGGGTATTCTTGGTTCCTGTACTGACAGCGACGCCAGTTTCGGAAATCTGCTGGCAGTAATAACAGTCTATTAGATTTTTACTCTTTTGGAAATGAAATACTTCTGAGGTGTTCAACTGCTTAGTTCGTATAAAATGAAGCTATTTCCAAATGTCATCATTACCATCACACAATATCACCTATATGTATGGTATTTTACAAACTCTTTGTCTTCAGGCAACATACAGTTTAAACTTGGGCAAAGGGGAAGACAACAAAGGGAAAGAAGGAAAGAGAAGCAACAGCAGCAAGAAGTGTGTGAGAGCAAATGCAGTTCTATGTCTGTGACGCACAGACTATGATTACTTGGAACTGAGTTCTACTATAGGGCCAGTAGCTGTGATCTATATTGTTCCCAGTGTGTCTCCCTCTCCCTGTTACCAAAAGGAGCACATACTTGATTACCTGCCATCTCTGGCATGGTGGGCGAGGAGCCAGGTGTGGCAGCAATAATAACAAAATCTGGTCTAACTGGCAACTACAGTTGCTCACAGGTTTAATTCCTTCTACAATGCTTCCAGGATTCCAGAATAGAATCAGTCTGGAGTGGTAACCTCAGAGACACTGTGGGAAAGTTAAAACTGTAGCCACTAATCCCAGACACTTGGCTTTAGCAATTGGTATCTTCTGGTTTTCTTTTGCTCAGCAATGGAGCATTGGTATCTAGCATTTTGAGTTGGCTAGAAGGTTGGCACTTGGTCTTCCTGAGGTCTGGAGCTATTGGTAGTTGCTCAGTGGCGCTAACCCTTGATGCCAGGTTTGTCCTTCTGTACTCATTAGGACTTAATCCCAGATCATTCTGTGTAGGATTTCGAGCCTTAGACATTGGTTGTGGGTATGACTATGAGCACCATTCTTTTCTCCACTCAGAATTTGAACATCTTCAGTTTCCTCAGTCTGGAGTCGACATGCTTGCATTATTCAGCCATTAGTAACTGTTGTATAGTTTAGTTGTGTATATGAAAACTGAGCCAAATATTTCCAATGAATAACTTCTAACTTGAAATTGTCTCAAAATGGGAGTGGGACTGAATTTAAGAGGAGTCAGTGTATCCATGCTATACACACAAATCAAATGTTTGAGTTCCAAATCACATTCCCCCTCTCAAAATGGCTATGCTGCAGATACGTCCCTCCAGAGAGTTCCCATTTGATTATCGGTGGGGAGGAGAGTTATTTTCCAGTATAATATGTCAAGTGGCCCTTATCTATCTATCAAGAAGTATATTTACTCCTTGTGAAACCTGGTTTTTATTTAATATTTTAATTGCTTGTAAATGATTTTTAAAAAGGAGAGGCTTATACAAAACATGGCTGTCTTTGCTCTGAATAAGAAAATTCAGAGGTAAAATTATCTGCATACTAATGTAACAGAATTTATGTTAACAAAGCTGGTCCATGACATTTTGCTGCCTGAGATAAGGAGGCAAATGACACTCACTGCTTTTTCAATGCAAGCTACCTAGTACCCCAAAATAGCTAATTTATCACTTGATACAGAAAATTCTGCAGCAATCTCTTTCATCCTCTAGCAGTACAAATACACAAATGCCAAATGAAACAACACTTTGCTACCTTTTAATGACACACAAAATCTGCTTCTGAGATGGTTGCCTCATTCTGTTAAGGGTAGGGTCAATTTTGTTCTTTGTGATTGCTTTTATCCTATTTCTGTAATTCTACAATTATTTAACAGCCATAGGGTTCCCAGATGTTATGGTCTTGCCCTGCGTTTCATGCCTTAATGTGGCTCCCAACCTCACCACAGTTGCCCACCCTGGTCTATCACAACACATATGCCGAATGGCCCTTAGCACTATCTTGATACCTAGTAAAAGTATGTCCCATGTCTAAATCCAATGATTAGTCTCAAATAACCAATTAATCAGTTGAACTTAATATATACTAAAAGTCATGGTGACCCAATGTCTTTGGACTTGCATTTTAATACTGCCATTTGTCTGACTGTGTAGTGGCCAGTAGTCTGGACTTCTAATCTGCAAGTATAAGCCTCCATAGAGTTGGAATATTTTAGAGAAGAGACCAGCATTAAGTCCTGGTTTTGGAGGAAAGCATGGAAATTAAAGCAACCAATCTTGATGGCTGAACACGTTGTTTGCATCCAGAAGGTCCCAGGTTTGGTCTTTGGGTCAAGCTGATCAGCTAACAAAGGAAGAGGAAGACCTTCTCTTTATCTTGGATCCAAAAACTGCAGCTAGTGCACTGCAAGCTGTCCCTAGGGGCATTTCCTCAAGCTCCAAGAGTTAGACTGTCAAAGACCCTGCATCCTCCTCTAATTGGAAGGGGTGAAAATCGCCCCATATCAGTAAAGTGCCTTTCCTGGAAGATTTGAGGAGTGCAGAATGTCTGAAAAATATGCCAACCATCCCCCCTCCACCTATCTACTATATAAAAGTCAAAATTTGTGAGTGAGCTTGTCTGTTTATTTGTGTCAGGCAAATGATTGACTGTGTGAGCAAGAAGACCTCATATGATTAGCTGGCTGTGAAGATTCTGTGGAGTCCTGGGGTCCACAGTTCAGGGGAGGGGCCTTTAGAATTCTCAGCCGGAGAGCTCAGGCTGGTTGCTATGGAGATGAGCCTAGCAGCAAGAAGGAGAACAGCATATTCTCTCAAGAACCCATACTCTGTATGTTAATAACTCTAAATACAGATTGGATTGGGGAATATGGGGGAAAGGTATATGTACTGGACAAGACAGTTTGGGGAATTAGAAACACAGGGTCTCAAATCTGTGTGTGTTTCAACTGCATCTAACTCCAAAGGTAATTCCTAAGGTATTTCTAACAAGTGTTACCTATGAGAAAATAAAATCCTGGGCAATGCTGGGTAAACATACTAGTCAAAAATACACAGAAATCAAAATTGGAGGTTGCTTCAAGTTTCTCTTTGGGGAACTAGGGACAAAGGTTCACCCTTGCACTCTCTTCACTTTCTCATCCCTGCTATAGAATTATTGCCAGCCACCAGAGCAGGCAATATTAGCCTAGTTGGACATGATATAAAGGCAGTTTCCTGTTTTACTGTCACTACTTCCCAGCTGTTGAGGATAACTTATTCTATGCTTGCTCCTGCCACATATTGTTTCTTCAGGTTGCATGTTCCTCAAAGCAAAGATTGTTTCTTTTGGAGCTCATTATTATCATATAAATAGCTCATGTATTCTCAGTGATTCCACTTTCAATACCAACAAGACCTGGGAGATACATTATGCTCCTCATGATGGTGCTAATAGACCTGTGAAGACAAGAAAGAATAAGGTGGCAGGATCCCACTGAATTACAATGTCTGTTGAAACAACTCAGTTTCTACTCACAAAATTGTTGTGAAATCTCAGAACTAAAAACCACTGTATAACCTTGTTCATTATTTTCAACATTACCTTAGTTTCAATCATGTCATTCTCCGCCTAGAAATATATTCCAATATGCCTAATTTGATTTTCTCTGTAGATCAGCTGAGTCCATGTATAAATATGTGTGTTGTTGTGTGTTGTGTGTCTCTATATGCCTCCTTGTATCTAGTATCTCTGTAACCACTGAGGTCATAAAAGGCTTGGCAGTCTCCTAAGTGAAAAGCAACTGCACAGATATGTTTATTACATTTCATTTTCAAGAATAAGAGATATGTGTTCATGGTTTTGCCTGCAATGTATGGCTGTGAACCAGTCAGGAACATCAAGAGCACACTGTTCCTTCAGGCATGATAAGGAACAATTAATGTTAAATAGCCTTGTGAGTAAGTATAGACATCTTGAACTACAACAGTGAAGGTTATTCATCTTTTGCTTTTTCCATTATGCTTAAGAAACCTCTTACAGTTAAGACATTCAGACTGATCTTTCTCACAGGTACTTAGTCTATTTCATGGAGCATAATTTCAATTATTAATAGTTGTCTTGAATGCATGTATGAAAAAGGAAATAAACCAACAAAGTTGTTTGTTCAAATCTGAAATTATCTTAAGCGTCTGAGGCAGTGTATCAGCTTAATTACTTGAAGCCTATCTACTTAAATCTCCAGGCTTAGATTTTGTGGCAGACTATATGCTGCTAACTTCATCATGTTGAGCACCTAGAAAAGGTTAGTAAAATCCTGAAATTCTAGTCCAGGTGCTGTGAGTCTACAACAGATGTGAAAACCTCTCTCACAATTTTTTTAGGTGAGTTTCTTCCAGATCACACCTGTGTTGTTCTGTCATTGCTTCTTATCAGGTTGCAAACCTTGCTTTTTCTTGCAAGGTAATTTAGGCATTTTTGAAAAGAAAATCAGCCTAAATTGAATTGCTAGTCCCAACTAAAGCAGATCTGCTTAATCAATGGGATTTTAAAGGTATTGGCTTACCAAGTGTCCATTGTTTCAATTGGGACTAAGCATTAGGAATGTAATTCTTCATTAATTATTTTCTTGAAGGAAGCATTGAGTAATCTTAGACATTTTCTTTCCATTGTGAGAAAGGCTTTGAAAACTATCTTCCAGAGCAGAAAATGTTTTTGTTTTTTTTGGCACAGAATGCATTGTTTTCTCTACAAAACAATCACATGAATTTTGTGTAGAGTAAGTCCCAAGTAGGTGATGACTCTCATTAGTGCAAGATTCTTCTTCTCAGGATTTTTTGCCACTTGAGAAACATATATTTTAAAATATTTTTTAAAAATATTTTTGAATAATCTTTTCATCCCTACTGAGGATTAGATTTAGCCTTTGTTCTCAGGACCAGGGAGAATTTTATCTGAAAGTCAAAATTAGGTTTTCAGCTAAACTCAGAGGGAACAGACAGGTCAAGGTGTGGGATGGTAAACAGCACAATCATCTTTGTTATTCAAACATCGGGTCCACAAGCCCACTTTGACCTCATGATTCCCAGTTTCATTATATCACTTCTGGTGAACTGACATTTCTTCAATGCCTCCTTGGCATCTTTTTCTATGATATGTGGAAGCCCAGGAAAATTCTTTAGGTCTGCACTGGTCATTTCATTTCATTTCTTTAATTTATATTTTGCCTTTCACCTTATATGGGACCCTGTACATCCTGTTTCATAAAACAAAATTACCATTACAGATAGCCCTCTTGAAAGTCCATATCAAGATTGGTGGATAAATCAATAAGCAAAACTTGTGAGGATGGAGAGACTCTATTTTTTTTTTAAATTTGCAAGGCAAATCAACAACACATTATTGGCTGGATGCAAAGTCACTTTCTTCTCCACAGAATATTGTGGTCCTAACTATGTGATAGCTGCACTGAATGACAGCATAGAACTCCCCCCCCCACCATTCAGTTTCAGTTTCAATTTATATAATAATTATTCTACAGCTTGCTTTTGGAGGTTGCAGATTATGAGGACTTTGTGTTTCAAATATTTTGGCAGTTCAAGAGAACTACACCAACAGCAGTTCTGCCTCTACTGTAGTATTTTGATGGTGAAATAACACTAAGTAAAATTCTTCCCTTAGAATATTTATTACTATATTTATCTGTGTGTGTGTGTGTGTGTGTGTGTGTGTGTATTAAAGTTTAGTAGTTAAAGGTTCCCTGCCACCCTATGCTATGTATATTTATTTCATTGTGGGTTGTAGTGACCTTTTGCACCACTAGATGGCAAAACTGCTTCAAAAAACACTTCATTTTGTATATTCTTAATTTTGAATAATAAAAAAGAACCTTCCTGTTATGACTCCAAGACATGAAGAATTCCAAAAAATTAACATTTCATCTGGTTCATCATTATATTTATATATTCATACTTTAGACATTAGGCCACTTCAGTTTCTGCACAAACAGGGCTAGCCCAGGTCTGTCTTTGTATAGGGTGTGTGTGTGTGTGTGTATGTGTGTGTCCATGAGTATCTGAAATAGCTACTGAAGTGAATTGGATTAAACATTGTAAGTGTTCTTTTGGATATATGTGAGTTGGTGCAGTTCTGACTAACGTATACTACTTCAGACTGTAGGTGGGTGCTTGTCTCATTTCAGGAGTGGGTAGGTAGAGGGATAAACTTTCCCAAAGATCAAGACAGAGAGAGAGAACATATTCAGGGAGAGGGAAATGCTCAGGTTAGAGAGTGGCCACTTCCCCACTACACTTTTATAGTGCTATTATTTTGGCTGGATATTTTGAGGTCCCTCCCTAAACTGCAAACCCCAGGATTCCATAGGATGTTGAAAGTAGAATAAGAGCACTATAACAGTCTAGAGTGGAAATGGCCAGTGTTTTCTAGTACCTCCTCTTTACAAGATGGTCACAGGTTCAAATGTTCTCCACCTCCTTATTTATACTACCAAGGCATTTGTTGTCACAAAGAGTGGCAAAATGTGTGTGGCAGCCTTGCAGCACACTTTTAACATGTGGGATGGAAATGATGCTGCCAGAGGTCTATCAGATGGGCCAAGATTCTACATCACCAAGTGTAGCACAAAAGTTCTGCAGGTGGAATTACACTCCCCTCCCAGATGTATCCCATGACTATGCAAGCATAAGTTGCCAAGAAGGTCCCAGCTAAAAAGTTAAACTTCCTCTCACATCATTTCATCTGCTGTCCCGAGACTGTTTTGCAACTGCTACACAGTCAATGCCGCAGACCCACAAGATAGACAATCAGAATTCTTGGATTCATATCAAGGATTTCTCAAACTAAAATACTCACCTAAGGAGGTGAAGAAACCAATCAACAAGGAAAGATTAATACGCAGGTGCCATTTATGGTACTACAAGACCAAGAACACATACTGGCAGAAAATTGCTAGTGGTCACCTACAGTCCCTAGCTGAGGCCATTCAAATGCATCATCTTTGAGCTAGAACCAATTTTGGAGAATAACACAGGCCTCTCACAAGATCTGGGAGACAATTACACACTTACCACTGGATAGAGAACATGGGTGATAATACAGAGACAAGAACCTATCACAAACCCAGATGCCCAACTCTGTCCCAACATTACTCTGGGAGCAATGTTACAGGGGCCAATAATAATATCCACAATTTCAGGGGTACATTTACTTGCTCTTCCTCCAGTATAATATATGCCATCCTCTGGCAGGAATGCCTCTCCACACTCTACATTGGATAAACAGGGCAATTTTTACTCAAGAGGATTAAAGGACATAAATTTGACATTTTTAATGGCAATACCTAAAAAACGTTCCTGGACAAACAATAAGGGATTTACAGGCTGTGGTTCTTGAACAAGGAAATTACAAAGGAAGACTATGGAGAGAAACAGCTGAATTGAATTATATTCACAAATTCCAATCTATTAGCAGAGATATACACAAAAACAATGGCTTCATGATACATTACATGTATTAATACAGAAAAAGAGTCCTCACTACTGTATGTATAACCAAAGGAATCTTCTCAGACAGAGTTTTGAACCGAGGGAAACTGATTTTTGGCAAGCAGATTTATTACTTTCACACATCAATACTAACTGAACACTATAAAGATCAGAAAGACCAGTATAACCTTGCCTAGCTCTTTCAAAATTTAGGACAAGGAACAAAATTTGCATCTTTCTAGATCCTACTACATTTTCCCCACTCCCACAACTGTATAAATATGCTTTATACCGGAGGCCTTAATTCCACTTGGTACTGCATCTAAAAAAGTGGATTTATATCCATGAAAGCTCATGCAAAAATAAAAAACAGAGTTAAATGTGTTGCCACCTTTCTCTTTTTTCCTCTCCCCCCACCCTTCCTCCTTTTTATGCTGCAAGAGACTAACGTGGCTACAGGTGAAGATGTATACTATGATATATTTTGGATTTCCTGAGAATGTTCTCACCCATATCTATGCTGTGGCAGCCCACATGTCACAAGAAAATCAATCTTAACAGACATATGACATCTCTATCTGTATTACTGAATGTTAGCTTGAATGGCATGGGATATCCATCTGTGTTGACATCTTGATGGCAGTTTCAGCACATGAAGAGGTGCTAAGTTTGGGTCTGAGCACTAAAGCTAAGAAGAACTAAGAAAACAAGTTGTCCTATTGTGTCAACAGCAGGAAGAGCATGCTGTTCAAAAAAACATAGCAATTATTTCCACCTGCTTCTGTATAGGAGATACCATCAGTGCATACTGGGCCATCTAGTTTTCAATACGTAAAGCTAGGATGTCCACCATGTGCTGCTCATGGACATCTCCCAAGTGCTCTCTTCCTCCTGATTTTTCAAAAAATTACCTTTCTTCTCATTTTTTGTTTAAAAATTCTTTGACTGGAAAGCTGGAATACTGCAAAACTAAGCATCTGCCCTCCCTACCTGTTTATATTTTCCAATAATGTCTCCAGGCTGAATATGGATATAGAGACATTCTAAGGAAATAAAAATGGTAGATGGCTATAACCTAGGGCTCTGGAGCTAGTCCAGACCCCCAGAGAAAAGATAAGCGGGGGAATCATTGCAGGGAGAGAGCAAGGGGATATTTTGCCTGGTTTGGGTGTGGAATGTCTATGTGTTTGCTGGTTTTAGTTTGTTTACTTTGTTGTGGCATGCATTTTGGCTGGGATTATGTGTATGTGTGTATAAGCATATGCATCTCTCTGAACATTACCCATTTGGTGTTCAATTGTCTGGGTGCAGGAATATATAACAGAGGATTTGGACAAGAAAGCCCGTCTCTGCTTGGCTTTTAGTTTCTTGGCTAACTCACTTGTCTCAAAGTCTCATCACTTTCTGTTCTTTGAAATAAATATTGGATCAGGAATATGAGAGATTCTAAAGGAGGTTTGGTGTTTGAGAATTCTGCCCTCATTCTATGAACATTCTTAGACACATCATGTGTGTGTGCGCGCGCGCACCATCAAGTCATTTCCGACTTATGGAAACCTTAAGGTAAATCTATTGTGAAATTTTCCTGTTCAGAGCAGGTTTCACCTTGCTTTCCTCTGAGGTTGAGAGATTGTGACTTGTTCGAGGTCACTCAATAGGTTTCCATTGCCAAGCTGGGAATCGAACTCTAGTCTCCAGAATCATAGTCCAGTGTTCAAACCACTATACCACATTGTCTCTCTTAACCTCACTAAGTTAGCTTCCAGGAAATGGCTGTTTTGTGAATGACTATATCCACCATGGTAACCATTTTATGAATGGGAAACAATCCTATAGCTATCATTTTGCAAGAGTAACCACAACTCAGTTTCAAAACTTGAAATGTGCCCACCACACACACATACACACAAACACACACACTGTGGGGCCCAAATATAACTCATCAATAAGGCTATGTCATGTAAAAAACAAAGCACACTTTATGAACTCCTCATTGTCGGTTTATTAAACCAGGTTAATGGCTATTTTATAGCAAAAGTACAGTGCAAAATTGCCAGAGCATATAGATGATTTATGAGCAATGTCTTTACAGAGAAAGAACCTATAACTAAGTGTATCTAGCTTAGATGGAAGTTACTATATGCTTTCAAATAAAGAGCACTGTGGATTATGAACGGACGGTGGTTGGCTGCTTACCCTTACAGCACCAATATAGCTGGTGAGGCATTTATTCTTAACTCTGGGACTGTCGCACACAATCAGTGAGATAAATGTAACACAGTATCATCATGCACGGGCTGCGACTGCGATACAGTTGTACAGCTGGAAAAAAAATAGGTGCAGTGTTACAGTGCTGTTGCTAACACCTTACTTTCCATCCCATGGAGATAACCAATTTGCTTATGCAGTCTGACTGGTTTTATTGTGTAAGAAATAATCAGGGATACAGCAGGAAGAAGGCTAATTAGGAAAGTGGGAGAAATCATTGGATTATAACTTGATAGCTGTAAGTAATGTTGTTAGGGAGGCTGTAATTTATGATAATTATGCATTATGTAAAGAAGTACTTGCTTTAGCTGTCCAGAACTGAACACCAGTCAATCAGAGCAGTATCTTTCACAACTTCTGGTCCAGTTTCATGATGGCAAATCATCTCACATCATAGCTCGTGGACACTGCACTGCTAATTAATAGAGATAGAAGGCCCAAGGGGACAGGTTCCTCATGTTCAAGAAATGAGGGTTTGGGCCAGTAATTGAATCTATGTCTGGAAGCTGTGGTCAAGTAGATGCCAGTTAATAGATGGATGACAAATTTGGACACTATACCAGTCAGTACTTTGAGAGCATTGAAAAGAGTAGGCTGAGTTTCCTGAGATCAGAGGGCTTGTAATTTCCTTCTGGAACAGATTCTGAATCTAGGGAATATTGTTGCTGGAGATGACTACTACTACTACTACTACTAGTACTACTAGTACTACTACTTCTCCTTCTATAAGCAGAATGATACAGCAGGGGTAGCCAGTGTACCCCTTAAAGGCAGTTTCAGCAACCCTTAACACCTCCAGATTCCCCAGAATGCCCTTTGCCTCCACTACAGTGAGTTTCCTCTCCTTGAAGCCTCCAGAATTGGCAATTCACCTTTTAAATAGGTTCTAGTGCCCTCCTGCACTGTTCATTATCATCATTGACAACAACAGTATCCATTTCAAAGCCAGAATGGGACTTATAGTCATTTCCAGTTTTCTTTTGTTTGGTGAAGAGTAGGCATTTTTGGCAGTTCATGCAGCTCCTGGAGATTAGTGGAGGGAGAGAGGGAGGCTCCCTGACTCACTGCAGTTGCTTATCCCTGTAGAAGAAAAATGCGGACCCTGACCAGCTTGAGTTCAGCACTCATCTGTATGAGCCAATTCAAAGGCTCCCACACTTGCTATTCTTCTTCCACTCTACACTCACTTGCTATTCTTCCTCCATTCCACATTCACTTCAAAGAAAGAGACAGGACAGAAGTCCATTTGTTTAACTATTTATATTTGTGGCATTTCTCCAATCTTTGCCACCAACTATAGGGGGTCCTTTCAGGCAATTCTAGCACTGTGGCCCTACTACGCTACGCTTAGAAGATGTCACCACCAAACCTGGTGATCGCATCATGAAATGGCCTTTCCATCTTCTGAATCTTCGCAGAAACTCTACACTTAAGGAGAGCGGAAAGGAAAGAGGAGGTGGGGAGGTACAGCCAGACTTTTTATGGATGGCCAGTCACATTTCCCTTTTTCTGCCTCCTTCCACAGGGTAATGAAATGACAATTCCAGAATGCAGTCTCCCCCTCTGGATTGCATGTTCATGGAGCTGTGTAGTAGTGAAAAATACTTTCAGGCAGCTTAGGGTATTGCAGAAGTTCCATTCCTTCTTGAGCAAAAAGAGTTTGCAGGACTGGTACAGACTTTCATAAACTCCAGACTATTTTCCAATTGCATTTTCTTTGCCTGTGCATACACAGGTAATAGCATACATGTATGTTTTCCCCCTCAGGTTTGGGTTAATGTATTGGTGGTGGGTTGTGTCAGTAGGTATAATCTTGTGCTTACTATACACATCTTCACGTCCCTACATCTGCTGTGGGAAGGGAGCTAATGAAGGGTGCTATTCAAAAATAGAAGGATTTCTGGATTTTCAGAGTCTTGAAAAATCATGGAAAACTTCCTTCAGGACAAGGACCCAAGGGTATGTGTAGGCAAAGTCTTGTGCTAAAGAAACTATGTTTTTATACAGATGAAGCAGGCTTCCTTAAGAAGCTCTTGATACAAACAGTGGTGAGGCTCCAGTGACAATGACCCTCAGTAAAGCCAAAGCCACTCTCAGATTATAAAGAGGATGCCATTGGCTTTCTGTACCAGCCATAATTTGCATGTCAGGAGGACTGATTCAATAGCCTTGGTTGATTCTCTGCTATAGGAATAGGAATGTCAAACTATGCTTGAAGCATTCTCTTTAATGTCTTGGGTTTCAAATTATCGGTCCATTAATAGTTAACACATTCCTTTCACTGGGATTCTATCCCACAGGTTTTTGTGGGTTGTGTAGTACAGTACTTTGCTGTCATGAAAGTGAAATGCCAAATATCCTTCTCTGTAAACTTCTGTGTATGCATGTGTGTGTGTATCAGAAAGAGAGAGAGAGAGAGAGAGAGAGAGAGAGAGAGGAATGTTCTTTGCTTCTCTCAATCAATATTATCCATTAAGATCCGTGTCTAACAGTACTGAGTCCAAATGAATAACTGAATGAACTGCCTCCTGCTCTCTTAAACACTTTGAAACAGTAAATGCACTCTTAAAAGGAGCCATTTGATATCTCTGCTCTATCTAGTTCAACAAAGGGTAGCTTCTTTGGATGAAATATGGGGAAAAAATTGTATGCTGTTTTGATGGGGGTGAAAGGCAAAGAGAAGTACATCTTCATTTTTCAATTGGATTAATGATATAGAGACTCACACTCATGGGTGTCAGACACAATAGATCGGATTAAATCTGTAGAGCTGTGTCAAATAACTGAACTCAAGTTAATCTTCACGTAAAGATATTCATGGCCCACAATCCACAATATTGTTAAATCTAAATGCTTGGCTTTAAGCCCACTGAGTTCTGTTGAAATCAGTCAGTGGGGGGATCCAAAGACATTTGTTACTGAATCAAAGGTCCATTTTCTCCACTAATTTATCTCCAGCTGTGTCCAAGAGTAAAAAATAAAGTAGAGTTAGAGGCAATGGGGTGTGTCTAAAAGATGAAAACATTAACATAATAGCAATAGTAGAGGCAGGCAAGGATCTTGGGCGGGCATCCTGGATCCTATTCAGCAAAATAAACAGGAACTGCCCAAATGCAGTGGGACCGCCTTGCCAAGTAAGGGAATTAATATGCCGTACTATGTAGACGAGGGAAGGCAATATCCTTACATCAAGAGTTTAAAACAGAGGTGGACATTGTGTGTTCTCCCAAATGTTGTTGAACTGCAATTCCCAGTCCTCAACAGTGGTTATGCTGGCCAGGCCTGTTGGAAGTTGTAGTACTCTAATATCTGAGGGGAGGGTCACACTCTTCTCACTTCTGGTCAAAAGTATCTAACTGTTCAACTAACTTTAATAAAGGTACTTTTAGGGGCTACTACTCCTAGAATCGCTCAACCAGCTTGGCCACTGACTAGGTTGGCTGGTGTTTTTTCTCTCTCTTTTTTGTGTGTGTGGGGGGAGCTTTGATCTATAAAAGCAACTTTTCCACAGTATAGGTCCTTGTGACATTAAAAAAACCAAAACAATCAAAATTCATTGCCACATTGTCTTTAGGAGCAGTAATCTCACATCACAGAGACAGGACTGAATTAATAACAATGCTACTAGGGAGATGACATTCTCCTGCTTTGTAGCAGTGCAGTCAGTGACATCTCTTCCTCTGCTCAATGTGCCATTTCCTAAGGTGCCTCAGGTAAACCCAGCTTCTCAGTCGATCAGAGCCTGAGATGATGTTTTCTAACAGTGAATGGAGTTTCAATTTCTCTAACTAGGAGAATTGTTTTACTGCCCAGAAGGGCATTCTGGCACATTTGCATACATTTGAGGTGCTGCAGACATGGAAACTTCATTGAGGCAACCTTGTAAGTATGCGCAGCAGGAACCCATACAGCACACAGCAATCTGAAATGCCTTTCCTTTTCTCTTTTGCCAGCCCATAAGTTTGCATCTGCTTTCACAACAATTGAATGCTCTAGCTGATTGTGATTTTGTGTTCTCTGTCAGCTGAACCATGAGACTTTTCCTTGGCCAATATCATGTTTTTCTAACTATCAATTTTGATTTATTTTATTTTTGGTCTGTGAATATGTCCTCTATATTTCACTCTTATAATCTTTTCTATACAGTAAAAAGGAAATGGAGAGAAAAATGGTTTGTTTGTTGCTTGTTTCAGAGGTGGCAATTGTGATCACTGGTAGAGATTGGAGATCATGAGGAGGTGGGAGAGGGTGGGACTATGGCATGGAGACATGACCATGGTGCACGGGGGGCATGGCTATGAGCTGGGACACCCCAAAAACATTGCCGCCGGGAGCAAACCACCTCCATTGCCCCCCCCGTCCCTATACAACTCATTGTGATAGGTCTGGGGGCCACATTTCAATTTGGGTGCTTTGAGGGCTGCATGGATTTGCAAAAATGCCCCCAAAGAGGAAAAGTCCTCAAAAGTGGTTGGAGTCCACTTCCATGGTTATGGTTTTTTTTAAAAAAACAACAACATTATTTTATTAAACAATGCATGATGATCCTGCAACCTATTTAAAAGTCAAATTTTTGCTTCTAGAGGATTCTATGACAGGTAATGTAAACTTTGTGGGTGGGATCTGAAACCCAAACTATTGTGCTGAATGTCCTTATTGTGCAGATTTGTACAATGTGCAAATTATGTATCCTGATTCAAGGAACGGGAGTATGGCAACCCTACCCAACAACTCTAGATAGTATAGCTATTGGTGAGGAATGCTGGGAACTGTAGTTTGGCGATACTTGGAGTACCACACATATCTCAGCACTGATTTACTATAAAGTGGGATGGAAGGGAAGCAGTGAACTAAAATGGTGTGCTCATATGCACTGATGGGCATAAAACACTTGCACAAAGAGGAATCTGCCCCCAAGCTTCAAACACAATTACTTTTGGACTATAGCTCCCAGAATCTCCCACCAGCATGGCTAATGGCCCTACTGTCTGGGAGAATGTAGAAGATGTATACATCAGTCCCTCCCAAAGTTGATTTTGGGACACTATCTATGAGATTACAGCCTCTGCTGAACAGACTGCAAGCAGATATGAACAGTGAAACAAAACAAAATCCAGTGTTTCCATCTGTATTAGACTTGTGTATAGTTTGTGTGTATGTTGGCTCAGCTTAAGGAAATAACTTAATGTGCATATATCAGAGGCAAGACCTTTCTAACGAGGCATGCCACAGTCCCTACGTCTTCTCAGTCTATCATCTAAACACACCTTATTTCTTATTTATACAGTATTTTTAAGTGGCAAAATGAGTTAAGAACTTGGTAAATGAGCTGGCTACCTATTAATACCATGATACATGTGTTGAGTCTGCTTGTGTGACTTGTATAATGGACCTGAAATTGGGAAGTTTTAGAGCAAAGTTTGGATTCATGGCATGGAACTATGACTTCATAGAAATATTCAGTACACCATATGCAGTAGTCCTTTGGAAACTGAATAAGAAACCATTGGAGTGCCACCTGTTTTAATAACAATTGTTGTAACCATTTTGTGGTCTACTGTAGTACCAAAATTTATGTTGTACTATGTTGTTGTTTTTTTAACCATTCAAGCCACAGAGATTTTGTCCCCCTCTCTCCTCAGCACTGACGGCAGATTGCACACATTGAATCAAAGACATGAGAAGCATCCTTCTATCTTTTATCTGCCTTAATATTTTTACACTCTAATCTGAGAACATAACCTGTTAGAGAGTGCCTATTTGCAGTGGAGCAGTGGTGCTGATTAAGGAGCAAGACACCATGGCTTAAAGGAAAATAAACTAAAGCTTTATTACAGGAGCTCCATACTAAGATAAGAAAGCTACTGGGGGTTATCTAGTCTAGTTGCATTCTCAGGAAGGACTGGGAAGAGAAAGAGGAGGGGTCTTGAGAAGTAGCAGAGAGACATCCCTAAGAGTATCAGTACACATCACAGGGTGACCAGGATAGGTAGAGATAAGAGGGAGGAAATTTTGGATCACCCTAACTAACCACCTCTGGTACTGCTGTCCCACTGTGACACATTTTGGGTTTTTCAGTGCTAAGTGTTGTTGCACTTCTAACAATTGTGACAGCTACTTCAGGCAGCTGATTTTGGGTGACATGAAAGGACAACAAATTATTAGTAAATTAATTCAGTTTATTGTATTTTGTCCTACCAGGAACAAGTAGAAGTAGTTATGGGATTTTCTGCGAAAAATAATTTTACAGATATGCCACGAAGGCCAGATGTGATTACAGCAGTAGCTTTCTCATAATCACCAAGATCTTGCATTGCATGTGTACAACATAATGCTCTGAACATAAAAGTCTGCTCCTCATTCAGCTGTCAACTTCTGGTTATGTATATGCTGCTGTAACCATTCACTGTGGACATTGGAGGAAGAGAGGAAGGGAGTCAAGTGACTAAGAAACTGTCCATTTCAGCTATGATGGGAGAGAGGAAAAAGCCTGCTCTCCATCCAGGAGAGGAACCTTGTTTACTTCCCCTTGGCTGCACTTGCAGCCAAGATAGTATATCTTTTAGTTACCTCTGTCTCTTCGATTTCCCCCCTATTCATGGAAGTACTCTTGAGGCTTGATAGCTGCCTTTTGGAGAGGCTCTGGATTGTGCATAAGAAGTTGTAAAAGAGTTCATTGTGAACCATCCAGAAGAAAACATATGCATTTGTAACCCTGATTTATGCATGTACATGTTATCAACATGGTTCCAGCCATTAAGTTGCACAATGTCACAGTTAGACCATCCATGCTCCATATCTAATTGGGAATGCACCATCAGGTGCAGGGAAATAATCTGTGGTTTTCCATACTGACATAATGATGAACATTATTTGACATTTTTTCAAGGTGTGCTTCTCTGTATCTGCCAAGCTGCAGCATATTTTTCAAAGGATTGAAATTAACATCACACAGGATCACAATGAGGTTTGACCTTGATGGAAATAAATCTGTGAGAAGATGTTGGATGTTCCAGAAGCTCAATAGGTTCAGTAGACCAAATCTGGGAATATGACCTCTCCAAAACTATAAACATTAGGTAGGATCCAGCAGTGGATTTCCCCTGAAAGAATAACTGAATTCAGAGAAGGAGGAAATCCCTTGTCCACTGCAGCCCCCCAAACTTTCTCTGAGGAATTAGGAGATCTAACAGAGCTATTTTTGTATTGTTTGGAAGACTTGGGGGAAGGGAGGGAAGAGAATGAAATTCTATTGAGACTGCCAGTGAAACATTGGATTTAGCCCATTGTAAAATATATTTCCAAAGGAGGAAATGATAATAAACTTAAAATAAATCATGAAAGCGTCTGCACAAAGCAGTACCATTATATGGCATATACCAAAATAAATTCTGGTACTGAGCTGTTGTGGACAAAATGTTCCATCTGAGGAATTACAGAAAGATATCTTGTTTGAAACTATGAGATTTCTGGAAAACATCTGTGGAAATTAAAAAGAAAATCAATCTAAGGGGAATGGACATTAGGTCAGATTCAAATGACTGAAACTCTGAGAAGGAATACTCCACACAACAATATTTTAAGCAAGATATATTTCTCAAAATTGTATGTGATGTTGTAAATTTCAGATACCAGTGTCCTTGCTTGAACCACCACCTCTTAACCTTCTTTTTTGGTACCTAGCTCCCTAAGTTGTTCCTCATAGGGCATGGCTTCCAGACCCTCTACCATTTTTTCACCCTCCTCTGGGCATATTCCAGCTTGTCAAAATCCTTCTTGAATTGTGGTGCCGAGAACTGGACACAGTATTCCAGGTGAGGTCTAACCAAAGCAGAATAGAGTGGTACCATTTATCTCCCTTGATCTAGACACCATACTCCTATTGATACAGCCCAGAACTACATTGGCTTTATGATCCCTGAAGTACCAATCTGCTTCAAAGCATGGCCTATTCTTTCCCTTGATTTAAAGGATAAGTATGGAAAAAGTAAATTTTTTGCTACCACTACCACACCATCTCCATACACGTTCTTGGGGATATGGCCCAAAGCCATGGATTGCCCACCACTAAGCTACAAGGCCGAATTGATGAGACTTTGTACAAGTGTTATACTATGTTGCACATAGATTTCTCTATGTGCATAAATGTTAGATGGCAAAAGACATTTAGAATGGCCCAGTACCTTGGGTGACAAGTAATATCTCCAGAAATGAAATCTTGAGCACTCTTCCTTCTCTCATAGTTTAGTGTAATCTGTCCATTTCCCTATTTGCACCAATACAGAGGACGGGAGTGAAAATGTATTTTTCTTCTTTGAATTAAAGGGTGTTTTCTTTATCCTAGAGAGATGGTAAAAGCATATCAAATTATGTTCTGAATCATCAGAGTACAGCAGATCAGTATCTTATCTCTGTACGAAATTGCATGTCTATGCAATAGTATTACACCAGCTTTCAGTCAAGGCATAAATTCATAGCATTGCAGGCTCTAAATAGAAAGCTTATTGGACCCTAAATTGCAAGTGAACTATGCATGAGACAATTTCAATACTAATGAGCTCTGTTTGCTATACAGCTGTAGAATGTTCATTATATACGGTGGCTCCTGTTGTGAGTCAGGACTCTGTCTTCAGTGCGTTCTTTGAAATTTCATTAACCTTAAAAATGGGAAATATGGAGCTGAATGCAATGTAGAATACACTCTCAACCTTTCCAAACAGTTGAGTTGCTAAGGAAGTGCTGTGACTCTCCTTACAGTGCTTCCATTATTACTGTTGTGCCTGATCTGGGAGCAGAAAGAAGTGTCTGTCCATGGATTGCTCTTGTCTGTACAGTTAGGTGTCTGGGGAGAAATCTAAATCAAGCCTGTAGTGCACTAAACAGATGATTGAAGCTATCAGTATCAGTCATCACATCTTCAAGAGACATGGGAAGAACTAACACATATGGCTTCCTTCCTTTAAATCAAAGGTGAGAAACATGTGGCCAGCAAACCAAATGTAGCACTGTATAGGTTGCAATGTAGTCCTTGGAAAACTGCCCTCCATTAACCTAATACATGGGGACTCCCCACTCATTTTCTGGAATAAAATTCGCTCTACCAAGCTACAATAATTCTAAATTGTCAGAAATAGCAACCTTAGTATGCCTCTATTTTGTAGTTTGCTTGTCTCTCTAGAAGTTTAAGCACAGCATGTATTCATGTCATTTCCTGTTTGTTGATCTTAACCATGCTCTCTTTGTTCCTGCATCAGGTAGTCTGTAGTTAGTCTCATTTTGTTCATCCTACCTTTTGAAGCCTGTAGTTTTCTCTTTTCCTCCATTTTTGAGCAGCACATGTTTCAGTGCACTGACCATGAGATGTTATGTAAGTAATCCTACTTCTTACAGAGACAACTAAGTCTGCCTTATTCATCTGACAGTCTCTCTCTCTTTCTGTGCAGTGGTGATGTGAGACAGGATGTTGCTCAACCTCAGTGTGCAAATATAAATTACTCTGCTTGTGAGAGATGAGATTATCTCTCACAATGCCCAATAAATTAAGTTTCAGGAGGGCCTGTCCCAAAACAGCAATCACCAAAGCCACCTCCTCCCCCGCCACACAAATAAACAACTCGGACTGACATGAGGTCACTTTTGGTTATGCAAAATGGTGGCTGCAGTATTGCAATGCAACCTTTTGGAGCAATGACAGAGTCCAAAAGAGTGTGGTGCAGTCCTTTGAGCTTGGTGCATGATCACCTGTGTAGTGAATGTTTAGAGGAATCACTTTTTCAGCAGAAGGGAATGGGCAATTCCTGCCTACAGCCCACTGCTGTACGAGGGGAACTCTGAATGTGGTTATCTCTGAAAGTGAATATAATCTTCTCCCCCTCACAAAACAAAACAAAACAACAAAACAAACCCTTTTAAAATAGTAGTGTGACATTGAAAGAACATGGGAAAGTATTCAGGATTCTAGTAGGCAGAACCATTGAAAACAAGGAATGCAAAGGATATTCACAAAAATTTTTTATACTTGATGAAAGAGGCTATCTGAATGTGCTGATACAGCCTCCTGAGAAATTGCCAGTCTTTGCAAGAGTTCTTGCCTCCAGCATGAGAGAAAGACAAGGAGCACTTTGCTTTTTGATGAGGTTTCCATAATTTATGCAACAAACACACACCAGTATCTGTGTAAAAGCGCTGTGTTTCTTTTTTTGAAGGAACACACACACACACACACACACAGATGAATGAAAAAAGACTTGGAAAAAGCTGGTTGTTGGAAAAGATTGATGAAAAAGATTGGGATTATGTGCAATTAACAATCACACTTATCGCAGTTTGGCAAATTTGCACAATTTCCCCCCAAACATTTTTGAAGACATGAAGGGCAAGAAATATTTTGTAATTTCTCATTCTTGCACATGAGAAGCAAGAGAAAGATGTGCATCCCTATGAAAAATCCAGAGGTCAAAAATAAATCATGAACTGTGGAATGAACACTAAGTCGACAAATGAGAAGACTTCCATAATACAAGACTTGATCCTGCTTTGTGTGCCAGTCTAGCTAGTGTGATGGAGACCTGGCTGGAAAAGTTAAATTTCCTCTCCAAGGTTTCTAGAGGCAGCACGAAGAAAGCTTGGAAAAATTTCTTTTGGGGAGAATACCTCAAAGAATCCACAAGATAGCATAACCACTAATCATCTGGTTGAGGGATTCATGAAACTGTAGTCCAAGTTACTTTCCCAAACTCTGAGCAGGAAGCAAAATATCCTGGGTGACAAGAAGCTAGTGAAAACTGCAAGTGTTGGCAGGGTATTAAGCCAAACCAAAATTTATGGCCATTTCCTCATTGCTTTCATATGACCAAATTTAGTTACTTAAGTTAGTTCTACAGCCTTTCAGAGTTGTCTAACTATTAAGTATTCAGGAAGTCACACATATCAAGAGGCTGTAGCTACAGGGCTGCAATAAAATAAACTTTCCTCAGTACAATTATTGATGTTTCATTATGCTGGTGTTAGGATATGCTATTAACATGATGATATATACTTTTCTTATATAAACTTTTCCTGGGTGTAGCTGTAAATTCTACACAAGTTAGCAAGGCTATAAGACAAAACTATAAACCTTGGGCAACATTCATGATGTAACAATAATAATGACAAAATCTTCATTTCATTATGAAACAATAACTGAAATATCTCAATGTCTAACCAACAATAAAAATAATCCATTGCACAACATATAGATGAACTAAATGAATTTCAAAATATCACACACAGGTTTTATAGCTCTGCGACAAGGATCTGGGTCAACTGTTCAGGCAGGGATCAGTTGTGATGCACTCCTGAGTAGACGAAAGAAGCTAACCTATGAGTAGATGGAACAAAAAACATACTCTCTGCCTTCTTTCACAAGCTGTGTTGGCAGGGCTGCAGGATAAGGAGTTCATTGACTGTGTATTCCTGCATGGTGGAGGGTTGGACTGGATGGCCCTTGTAAGCTCTTCCATCTGTATGATCTAACCTGTGGCACCAGAGACTATCAAGGGCAAGAAATGGCTCATAAAATCTCTCTTCCTCGATGACAAATTATGTTCCAACCCATCAAGATGCCCCACTGAGAAAACAGACAATTGCTGGGAAATGACTTCATTCATTTATGTGTGCATTGCAAAAGGGGGTTGCACAGACAGAAATTGACAGAAAACAGGGTATTCTGCTGAAAATTCACTATTTTCTGGGCAAAAAAATGTTTTTTTTCCCTGTGTAAACCAATTTTTATTTGCACAAATGCGTTTTCCTCACAAAAGGGCCAAAAATATCCTTGAAAAATGTCCCAAACGAGTATAATATAAGCAGGAAGAATATTTCTGAAATGAATCATTCTTTCATGAAAAGCCAAATGTCAAGATTTATATCTTTCTGCAAGGGGATGAGGACAAATATGCCTAATGAGCTGCATAGGCAAGTTCTGGTCAGTATGAAGCTAACCAATGAACGGAAAGAGATGCTGGAGGGTAGACTTCTCTGTGCCATCCTGACCTTCTTAAGCACCTGATCCAATTATAGTGAGAGACTAGATGAACAGAGCTGTGTAGGAATCTTTTGCCCTACACTCTTGATCCATATTAGCTGAAGGACTGGTTGGAGGTGTTGGCTGGCATCCAGTCAGTTATACTGCTGTATAGTTAGACTTAAAACCATGTAACTGTTTCATATTCACATTTACAATTGTTGTACCATAGCCACAATAATAAATGCCTCCTAAACCAAACTTAAAAGACATTCCATTACCATGACTTCTGGGGGTCCCCAGGGGGACACCTTGACTCTCTCCAAAAATGCGAAGACTGGGAAAATTAGCAGAGCACTAGCTTGGCAAAACGAGGGGTAGGGTAACCCAGCGAGACTTTCAACCCAATTTTCACAGGGTCAGACCAAGCAAAAGCCTGCCAAAGATTAAAAAGTAAGCTAAAAATGTGTTTTTATTGGGGGAATTCACTCGTGCATGCACACAAGATACATACAGTCAACCAGTCACACAAGAGCTAACTGAAAAAGAAAGGGAGGAAACATTATAGAGAGGCTGAGGGGTTTGGAAGGATTTATAATTACCAGTCCAGGAGAATAGTGAAGAGCAGAAATGTGTTTTGACTTAGGTATGACCTAAGGAAAGTTCCCATTCAGGAGCCAGCTGGACACAGTGATGGGTAGATCTTCAAGAGACTGCACTGGGCATCCTGAAATCAGGGGTATTTTTACCCAGAAAATAGCCTGTGGATGGTGAAAGTTCCAGATGCAAGACAAAGGGAACCGATTGTGGACAATGGGTCTTTTGCCTGTTGATGGGCTTAGTGCTTGATTGACAAAGACATGATGGATGTTGTAATAGCTGTGTCTATTGTGGGCGCTATGAGGAAAGAGGAAAGAATCGAGGTATACAAGGGATGGATATCTGTCAGTCAATGTCCTGGTGGGCTCCTCACAGTTGGGTTCCCTGGAAAATTCCAGCTTCTATTTAAACCTGTTATCCACAGGAATGGTGTGTATTTGCCTGACAAATGACTCAGTCTTACCTGGAAAGTTTTGAGTTGACCTATCCTTCTCACATTTATAGTCAAATTCTTTCCCTCACTTGGTTTGACCTCTCCATCACCTTTCAGGCTTGATTTTGATATTAGTGCCACTTAAAGTGTGTTACCAATTACATATGATGCCAGTTAGGTATGGTGCCCATCCAAACCATATCAGGGACCCCCAAAGCAGGGCCTTACAATTCAACTGCACCAACTGACAGATTTCTGTGGTGCTGGTGGACAGTGTACTTCTGGAGGATGCAACCAGCTTCCTCCCACCAGTGACTGATGGTGTGAGGAACAGAAACATTCTCACTGATGGAAGGGGGCTGGTCATGTCATCTAGCAGCAGCCCACTTGACAGTGCTACACAGTTGGCTGGCTGAGTTAATGTTTGCTTAGGTATGCTAGATATGCTTATGTAGGCTAATGAATCTGTATTCCTTAGGCAGTCCCAGAAAGTACCATGAATGTTTGTTTCTGAGTTCTTTGGGTAGGAGGCTTGGTCAGGAGTAAAATGATATGATTCAAAACTTGCTATAGAGTCTTTTTAGGTTTTTATTTTGTTCTTCAAGACTTTTGAAGGAGAGTGTGCAAAGAAGGCAGATTGGTAGAAACAGAACTGGAAAACGTAGATGACAACGGCAACTTCCAGCCCAGTAGGGCAGTGGATCCTCTCCTGGTTTTACTCTAAACTTTAACAGAACTATCCATATTGCTCATAATATGCCATTTCCACATGCCATTACTGTCCTGCAATGGGGACACATTGCCACCAGTCCATGAGTTGTGCTTTTGCACTATGACATTGCAGTCCTGCTGCCAACTTATCCCCGCCTGTCACAATCATGGGATATTCCATTACCAGAAAAAATCTGGCCCCCAATCATGCAGCGCTCCCATCACTGGCAACTGTGCGGAAATGATGGAAGCACAATCTACATGCTTACTTTTCCAGTGCAGCAAGGGAAGTGGCCTGCTGCACTGCAGAAGGAAGGAGCATGTCCCTCACACTACCCTTTAGCAGGCAGCTGTCCAGATGCTCAGGTAAGCATTTGGGTTGCACTCCCAGATCACCATGGGACAGTGATGGAAAACTGTAAGGTGTGGAAAGGACCTTGTTATGGGAACAGGGTTCAGGAACATGGATAGCTGTTTTAAAGTTTAGACTAAAGGCCAGAGCAAATTCAGCACCCCACTAATATGGAAGCCACCAACTACCACTAGAGAGGTGCCAAGGGGGGGAAGCCTGAATCTGCTCTGAAATGTAACCTTTCAGGATTGCCAGAAGGAATCACTCATGGAGGGAAATGGACAAGCAATTCTGGGTCCTTTGTGGGTTAAATATAGTCTGTGCTTCCTTCTTTTCCACACATCTGGGGTAAAGATGTCAGGGTTGATATCAGGGTTAGTTGTTGAAACCAAGATACAATCCAAAAGGAGAGGAAGCAGAGTTGGCAAAATTACTTTTTGGACTAGAAATCCAAGATTTCTTCAGTATGACCACATCTGGTGGATTTCCAGAGAGAATTCTGGAAAGTTCAAGTTAGCTAGTGCGTTTCTAAATAGTTCTGCTCCTTCTTTCAAAGATCAAAGATGCTACAATGCCAATCAGATTACAGATGGAAATTACAGATGGAAAGAATACCTGAAAAGATTTTTAAAAATGGATTTCTCAACTGTCAAAAATTTGGATGAGAAGAATCCTAAATGGGTAAGGGACTTTGCAGTTTTCTTGCCGTATGAAAAATGTGATGGTGGTGCAGAAAACAGCATTTTCGGCACAGAAAATAACATTTTTGCACAGAGAACAGGTTTTGGGAAAACACTGTGCAGAAAATAGCATATCTTTGCAGGAAATATGTTCTGTGCAGACAAAAAAAAAGCAAACACCCTGTGCATTGTTTTTTCACAGAAAATATCTTGAATTGTGAAAAGTTTTTGAAAACTGCAATTTTTGAGAACTTTCTCATAGAGAGGAGAAAAAATATATAAATTTATTCTTTCTTGCCTGCAAGAATTAAATTAATGAAGGTTTACATCTCCAATGTAAATAAAGGAATCATGCAATTTACAAATTGGTCTTATTTTTGATACTTAAATAATTTTGGACATTTTATCATTGCAGATTAGGAATTACTCTGGGTTCAACCTGAGAATCACATTGTGTCTTCAATCTTTCTTACATGTTAAGCGCATAAAATTGTTTATTTCTGAGACTACTCTACATGCATATGAACGAATATATTTACCAGCTTGAAGAGTACATTGAATATGCGCATGCATGATTTTCATATTGCTTTGCAAACCACCAGGGTATTGCATTGTATGGCTACCTTATTAAATTGCACTTGAAAGAATAATGGGTGGCAGGAGGCTTTAATTACAAACTTAATGTAAGTCTGATGCGATGCACATGCTCCTCCTAATCTCAATCCAGTGAAACACTTTACATTTAATTTTAATCATGGGACTAGTTCAACAGCAGGGACTACTCTTACATTTCAGAAAGTCCAGGTGTATTTCCTACATACATTTTTCACTTGGAGAGTGTTTCCTTAAATTACTTGAGTGACAAAAATCATAACACAGGACGTATTTATATATCTATATCTGGCTGAAAGTAACACATGGGTCATGAGTAACAGGAGAATTCAACTTTTATGAACAGAAAAAAATAAAATAAAATAAAATAAGCCGGGGGACCCATCTCATTTCATCAGAATAAAAGTGTTGTAGTTGGAGCATCCAATTACGATTGGAAAGAGTTGGCTTCAAATCCTCTCTTATTTAGAAAGCTTATAGAACTATTTGGTTTTGGTGGCTTCCTATGTCAGTGGGGCAACAAATACTTGGTGTGTTTTCGTTTGAACATCAAAGGAACTATCTCAAATGCTGAAACTACATTGGGAATAGGTATCAGTTCCTTTCAAACCTGCAAGATGTGGAATATATTCACTGTCCCATTAATATAGAGTCCAACAGCCACTACTGACCGGAATTTGCTGTGGAAGCTGGTTGATGCAGAAAGGATCCCCAAGTCAAAGGCCATTGAACAAATAGATATGTCATATGATTGGTGACTGGAGCAAAAACTAGACAAACACAGAGACTCCAGCTGTGTAAGATTGTGTCATGATATTCAACCAGGTCCAGGTGATCTGGCAGATCGTTGTCTTGCCAAAGGCAAATCGACAGTTCTCCAAAGGCAAGAAATTCATTTTCAGGGATCTGGAGGCAACAAGCGACACCAGTTGTAGTTGAAAAAGACTTAAATATTTATTGAACAGCAAACAATTTAAACGGTATCAGCATATAAACAGTATTAGCATACAGAGGAAACCCACTTAAGCCTATGATGCCTGATAAGATAGGGATGGATTTCTCATCAGACAAGACTCCTTCAATCAGCTGCCCAGGAGCCCTGGATGGAGCAGCAAAGGGGACCCCTCTGTGTAGCCACCACTTGCATGGCACTCCAGCTATAAGACTGTGTGTAAACTCCCACTGAAAACACATTCTAGGGGTACTGTTGGCACAACTTGGCCAGGTTTCATAGAAACTTTGGGATTGTTTACAAACCTGGAATAAGCTAAACTTCTGCCAACTGCCAAGGTCACTAACTAAATGGTTATCTTTTGGGTTACTCCCGGCACCCATTATCTTGTACTAATTAGTTAGTTATTCCAGGGGAAAAAGCAAGTGCTTGTTAGCCAATGTTATCTACTACCTTGTTTTGTCTACATTTTAAGCTGACATACATACAGAATACAGCAAAGCAAAATCAAAGCAAAATACAGAAATGAAAGCAAATTAGTGTGTGCTTAATAAACCAGAAGGTCTTTTTTTAACCTTTCTTAGTAGCAGCATGGATGAACAAACTGAGGACAGGCCATAATTTACACCTCCTTGAAATTACAGTGATCTTCTGGTCATTTCCCAAACAATCGTATCATCTTATATAAGTCTGTCCAGGCCTTGATATCATCAGGAGAGGTTCTCAGTCTCATCACTGTCACTAGCAGGATTGGTGGCTGGCCCTAGATTCCCTTCCCAGGAGGGCTAGAATAGCCTGTGCCCTGGTGTCCTCCAATTGGAAGGAAAACACTTATTTATTCCAAATAGGCTTTTACAATGGAAAGTTTTTAAAGAATGGGTGGGAGGTGCTGAACTGTTTTAAACTAAACTGGTTAAATTGCTTTTTATTTTTAATGATATTTTATATTTTTAAGCATAGTTTCAAATCTCTTTAGTATCATCAATACTTTAACTCAGTTTAAATGTTCTGTTTTTGGTATATTCTCAGCTGTATTTTTTTTTAAATTGTAAGCAACTTTGAGTCCCAATGTTGGCAGAAAAGTGGGATATAAATAAAGATATCAGCAGCAGCAGCCACCATCACCACTATCCAATCTGTTTCCATTTCTCCTCCTCACATTGTCCTTTGCAGGTTCTCCTTCACCTTCTCTTTTTACAGCTCAGCCAAAGTATAACCCCTAAAAGAGAAGAACCACCCCAGCAGAAATAGAAGTCATCTCATCCCTTCCCTCTAGTGCTGAGTTCCAAGGTCACGATTTCTGCCCTCCCCCTACAAGCCATAGGCCAAGACAGCTGCAAGGCCCCAATGGAAAACCCTCCTGATGGACAGAATCTTTCTGACCAGTGTACATTGGACCTGTTCGTAACTAAATTATAGAAACATGACACATAGAATCATAGAATCATAGAAATCTAGAGTTGGAAGAGACCACACAGGTCATCCAGTCCAACCCCCTGCCATGCAGGAACACCCTCAAAGAAATCCTGACAGATGGCCATCAAGCCTCTGCTTAAAAACCTCCAAGGAAGGAGACTCCACTACACTCCGAGGCAGTATATTCCACTGCCGGACAGCCCTGACTGTCAGGAAGTTCTTCCTGAGGTTCAGGTGGAATCTCCTTTCCTGCAGCTTGAATCCATTGCTCCTTGTCCTGGTCTCTGGAGCAGCAGAAAACAAGCCCTCTCCTTCCTCTACATGGCATCCCTTCAAATATTTAAACATGGCTCTCATGTCCCCTCTTAACCTTCTCTTCTGCAGACTAAACATACCCAGCTCTCTAAGTCTATCCTCATAGGGCATAGCTTCCAGGCCTCTCACCATTTTGGTTGCCCTCCTCTGGACTTGCTCCAGCTTGTCAATATCCTTCTTGAATTGGGGTGCCCAGAACTGGACACAGTATTCAAGATGGGGTCTAACCAAAGCAGAGTAGAGTGGTACCAGTACCTCCCTCGATCTAGACACCATAATCCTATTGAAGCAGCCGAGAATTGCATTCCTTTCTTGGCTGCCGCATCACACTGCTGACTCATGTTCAGCTTGTGGTCTATGAAGACTCCTAGATCCCTTTCACACGTACTGCTATCCAGCCACGTGTCCCCCATCCTATATTTCTGTATTCCATTTTTTCTACCTTACACTTCTCTCTGTTGAATTTCATTTTGTTCGCCTTGGCCCAGCTCTCCAATCTATCCAGGTCATTTTGAATTTTGATCCTGTCCTCTGGCGTATTAGCAACCCCTCCCAATTTGGTATCATCTGCAAATTTGATGAGCATGCCCTCTATTCCTTCATCCAAGTCATTGATAAAAGCACACTCAGTCTTGAAGAGCAAATGGCAGAATTTTTTAAAAAAGGTTTTCAGCTTGGACTTGACATCTAGTGACAAAGCAACCAGAAAACCAAACCTTCATTAATACACCTCCTTTCAGATGAAAACAATCTCCCACACCAGTTGCTTTGAGGGGCTTATCTGAAAGGAAAGCTAACAGGCAAAGAGCTGGGTATAAATGAGGTCATGACAATGGTTAAAGGCTGCAGGAAAGAACAAAGCTAGACAGGCAACAGGTCTGGCCTCTGGCTGAAGCTAACAGAATGTTAATTATTAACGTTAAGCATTCTGAGTCAAATCATACTTCTCTATGATGTGCTACTTGTGGAAATAAAGAAGTACTTTACTGAAGTTCCACGAAACCCAGACTCATAGATTCTTACAACCTCAGTTTGAAAACTACCATCATCAACATTGTCACCATTAACAACTTCTTCTTCTGGCCTTTTGCCATTGAGCGAGTTTCTACCTTCTGAGTATTCTTGGGAGAGAATAATATAGTCAGTATTAAAAACACAGCATGATATTGCTTGGATTTTTAAGGTTAATAATTATCTTGCCTGTCAGCTTGAATGATGGATATTGCTGCTGAATTTCTGCTCTGTCAATTTTTTAGCACGTCGACCATCTGTCTATTGACCTTATGGGCTGTCAGTATCTTGAAGTCAAACATATGGACCCAACAGGGATCGCACATGCAATTTTATATTTTCAAGAATGACAGTGATGGAGAAACAGAGTGAGCAATATTAATCTTTAAAAAAAGGAAGGAAGAAAAGGAAACATTGCCACTGAACTGAGCAGCTCTGCTATAAATGGACATAGGAAACTGAAGTCCATTTTGCCCTATTGACTTTCTTTTGAAATATGATCAGGGATATTAAAATGAATTCATGATAGTCACATAGATAAAATGGCGGTAATGACCTAGAGCACAGATTGGGGAAAATGCATACTCCATATATACATAAACTACATGTGGAGGCCAGGCCTCCTTTCCTCCTGGCCTGCTAAAGCACCTTGACCCCTTATACAGCCCTGCTTTCTCCTTTAAAACCACCACCTTAAGTGTATAAAGGGTAAAAGCCTCTCAGTTGTTATTCAGAATTATTTACTGATCTGTGGTGTAGCTAGGGCAGAAGACGGGACAGTCTGCCTTGGGTGGCACTTTTTCGGCTCGCCACTGGGGATGAGCCCCAGCCACTGGGATGGTGAAGGAGTGGCTGCCAAGCGAGGCATTGCGGGCCCTGTACATGGATTCCAATTTGCAACTGGTGGCAGTTGAGAAAAAGATAAGCCACTTTTCTTCCCGGCCAGTTGTCAAGTTCAGCTCCTTCCTTGACTGAAGAGTGGACTCCCTCGCACCCTCTTGCCCCTCCCTGAGTCTGCCTGCCCGCTGGTTCACCCCTCCCCACTGGCCAGCATTGAAGGATGAATGTGGAAAGGGGGAGTTTTAAATGCAGTGGCTTAGCTAGGGGGTGGGGGATGCAGTCCACCCTGGGCGGCAAAAACTCTAGCTGTGCCAATGTGTGGTAGTGTGTTACTAATTGATTAGAAGTAATGGAAAGTACTCTATTGAGTCAGAATTTAGAAAAATATAATGTAATCTTTATTAAAATAACAAACAGGGAAAGGTATTTGGTGTCATAAGTATATTCCAGCAGTACACAACTCCAAAAAGGTGTTTATCCAGTTTCTTATAGCTTAACCCAGTATACAGATGCAGAACTTTCATATATACACAGGCCTTTAGCTTCCCTTTTGCTCAAAGGCTTAATTCCCACATCACAATCACACCTTCTGACCCCACTCAAAATATTTTAGTTTCTCCTCTCTGTCTCTTTCTCTCTCTGTCTCTCGATCTCTGAGAAGACAACCCTCTATCCTAGATTTCTGTCTCTGAAAATATCACTGAAGGAATCTCTAAAATCCAAGTCATTTAGTCTTATATATAGACTTTCTCCTCTCCAGCCTCAGTCCCTCCCTGTTACCAATGGGCTGGGTTTCTCTCATACAAAGCCACTTTGGTTACATGGCAACCTGTTGCTGGGGCTGCCCTACCACTCAGGTTAGCCACACTCCCAGGCTCTGTCACACTATAGCACTCACCCCCCAAAATTCCCTCCCTTCCCCATTACAGATTGTGCTCAAAAATATTATACTATTTCACTCCAAATTTCTATTTTTACAAACAAAGTCTAAAGTTATGGTAAGAATTTACCATAATGCAAAATTCCATGGTGAAAGTGACATTAGCTAGCCTCCTGTTGAGAATTTACACTGTTGTAAACCAACTTAGACTTGTGCAGTTTAGAATTGCAATGTTGTGCAACAGTTGTATTCCCTGGAGGGGAGCACTGTCATAGTTGTGCCTTGGGACCACAGTACAAGCAAAGTAAGCAGCATGACCATTATGATGTAGCTCCGACATTATAAAGTTACACATTGCATCCTGTGATGCAGGACTTCGGCCATAATTTGTTAGAAGGTCGATCCAGATGTAACCTATACTTAGTCATAATGCATAATTGAGATATAAGCTATAATTCAATATTCTTAGTAATTGATTAGTCCAAGTGTTGGAAAAGGTTCTTTTTGGACTACAACTCCCAGATTCCATCAGCCAGTACCTACAGAGGCTGGAGGATTCTGGGAACTGAGGTCAAAAAGTAACATTTCAAGCTTTGGGTACATCGATACTAAATGTGATTGCTAGGAACAAATAGTGTGGGAGAGCTGTGTCTTTCATATCAACCTTGTGGGCTTCCTGGAAATGTCCAGTCAGTCACTCTCCAAAACTGGATGCTGAGCCTTTAGCCCAATCCAGCAGGGCTCTTACTGTGTTTTAATACTGCATGCTATGTAAATTAATAATCTGCTACTGGTCCTTATGTTAATTTCTCTTTTCCTTTCCAGTCCTAATTTGCTGTAGTTTGCCTGAGGCTGGATCTAACCATAAAATATTCTGATTTAACCTTAGAACCAGCTGGGCTGTGTCTTCACAAATGAATCAAGAGGGTGCACATTGGTGTGACAGGTAGCTAAAAATTCAATTGATCTCAATAAATTAGGGAGGCCAGACTGCAATTAAAAAAGGAGGTTAAACTGCAGCATTGGACAGAACAGAGGGCAGCTAGCTAAAGCATCTGTACATCAGGGAAAGATTTGGCGATTATAGTGGAGAACAAACAGATCATTAGACAAAAGTGAAATATGATGTTGTGCTCAAAGAGCCAAAACCATTGTCTGGTTCAGTTAGAGGAAGACTTGAGAAACATTAATATTGTTCTACTCAATAATGATAATGCCTCCTTTTGGAATTGTGTTCTATTATGGGATGTAAAACAAAAGAAGGATGATGATATTTAGAAAGGAAAGCTTGGAAGATGGACAAAGCCCCAGAGGCAAAGAAAAGTTGATGCCACAGGATATGTGTATTCTACAGAATGGAAGACAAGTGAATGGATCAACTGTCTGATGTAAAATTGAAGGCTTTCACAGCTGGAATCCATAGGTTATTGTGGGTTTACTGGGGTTCGAGGCCATGTTCTATTAGTATTTTCTCCTGATGTTTCACCTGCATCTGTGGCTTGCATCTTCAGATCCTCTGAAGAGGATCAAACTCTGGAACACCCACAACAACCTACAGATCAACTGTTTATTAAAATATTGAAAGAATTCTCAAAAACAGTAGGGCAGTAGGGCTGGTACTGCTATGCTATATTAATCTGAATTAAAAATGGATGTGCATTTCATTTCAATTTGGTTAAAAATTTACTAAAATTCCAAAATATTGATATATTCAGAATGGAAAGAATTTGAGATTTTAAAAAATTGAACATGGGAGAAGCAGAAAGATTTTGAAAACTCAGATCTAGGGTTTTGCAAACTTTGAAACCTCTTTAAAACTTCTAAATGTCCATGTTTTGAACCCTGAATATTACTGCTAGGTTGCTACTTCTTTTTTTTCCTCACAGAGAAACTTCTCACCCTTAATAGCTGTGTATATGGTAGGCAAGTACAACTTGGTTTTGTCTGTGTTGGAAATAGCTGTATTTATTTGATTTAGCTAGAGCCTTGTTTCAGTTCATTTTTGAAGAATGGATTAGAATTAAACAAAAAAACCATGAAATTTGGGACAGAATGAACTTGAGAATTTTTTATATTGTTTCTTTGTTTATTTTTGGTGGGGAGTAAAGGCACAACTGGCATAATTTCTGAGTTTGGCAAAGGTACCTTTTCAGATTGCAGTTCCAAGGGTTCTCCTGCCAGCATGGTCACTGCTGACTGAGGGTTCTAGGAAGTATAGTCTCCTCCAATAACTTTGCCCAGATATGGATTTTCACTTTCCTGATTCAGATGTCTTTAGCAGTACATATATAAACCAATCAGCTTGTACAGACTTCTGTAGACTTCTGCTTTGGCACAGTATGATATGACATAAATTTCATGATCAATGTCCTTATCTCTTGATTGCTACACTGTGATGGTGGCCAGAAATGCACAGATCTATACACTTTCCACTGATTTGAACCACTTAACTACCCTAGAAGAGCTTCTTCGTCTTCTTTTTTTTTAAGATCCTCAAAGAGATGCTGGCTGCCTGCATGACTGATAACAGGAAGGCATTCAGATTCATCTTCTGAACAGTGCAATAATGGTATCCTGGGTTGAGGGTGTAAAGTTTGTCACTCCCAGGGATGGATTCCCCTCCCCCAGCAGCATCTCCCTTTCTCCCCTCTGCCATGGACAGAACCATCACTGAGCAGGAAGGTATGCTCACACAAGTTGCTACCACTAACAAGAACATCATCCCATTCTCAGCAATACAAGTTGAAGGCCATTTCTGCACTACATTCTGATAGTACTATTATTCCACTTTCCACATCCTATGGAATCCTGGGCTTTGCAGTTTAGAGAGGGCCCTCAAGGTCTCAAAGGCCTTGCACATGTCTAGTGCAGAAATGGCTGAAGATTTTGTACCTGGTTCCAGCTCTTCCTTTTGTTACAAGCTACAACCTTTGCATGCCTGTACTAATTGTTAGTTTGCATGTTTACTGACTTCCTGTTTGTTTTTCCTACACCCACTTTCTTCCTGCATCATTCTCACCTCTAGCCATTTTCTTTGCCCCCTCCTTCCTCCATTACCTTATCCGATTACACACAAGCAATTTGTAAATAAAGCTGCTTCTATATGTTTTTTCAAGCATGACTATTTGTATTTCCCCCTTCCTTGTGTGTTTGTAGGTATGGGACTGGCTGTTGTTCTTATGCCTTGCGACTTTTGTTACTCAGCTTGTGAGATCCATTAGTATTTCTCAGAGTTCCCAACTTTCTTGAAGTCAGCACCACTGTTCACATGCACCATCCAAATCAGGAAGAGGCTTTCAACCTTCAGTGAATTGCTTGCTAATAATAGCAATACAGTTTAAAAGGAAGAAGATACCTGGTCAGGAACTTCTCTCCTCCTCCCCAGTCCTTCTGTTTCAGTATGCTGCTACTGCAATGTTTTTTATTCACTCGTATTCCCTTTTTTGTGGCAGGGACTGGGAAATGAAGCAGGTGGCATCTAGCAGCCCTCTTTGCTGATGGCCCAAGTATCTACCCAATCCTATTCTCCTATTTATGTCCCTAGGTCACAGTCAGTCCTAGAGTTACAGGTTGCCACCTCTGTAAAGTATATGAATGAACATATGAAAGGGACTCAAAATCTGACTGTATTGAATGGAACATATTTTGTAGCTGGTGTGTTTAGTATTCTTTTCCAGTATCACATTAAAAATTACACACTGGCTGGTAAAAGAGAAAAGAACCAGGGAGCACAAGTACACAGTTAACCAATTGGAAACGCAGGCAACCATAGTGTCTGCAGAATGAGAAAAGGTGGCTTTTACCATGCCTCTTCCACATAGATTTTCAGTTGTGGTGGAGACATGATAAAACACCTCTTAGCTCATGCCATGATATTATCAATGGTCAGGTCTTTCATATAGATTTATGGACTACCTGGTTAATTCTGCCTTGGTAATTGGTTGTATTAATTCACCCACTGTGACCTTTTACTGAGCATTCCATTCTGTAGAGAAACTAAAAGTTCATGTCTTAGGACTTTGAAATGATTTTGAAGAGGAGTATTTTTGAAATGAAGGGGGGGAATCTGATTTTTTTTAAAAAAAAAATGCTTGACTGTACGTCAGACACTAAAATACAACACTGCTGTCAATCTGAAGAGCCTTTGGAAGTGAATCCAGCATTGATCACAATTAGTGTGGAGCAATTTAAAATTATTTGAAGAGTCCTTACACTATGAAGTGTCCCAATAATTTGTAATTACTTAATGTTTCACCTGCTCCAAACCCCATTGAGTTCCCAAATCAGACTCTTTAAGGGATGTGAAGTGGCACATTGCAAAGTGATCAGAACAACTTGGAGTAGTTACTAATTCTAGGTGCACTTTTGGAGCTTCTGCATATCAAGTAGTTTCTATGGATGCACTTCTCCAAAAGGTCACTTGAGGATTATCTGTCGATGGGTGATAGGAAATGTAAAGGTGGTGCAGACAGAATTAGAACACAGTGAACATCAATAGCCTATTATACAATCTCTGTGGATTCAGTAGCAATTACAGCAAGTACAATGCTGGGGCCGCATGGGAGAACTATCACTGTGATCAAAGCCAAGAAAGATGAGACAAACCAAATCAGCAAACTTAATGCAAAGGATTCTGTACAGCAAAAAAACTTTATGGAAAGAAAGATGCAGGGAACTGTTGTCAAAACACATCATCACCTTCAGAATGATCTTAGAAAGTCAGCTGTCTTACTGGCATGGGTTTCCACCTTACCTGTTTTCAATGGACCAGCTTGGTAAAGGACTGAAGATGAGAGAAAAAATTAATTCATAATGGAACAACAAAGGAGAACATTTGTCCTACTAGATTAGATGAAAACGTACTGGTTTTGTCTGTGCCTTTAAAAAAGGATTGGTGGATAGATTCAGAGTAACTTACCATCTTGATTAGTCATGGTAAAATGAAGGGATGGGTAACAGAAACTTGCTAAAGCGGCCATTTACAAATGCGAGTAAAATGTGCATGCTGATCATGAAAATTCTCCATGACTTCTGACTCTTGTAGCTGAAGGACTGCTTCCAACTATCCCAGCCTGTCCTTCTTAGATCTATGTTGTTGTTGTTTGCCTTCATGTCATTCTGACTTATGATGACCCTATGGCAAACCTGTGTGTGTGTTTTTTCCTGGGGCTGAGAGTGTGTGATATTTCCAAGGTCACCCAGGGGGTTCCCATGACTGAGTGAGGAATCAAACCCTGGTACCCAGGACTGTAGTCCAGCGGTCAAACCACTATACTATGCTGGCTCTTTACATCTGTGAGGGAGGCCCTTTTCATCCCACCATTAAGGGAAGTACATCAACCGGTGATGTGATTTTTCTGAGGTTTTGTTTTGACTCTGAAATTCCCTTCCCACAAGTAAGCCTGGTGATAATGATAATGGCAATTGATAATATAAGTGAGAAGCTGACTCCTTATTCTTTGGAGGTTTCTGCATGAGCCAGAGGGTTCAACAGACTGGCAAATTTTCAAGTAATTACAAATAATGGGTCAGCCAAAGTTGTAGACTTCTCAAACCAACTAGTGAAAAAATGAGTGGAGCACTGCTACAAAACCCCAAATATCCTGTAACAAATGGTAACAAATGGTGTCTAATAATGTGGGTCTGGTGACTAACACCTCTATTGATGCAGGGGAAACAGTGCTCTCTCCAGACTCTTTCGATGTAGTATTGTTTGTAGAACCTCACCATTGTGTACTATTCTTTCTTTAGTTGTTCTTTTCAAGTTGGAAGCATCTTTAGCCTTTCTGCACCTTAATGTACTGCACCGACAACCCATCTTAACAGCCAGCAGTTCCCAGTCCACTTTATCAGCCAGCCACCAGATTGGGTGGAGGAGGTCTGTTTAGTCTGTGACAATCAGAAACAGGACCCCTGTCACAATTCCTTATTGCAGTCTTGCTCACTGGTGGAAATGGAGAGGAAATGAACTCTTCTTTCTGAATTGAATTGATCCTTCATTCAATCTGGTGACTGGCTCTTAAGGTCGATGGGGCTGGAGGGGGGCAGATCAGGAAATGTTATTTATTTACATCTCCTTTACTAAGCAGCCAATCAAGGATTCCAAGAAAGTTTTCTTTGCCCAAAAGCATTATCTACAGGGACGTTTAATTGCATTTTTCTCATATCACATTATTATGAATCACAGACTTAGGGTGGCAAAAGAACTGAATTTTTATTACAAATGCAGTCACATTAGATTAATTCTTGCCTCTTTTGCAAGTTCAAACTGACTTTTGGTCATCCACATGCCTCAGAAGTTGTGAATTGCAGCAATAACCCTCACCCTCCAGGGTATGGAATCCAGCTCAGTGCTCTCATTTAAATTACAAGCAGCTTGAGAGCGAGTGGGTGAGAGTGTGAGTCTTGTACAGTCTGATCCATGCATCATTTCTGCAGGGTCAGGTGCTTAGCTTGTTAAAAAAGAGTAAAATGGCCCCCAAATTAACATTTCCTCCAAACTGAGAAACTTGCCTTGTTTAGTGAAACAGCTGCAAAGACAAAAAATGTGCTTTTACGGTTTCTACCAGAGAGGAAATGGATCAGATGCCATGAGCTGCTATTAGGATGACAGCATCCCTGGGAAAAATAAAAAATTCAAAGCACATTCTCAAATGCCAGCAAAAATGCAATTCAATTTCTGTAGCAACAATTCAGGTAAAACCCAGACAACAACCAGTCTCAAAACAGAACTCACTGCTAAAATGCAGACAAGAATATAAGAACATCTGGAATCAGGAAGCTATTACTGTGATCAGGAACAAAATTCTTGTTTCCTACACATGCAATCTTTAAAATGGAGCTTGAGTTTCTAAGCACCCTTTCTCCTGTGATGCCTGTGCTTGCTATTGGATGTCTCTGGTGGCAAGTGAAATACTTAGAAAAGTAAACAGAAAGCTTCCAGAGTTTCCTCTGTTGCTTTCTACTGGGTTTTAACACCAGCAGGTCTCTAATCTCCTCCCAGTCCTGGTTTGGAACATGATAACTCTTCTTAAATATGATACATCTTCCAGAATAAGTCTTCCCACAACATTCAGCTGTGATGAATAAGGCTATACAATGCTGAACAAACTGCTAAAAATGAAGATTTCAAATACAACACCACAACAAAAACCTGTTTTGGACTTTGAGTTTTATAGTCTTTTAGCATCTTACTTTTGCATGATGCCATCTCTCTCCCAGGTCAGCCTATTATCTTCATGGATGAGATTCCTTTACCAATAAACAGTAGTCTCTCCATAGATCAGATCTTCAGTCTTCTCCCGAATACGAGTAGCCCATCTCTCCTTTTCTCTTACTATCAGCTTCATGTTACCCAATACAAACCTTCCTAGTGGCCTTGGCATAAAGAACTATTGATCAGAAAATGTTGTGAATGCATTTTAAAAAGATAGGCTTTTAGGATTGAACAAGAAGAGCTGCAGGAGCAGGAAAGCATGAAAAATGTATATGATCCCCACAGTTAATCACAGTAATAATACATGTTTACAGACAAAGCTCTCTCTGCATACAGAAGAGCCCCCCATTTATCCAATTTATCCATTTATCTGGAAAGCAGCTATCAGGGTAAACAAAATGATAACTTACAAGCAAGGGAGTCCAGAGCAATAAATCAGCATTGGTCTGATCAGCAAATAGAATGACAGGCCTCGATGTAACAACTTTGTTCCTAACAAAGAGGCTGCTTAGTAAAACAGAGGAGACCTTCTCTGGGGTGTATTCCACAAGGCAACTGATACAGTGCTCCTGATCCTGCAGCTGAATCAGTGATCAGCTGGAAGAAGAACAAATGGAATGACAGGTTAAAGCCAACCATAACTGAGCAGAAGTGAGGCCCAAGTTGCCATCCCACTACTGCTCAGTTATGGATGCCTTGAGCTTGTCATTATGCTCACCCTCCATGTTTGCTAGGGTTAGGGGCACAGGACCCCTGTGAAAGTGGAAAAACTATGAATAACTCTAGGCCCTCCCAAACCATATCTAACACACAAAAAAGTATGATCACCATATTCAACCCATTGTGGATTCCTTTGAGGCATCAGGGTTCCTTCACAAGGCAGAAGTGGGTGGCTCGTGGGGCTTACTGCCACCTCAACTGCTTGCCACACACCATTTTTAGTAGGGACTTACAAGTCTCATTCACAGTTTCTCAGTCTCATGAGACTTGCAGTCCCTATTAAAAATGGCATAGGAAGGCAGCAGAGGTAACAGCAAATAATCCGTGAATAATCAAATCTGCAAAAGTGAAACCCACAAATGTGGAGGGCTGACTATATTTCATTTTTCTTAAAGTAAATCTGCAAATTCTTTATAGGATCAGAAAAATGTCTCACTCAACACGACCTGTAGAAAAACAAACAAGCTTCATCCCTGTCTCATATACCTGAAATGAATGGGCAGGACAGGAGTGAGAATCACGCTTTCCTCCATATATTGCCTGACCACAAGTCCCAGCATTCCTCACCACTGTCTATTCAAGCTAGGACTCCTGAGTGCTACAGCACATCTGAGATCCTGCTGCAAGTCCCCCTATCCACTCCTTGGTTCTTCTTGGCAGCTGCTTCTAGGTTCTGAAACTCCATTCCTAGGAAGACTAAAATGACTCAGCCCTTGCTGTCCTTCCCATGGAAGACAAAGACTTTTTTATTCTGATGTGTTTTCAAGAATCAAATGTTTTTAAAGAAATATATTCTAGTAGGATGCTGTAATGCTTATAAATGTACTGTTTTTCAATTGCCTTTTATTATTTTTGATGGGTTTACCTTATTCATTTGTAATGTTATTATAATTAATACATGCTAATTTTAAATTTTGGTATTCTTATAAACTGGATGTTAGTTTTCTTTACATGTTTTACCCAACTCAGGGCCTGAAATGAGTTATTTTATTATGGACACAAGGTAAAAATGTATATGTAGACTATATTTATTGGTTAATTCTACTTCATCCTAAGTAGAATTTATAGGGTTAATGCTAAGTAGAAAGAATAGTTAATATGTCTGCCTGGGCATTCGGCCAAATAACTCTAAATATTAGATAACAGAAGGTAAACTTAACAACCCTGTTCAATATAGGAATAAACAGACACAATCCTGGTGGAAGAAGTTAGAAAGTCTTGGGGTAATGGGGACCAGTCACTCGGGAGAAGCTGACTCAAGAAGTCCCAGTTCAAGGATCTATGCCATGTAGATAGGCTTTGGCTGATGCTCAGTGTTAGTCCTTGGGTATCAGTTCAACAGCTGTTCACATTATGCTAGACCAGGCATAGGCAATAGCATGGGAACCAGGGACCAGTCTCTCTCTGCTTTCAGACTCCTCTGCATGCCACATTCCCCAGGGAGCCCAAATAATTCTGTTTTCTTCTGTGGTCCTTCTCAAAATGGCAACAGGCTGTGACACCTCATTGCTTCATGTCACTATTTTGAGCAGGATATCATAGGAAAATGGTGGCATGTAGGGGGTAATATGGCAGGGGAGGGAGTGTGGAGTGAAGCTGCTTCTTCTTCCTCCTCCCCCTCCCCTCCTTCTGCTTCTTGCATATTTTCCTGCATTTGGGTGGCTTTCAGTGTGGTTTTGAGACAAAAATTGCCCCAAAATCACACAGAAAAGTTTTTGAATTATGGATGGGGTGAGGAGAAGTGGGGCAGCTTCTGGGTCCACAAAAGTAAGGTCTAGGGAGGTACATGCATCTTGTGGACACATTTTGACTAACCCTCACTAGACTTTCCCAATTTTTGTCTCTTCCTCTTCTGCCACTAAGTCCTAGCTGCTGCACACAGCTGGGGTTGTGACAGAATTTGTAAGCTATGTGAGAAATGTGAGATATAAATGTTTTAACCTGATTAAATATATCAATAAATATTACTATAATTGCTATTTCAGGATGTTATTTCTGAATGTCAATTTGAAAGAGCTATTCAGTCACAGTGGGGAAACATTATCTCTTTTCATGAGAATATGGCACAATGAGATTTTGGTTGTATAGTCCCTGCATGAGGGGAAGAGGTCTAAAACATCTATTTGTGGTTTGCAACAAACCTTAATTTTCTGTTACATACAAATATGGGATGTTGTGATATTTTAACAGTTAGCAGGACACATTGATTCTACTTTGTTTTAACTTGTTTTGAACCAACTCATGTTTGGACATGAGACACAACAAGAAACAGTGGTTAGTGTGATAGATGCTGCTGCTGTGATTGAGGAGCAACTGATTGTGCCTGGGACCAAGCCCGATGATGCCTCTGGGATCAAAGAGCAACTGACTATGCCAAGGACTGGGCCAGTGAGTGAGCAAGTCAACCTGCCAACATCCCCTGCAACTGGAAGGTCAAACAGAGACAGCTTTGCCCCAGCCAGCTCATGATGGAGAGGGAACCAGCAGTGATGCAGAGGAGTGGCAGCCACCTGTGCCCATCGGCCCTCAATCACAAAGAAGGCTGAAACAGGCTGCTCAGAGGGAGGCTGCATGGACTAAGTTGATGAAACAATAACAAGCAGCACCTGGTCACAGTGGCTATTTAAGTCTGCCGGCATGGCTGCTCTTTGCTTGCAGCAAATTACTAGCAAGTCCTCACAACCTTTGTGTCTCCTGCTCCCTGAAACTCTCTGGACGGATCTCTGTGTCCTGAACCTTAGGACTGGAACTTGACCTGGCTTGGCTTGTGTTTTCCTGGTGTTTGGTATATTCAGACTCTCCTTGAAAGTATTCCTGACCTCCCTCCTCCCTTGCTGGATGCAGCTGGGCAGGGAGAGGCTCATGACAGTTTGTTCCAAATTACAGCTTTCAACTTTCTCATATCTCTCTCCCTCCACCCCTCCCCCCACTCACATACACATTTGTGATGAGAAATCACAATTCCTGCAATGTCTTTATCAGATCAAAGTGTTGCTGACCAACACGATGTACTCATGGTGCAGAATTAAATATATAGAAAATTAACAATCTGGATTCAATGTTTGTTTGTTTGCTTGTTTGTAATTTGCTAAGCCCAATATTTTCAAAATAAGAGTCTGCTATTCATGTATTATTATATCTTATATAAAAAAACTAATTTGGTATGCTAAATATAGAAAAACAGAGAAGAGCCATTCTTTCCTTAAAAATAAAATACAAATTCCAAATAAGTGAAGATGAACTTTTTGGACATTATTCACTGTTAGAGGAGAAAGTGGAACAAAAACTGAATTATACAACAGTTTATTCAGCAACAGGGAGGAAAAAAATGAGGATGTCTGCCTGGCCTTGATAACATTTTAATAATTTAACAGAGCAAATTTCACACTAGGAATAAGTTTTGCAAAGGAAAGATAGCAGTGTTGCAGGCCATAAATAAAGTAAAACATAAACATCAATTGTCCATGGTCAAGGAGGAATTTGGCAATGCAAACCGGTTTCAACTGGATTTAGTCATAAAACAAATTTGTCACTCATTGTCAGGTTTGTTTTGAGTCCTAGGACATTCTAATGCCAGCATTAGTAACTAGAACCCTGATATAAAACTTTTCTATTGGTAGGCAGTTTTGAAACTGGGTTATTTCAGTCATTCAACTCTGTCCCCCATGCACACATATTGTGGAGAGGTACCATTCCAGAAGTCTTGAATGTGACAGGATTTAGAGAGATTCAGATCCAAATCCACCATATTTCAGACTTGCAATAGAGAAGAGGAAATCATATCTCATTCTAAGAAAGTCTCAGATAAGTAGTGTGGATGAAAGAATCAAGTTCTGTAAGCAATAGAGGAAAATAAAAATAAGTCATGCTGCAGTGGCAACCACTGAAGCACCAGGAAGTAAGGAAGGAAACCAGAGACAAAACCAATAATGCCAAGGAAGTGAGCAGACAGGATTTTAGAAGACTTGCTGGGGACAGACTGGTCCTTGTGGTCAGCTGATCAAAGTCAGAGATTGGTTAGGACACTACAATTCAGTTGACATGACTTGAAATAGAACTATGGCCATCATAATGCAGAGGGAAGGTGCTGAGGGCCTGGTTGTTGGAGCCTTCGCACTATCTTTGGCCAGTTCTGGCAGATTCAACTTCCATTTTATGAAACTGTCCACAGTCAAGTACGAACTTGAAATCAGTAGCACAGGAGGCTGAGTACTTGTTTTTTTCAGACTGGTTCAATTAGTACACAAAGGCCACACTTTGGTGATTCTGCAGTTCAATTGTCTGCATCTCAAAACATTAAAAGCTACTGAAAGAACTTGGTTCAGGCTACCCCACTAACATCCAAATTCAGAATTGGGATTAGGTTTCATGATGAAAATGACCTTTCTCTAGCCAGACCCTCAGCATTAATTTGATTGCAAAGCCGTATGTTAAAATCTAAAATTTTAATCAGTTTCAGGGCTTGTTAATAGCCAGAGGGTCAGACGAAAGAGAGAGCAAGAGAAAGAGAGAGAAAGAGAGAGAGAAACCATGGTAACAGGCTGAGTGTTTGAACCAAGTTGAGAACTGTGAGAAAATGAATAAAGTGTTTCCTATAATCCCATGTAGCCCAGCAGGTAGCGTTTGACAAGTTAGTACTTCTCAGACTAACTTTCTTCACCATGTGGCTGCTTCCTCACATTGTCAACCAAATTAACTTCTAGCAGAAACTGCAGAGAGAGAGGACTCTTTACCTCATCTGGCTCCTTGGGGAAGACTTGGAAAATAATGATGGAAATTCTTTTTCTCTCCCACTTTCATTCTGACATCAAACATTTCAATAGTCCCCTCCCCCATTGGGTGGAATTACAAAGGTTTTTCTTTCTCTTTTTTTCAATTGTCTTTACATTTTAGAAATTTATTTGCAGAAATGTTGTGAAGACTTTGTCCTCTCCACAAAAAAATTGACCTAGATTTGATTTTTACTTTCAGCTAGAGAACAGCCATTGAGTCAACTATATGTACCGGTATATCAGCACTGATATACCATTCAGCAGATGGACAGAGTAATTTACATAAAACAATCCATTTTTAAAAATCAAAGTGCTGATTTTGGGATGTAAAGAGTACAGTGGGTCCCCCATAACTGCACGACCGATATATGAGATTTCAGTTACCCATGATCCACTCCAGGGCCCTGGCGGCTGCCACCAGTCTTAATCCTTGCTCTGTGTGGCTGCCTCCCCTGTGCCTTTCTTTTTCAAGGAAGGAGTCTCCTTCCCTCCTCTGCCAAGAGAGGTACACAATGAGGTGCAGCCACACTCCTGTCTCCCTCCATCCCTGGGCAATAGAGGTGCCCAGTCCCAAGCACCTGGGCCTCCCACTGGATTAGGGAGCCAGAGAAGGGGCTTCTCACCAAGTCCCATTGGGATGGAAGCCAGGAAGGAAAGAAGAGCTAGGGGGTGGAGCTGCCTCCCTCCCTTACTACCATGCCTAGCCTAGGGGGCAAAATTTAACGTTTGGTATTATCTGCATTTTTTGCCATCTGTGTTAACTCTGGGGACATATCCCTGAGGATAAGAGGGACCTACTCTTTCTTATATTTTCTTTTTCTTGAATCTCTCAAAACATAGCACCAAGAAAATGGTGCCCCCCGAAGCTTTTTTTTTTTTGCCTTTTGATACTGCTTTGTTCAAGAAACTCAGTTGTGAAAACCCTACATTTTTGCACATAATAGCAATAGCATGTGTATTTCTATACTGCTTATCAGCTAAGTGCTCTCTAAGTGGATTACAATGTTAGCTAATTGCCCCCAACAAGCTGGGTGCTCATTTTACTGACCTGTGGAAGAATGGAAGGCTCAGTCAACCTGGATCCTGGCTGGATTGAACTTACAACCTTTTGGCTGCAGTACCAGCATTTAACCACTGCTTCTTCATTAAAAAATATTTTTGTAGAAAGAGACAAAAATTCTGAAGTGAAAAAAAAAAAACAATTGAAAGATGTGTAAAGCCTCTCATAATCATACCCACTCGAGATGAAATGCTTGATGATATTATTATTATTATTATTATTATTATTATTATTATTATTATTAATTTTGCATGCAAGGACAAAATAAGCAAAGGTTTGTATCCCTAAACTTAAACATATTCACCAGATTGAATGAACTTTCAGTGCTGTAGCTTTTGAGGAACATAAAAATAATGTCTTCTGATCCTCAGAAGCCACACTAGAAGAATAATATTCAGAGTGAAAAAGGAAGATTGCTTGGCTGGGGACACAACTTTCACACCGGAGGTGCATGTGTCAGCTTCTGCAATGAAGTTCCTCTTATGGAACCACCAATTTGTGGAACAATGTTCAAGAGAGGTCATAGTGGGATGAAGGGGGTTAACTGAGGGCAGCTCCAAATCTCAGCGGTTAGTGCCAGCCCTGCCATTAGGCCGAGTGAGCACAGTGTCTACATGTCTCACTCTGCAGAGGTTAGTCTTGTGTTTGAAGAGCTATCTAATCCATGCCCAGTTTAAAGATAAAGCATCTTAAGAAGGGAAAACAGGAGACATCACATTGTTCATCAGGAGTTAGCACCTGGACATAGGACCGAATCGGTGCACAGGTGACAGCATGGCTCACTATGGGGAATGTTTTGTTTTTCTTTTTAAATTATAATCTTCTAGTTTTTTACATGTGCTTCTGTGTATTTGTCTTAGCATATGCAAATATAATGCAAATTGATGCCCTCTTTTATCATTTTCCTCTTCCTTTCCCTTTCTGTCCTCGTCCTCTTCCTCCTTCTTCATGATGATGTGCACATGACCATTTTAAGACTGAAATGGCTACTTCAGGCAGCAAATGCTGGAGGAAAAGAAACAACAGTCACATGTTGGAGTGGTGTGTGCACTTTGTGGGCTTTTTTGCGCTCGGTCAACCAGCCTGCTACTCTCAGTTCTGGTGGAGGACATTTTTCTGTCATCAAGATTGAAGTAAGATTCAGTTTCCAGTCTATTCAGCTTCTCTATGCTGAATGAAAGGATCTTATCATTTATGTCAGGTAACAAAATGTTTTGGGACAGCCCTAACATTTGGGGGAAGTCAGGAACTTTAAAAGAGACCTCCAGGAAAATTTTGACACTACAAAACTGCCTCAAAAATAATTCTTTCTGGAACTGGAGTTCAGTTGAACATATGCATTGCATGAAGAAGCTCTTCATTTCAAGAAGGGAAATATATAAAAAACCTGTTGAATTGGACTCTTCAGTTTTGTTTTGTTTATGAAAATTAATCATGCAGCTGCTGATGGGAAAAGCCTGAGATCCTGGAGAATCTATTGGAGGCACTGAAGAATTGGACCTCTAGCTTCCTCTGTTCCTATACCTGTGCCTTAAGAGGAAGCAAGGTGTTACAGAGCTGAATACCCAGAAACAGAGGAACCATTTAAAGCTGCACATAATAAAGCTGAATAAAACACAGACATTCACAGAAATCTTTAAAACAATCTTTCACCACATCCAGCTAGAATCAGTTCCAGAAGAGCCAGACAGAAAAAAATTCTCACAAATGAATTAGTAAAAATACAAAAATCCTTTTAGGGAGGCTAGCTCCCGTGAATCTTGATGTTTTTCTATAGAGTTTAAGGCAAATGTGGTGGAAGTGAGGAAACTTTGTATTTATTTTTGACTGTCCCTAGATGGCAGTATCACTCCATTACAAATTGTTAACAGTCTGGCTGGCTGTCATTGTTATTTTTGGCTTGTCACTTAGGTGACCCTTACTGATTAAATTTGGGGAAAGGGTCGTTTCTTGCACTGAGATTTTTACCTCTCCAATCCAAGACTGCTGTTGAGTTTCTGAACAGTAAGTGAGATAGGGATAAAGGGAGAGAAAGGAGAGGGAAAAAGAGAAAGAGAGGAGGGCAGTGACTGCTCATTTATAGGGGGCATCAGGGTGCCTCATTCCAACAATTCCAACCTCTAAACACATACACACATGATGCTGAAGCAATAGCAGTGTTCACTGTAGTAGATGCACAGAAACAAAGGGAGACTACAGAGCAGTTTGACTGCAGCTTGTCTGGCATTTCAGAAGTTCCTTGGCTTCCCAATCGAAGATATTTGGATTCTAGGGCTGATCTCTCTTGTCATGGTGACTGACAGTTGCCTGAATTAACTACATCCCCAAGAATAATGGACAGGAGACCAAGAGAGAATTTTAAGAAATGCTCCTGAGAATTGTGGGATAGAGGAGTAGAGTATACCACCATCAAGACAGTACCAATTGCAAGATTGAAAATGATAGTTATGCACAGCTTCAGTGCGTGGTGGAATTGAACACTATTGAGAAAAAAAGTTGCAATGCAACCCTATGCGTGTTTGTTTTGTAGAAAATCTCACTGTGTTTGATGGGACCTTAACCAGTTCTAACATAATGAAGCAGAATGAGACAATCATCAACAGCAACAGATACTGGGCTAAGGGATACATAGAATACTCACAAATTTTCTAGTCCTCTACATACTGAAACAGCTTATCTCCACCCCACGCTCCAAATAATGAGCCCCCCCCCAATTTTGGGATTTCTTAGGTGGAAAAAAAAAGACTATTTTATGGGCAAAATCCTCAATGTTTTTGCACAGACCTTATTACATCTTTTGAAAATAGGAGGTCCTGTGATAAGAGGAAGACTAGAAGAGAAGGAGCCAAGAATCTACAAGTACATTATGGGAGTGAAAAACAAGACCAAAACTTTTATTAGTTACTGCTGTTAAGGCTAACTGAATGTGACTGTTTGGGTAAAGACATTCCTATATCCTTCCCAGGTAAATCCTAGTGAATCCTTGCTCATAGTTTAGTCTGCCTGGGAAGTCTCACTTCTGTGCCCCAGGATCCTCAATCCTTATTGGCTGAGTTGGCAAAAGTGCATAAAAGATGCATGTTCCCTCCCAGCACACAACTACCAAGCACCCAGGAAGACAGAGGCTACTGGCATGCCTGCAGCCATTTTCTCTCGCCTCTGCTTCCTTCTCTTACAGGAGACAAATGGCAGATCAAGTGAGTCTGGAATAGGCATCTGCTTCTTAATTAAATTTGTTGTAGCAAAAGGGAACAAATAATTTATTCAATATTCTCCCCACTGTGAGAACCTCTTCAAAAATTGTTCAAAGATGTTTCCACAGCAGACAAAAAGTCTCCCCTTGCAGAGTCCCCATTTTCCTGTCCTGGGGCTGAGGAAAGGCAGGACACATTCAAGGATCATTGGGGGTTATGTCCTAACAGCCAGTGCGTGATGATGCAGGCATCCTTTGGGACCTTCTGGAGTTCCTCCCGGGTTTTAGAAAGTGACTCTGTTGTCATGCATCTGGCTTTCAGAACTTAATCGGATAGTCCTCAGCTGTCCATGCCCATCCTGGCCACCGCATGGCTGTGTTGGGGGCTGTGAGGAAAGGAGATGGTGAGTCTTGATGGGGGTGACTCCTTGCAGGATCAGGAGGTTGGGGCTTCTCATTGGGGCCAAAGTTTAGCCTTCCCACAAGCACCTACAGAATCCTTTAGTACAAGGAGCTTAATTCAAACTCAACAGCACATCTTTAAAAGAGGTGCTCCCTCAAGTGGTGAAAGATTTCTCTTTGTCAAAACATGATTTTTCTCAGTTACATACCTTGTATTTGTGGCTTTTCATCAGAAGTTGAACATAGACTTAATTTGTAAGTCCAAATACTGGGGCATATATATCTGAGGAAATTCCACTCTGTGTAAATAGGTTAATCACAGAGACATTTCTCTTTATGCACATTTCTCTTTATGTAAAGATTCAGCCTTAGTATAATGTATCCACCATATATGCAGGGCTTCCATGCCAGAAACCCCTGTATAAAACAAAAAACATGAAGTGTTGCATCACATGGAGATGATGTATGTGTGTCCATGACAGCTCAGGCATGCTCCCACTCTGTCCTTTGACTATAATGGGATGCCGCACTTCATGCAACTTTGCATTTGTGCATGTGGAGGTCACAATATGGGAGGGCTCATTGTACACAAAACTAGAAAAGTCAGAAGCCCCAAAGACTCCAGACGCTGCACTCTAGGGCCCTTTCCCCAGCTTACCTTTTTTCGGCTCTGAAATCCGGGGATTGCACGAGCAGCTTGCAGTGAGAGGCTCTCGCATCCCCACTGCTTCAGCTCTGCATGAGCTGTCTTTTCCTGAGCGGGTATTGCGAGAGCCCCACCTCTTCCTTCTGCAGCGCAGTCCGGGAGTTTCCCAGGCTGCGCTGGGGCAGGAAGCACAACCGCCGTGGCTCCAGAGGCTCTGCACACATGGCAAATGTGTGCCAGGGCCCTGGAGCAATGTGCAATCATCATTTTCAGCTGAAAGTCGAAAATGAAAAAGTGCGCGAGCGGCACCTGCCCCACCCTGGAGTGTCACACAATTGTGAGTGCGTTGTGCAGATTGCTCCTCACAATTGCACGATGCTCCAGGTGCCCTTTTGCATGGCAAATGCCATGCAAAAAGGGCCTAGGTTTGAGATTAAATCTGACACTGATGGTTATCACTTGAATTCTACTATAGTTTTACTGTGTTCAGTGTTCCCACTGTGTTCATCTGCAAAAGGTTATGAAGAAGCAGGATTTTTTTTTTTAAAAAAAAAACTTCACCTTGTTTCACAGGCTCTGTTAGAAAAAGAGGCTTTCTCCCTTCTTCTCTATCTAGTTCAGTTCTGCCTAACCATCCAATTCCATTATACCTATCTAATTACTGACCAACAATTAAAGGCTACATTAAGCTAGATGATCACTTGGCATATCTATCACACCTATCTCCTCGTTTTCATTAACAAAGATTTGCCCAACAGCCAATCCATAAAATGTACATTATAAAGGAATCCTGATAATAGCACACTATTAGATTCATTAGCATTAAGAAAAGGGAAATCACATATGGCTGCTGCCTGATAATATTCAATATAAAAAATCCATTTCACAAGTTGGTTGGATCTCAACGAATGAAGTAATGCACTGGATGACTGAACAGCAAGACTAAAAATAAATAATGAACAGCATCTTCATTCACTGAGCAGCCTGTATGTGTGATCAGATCATTATAGTCACCGAACAATATACAATGCCGAAATGCCAGAGGGCCTTTGGAAAAGTGGAATAGGAAAAGTGCACAACACAGAGTGAATATAGACAGCCATTTACCAAGTAGTAACTTTTTGCAGCGGGGGTACATAACTACCTGTAGAGGTCAATATCTATACTAGTACCTAGCCAAAAGAATTTGAGCATTTGTGCCTTCACTGCTTCAAATCTGCTGGGTCATGCACATCCAAGCTAGAGACCCAACTTGTGCCAATGTTCCCTTGACAAAACCAATCTCAGTTAACAAAAGGACATTGGAAAATAGGAACATGCCTTCTAGAGGGTGAGAGCATTGCTCCATCTTTCCAGTGCTGTTGACCTTCACCAGCCCTTGTGGTTCTCCAAGGTTTCAAACAGAGTTTTTTCCCAGCTGCTGGAGACTGGGCCAAAGCAAAGTCAGTTTGAGCTGAAGCGTTTTCCCTGTCTTTGGTTGTGAGGAGTTATGGTGATAACATGGATATGACAGTGCAGAAGAGTTGATCAATTTATTATTGTACACAGTTCAAGTCCCCATGTCTTTCCCCCCCAATTAAAAAAACAATTCAGGTGCAGAATACCTACCAGAACAACCAGGGGTAATAGGCAGGATTAAGGTTTGTACAATATCTTTTTTGAAAAATGAGACACCTCCCCCCAAGTCCACAACTAAGTGCCTCCCAGCATATGCTCAATACAGCCCAAGGATTCATTTTCAGAACTAAGGTCAGAGTTCCTTTACACAAAACCCCACACCATGTTACTTTTCAGTAGCTTAATTTGGTGTTAGTGGGAGGAAGAAGATTGTTGGTGGTGATGGTGCTGCAATTGCTAAGCATATTGGCTGCCAGAAGTCTGTGATGATACCATCATTCAGCGAGAGATGGCCCAATTTCCATCCTTACTACTTGGGCAGCTGAACAAAGCCTGACAAGTAGGAGTTGAAAGAGCTTTTTGTGCTGGGATGTTGGGAAAGAGGAGAAACATTGCTGCAAGGGCTACTCAGAATTAAGGAGTCTTGTGAAGAAGGGGTGCTTTGAGACAAAGAAGTGCCAAAAGGAAGGATTCTACAAGAAGATGTCCCTCCTAGCTGTCAATGAGCAGAGGGAGAGAGGTGCCCAGTTAAGATAAGTCATATAAGCCCATATCTTGTGTTGGGGGTGGTGAGGGTCACTGATGGACCTGCACTGCCACTGCTCTAGCATGGTCACATGACTTTCTTAGTCATACCACTAACCAGAGATGCCTTTTTGATAGTGTCACGCCCTGCTTCCAGAACACAGATTCTGACACAGAGTCTGAAACAGAAGACATGCCAGAAAATGAAACAGGAGGCATGCCAGGACCTGCTGTATAGGAAGAGGCTACAGTGCCACAAACAGATCAGAGGGCAGTGCCATCTCCAGCAGAGAGTCCTGCCCCTTCAGACACTTAATAGTACCTACCCTTGCTGAGTGCAGACAACAAAGTGAGAGCCCATGCTGATCTCAGAGAATATATAACCAGCAGCAATTAATCAGGCAACAGCTGCGTTAGGTGGCTGACCTATATAGCTGCTGCCCTTCCCCTCCAGAAGTTGTCAGAGTTTATTTGACCTCTCCATTTGCTGGATGTCTTGCTGAACTCTGTGCCTGACTCTGGATTACCCTAACTGATTTTAGACTTGCTGTCTTTGAACTCTGTTGGACTTTATTTTGACCTTGTGCTTACTGAATAAAAGTAAGTAATGGACTGGGAGCTATTTGTTTTGTTTTGTTTGAATTGTCAGCTGTGTTGCTGGGAATGAGATAGGACAGATAGGAAGAACCCAAGCAGCCCATTTGAAGTGGGGATACAAATCTTTCCCACCTTTGAGATCCTAGGAGCTGGAAAGAAGCTGCATGCAAAACCTGAGACCATTTTTGAAATTCCCAGAGTCCCTTAGGGCCCCAAAAATTGAACAAATGCATTTGACATCAAATTCTCCTTGTGGCATGGGGGAAATTTTGGCATGTTTTTGTCCATCTGCATTTTAGAGCCAGGAAAGACCATTTTTCTAACAGCAAGTGAAGCAAAATTTGACATGTGAGTTACTTCCTGTAGTAGTAAAATGAAGGGTGAGCATAAATGGACCTGTGGGAGCAAAATTGTCCCCATACCTTCCAGATGACATTTGAGAGATTTTTTTTTGTGGGGCGAATGCAGTGGGAGAGATGTGGCCCTCTTAGATCATGTGGGAGTCAATACAGTATGCTGACCCATGATAGCGTCCCACTCCTGTGCTAATGACTTCTTTGGAACTTGATCCACCCCTCACCCAAATTAAGGAGCTGGTGACTTCTGTGAGATGGAATTTCTAGACCCCTCTCATTGACCTACACTAATCTTGATTCTTGGAGTTGCCTGCACTCCTGTCACAAAACCTAGACAAACAAACCTTAAAATAGGGAAAGATAGAGTAGGACATGCAAGTAGATGGCTCCCTGAGCCCTGCAGATTTGGACTACAGATCCCAACATACTTGATGGAGAGCTGACACTGTGCAAAATTCCAAACTTGAAAAGGTAGAACACAGTCATGGTGTTCAGCATGAAAATAGGCTTTGAGAGGTCCTAAGTGTGCTCTTGCCATCTCTGCTGACACTGCCTTCACCCACATTGAGTTTTAAGAGAGCTAATGTCAACCAGTAGAAACAATTCTGGGCCAGTGTCATGCTTTACTTCAAGAAGTCTTTGAGCAGAGAAATTGATTCTTCTGTGAGGAACACAAATTTCTGTATCTCAGTCAGTCTCATAGATACTTACTTCCATGCTCCCATTTATCTTTCTGTCAGTAGGCTCTGGATGTTCAATACAGAGGCTCAAACATCCAGAACTAACTCTTCATTTGGGCTTGTTTCCAAAGGGTCTTTAATGGAATTATTTAGCACATTCCCACAAGGCATGTGTCTATTCTCATAACATGGGTGATCTGCTTTGAGTGGAAGTGGGCAGAAAAGGACTGCTTTGTCAGAGGTCCATGAGGTTTAATAGCATGTATTACATACTTCAGCCTGCACAAAAGATGCTACTCCTATCTGGGGGTGGAGGTTCTAAAACAACATGATGTATGTGAAGGAGGAAAGTGGGGAGACTCTAGCTTTCATCCAAGCTGTTCTTGAATGTAATAAGCCTTCCACCACATCCAGGGCTAATGAGAAATCAGACATAATTTATAGGTCATTACATACAGCTCAGTAACCTAATACTTTCTGCTTTTGTTCTAAACTTCCTTAGAATTCACCTCTCTTCCTCCAATTGCTTTGGAATCTTCATCCCCTTATTAAGGAAGATGGATTCTTCACAAGCTCTGGTTCCCATTTTAGGTCAAGAAGGATTCTCCATTGTGGATCCAAGATCTAGTATTATGGGCTATGTTTTCGCACACGGAGACAGACATATACCTCCATTGCAAACCACCATAGATTTTTCCTCTGAGTTACTGGTCTCTTTTTTGTAAGAAACATGCAGTCACATCTGATTTTGAAACCCTTTACCTTAATCTTTACTGTCAAGCTCAATGCTATATCTCATCAGTGGCTGGCACTGACATCAAGTACAAATTGGGCAGGCTGACTACAGATGGAATCAGATGTAGAAATACAAGGGCACTACAATTTCCTGAAAAAGTTTTCAGTAATGTCATCTAAAGCAAATCCTGAAGAGTGGAACAAAATTTCAGAACTGCATTAGTGCTACCTATAATAATGATTGCCTGGCTGTATTACTGCAATGTATTGTGCATATGCCTTTGAAAACAGTCTGGAGGCTTCCATTGCTGCAGAATGGTACAGGAAGATTATTAATACTGACCAGACATGCTGATACAGGAAGTTCAATATTTGCAAGAGGGATTCCCCCCCCCAGTCTGGAAGTAATCCTTCTATGACTTAGGGTCACTGCAGTCCAGATGCCATTTGCTCCCATTTGAACCTGGCCAGACATTTCAACATGCTGTTGTTGATGTTCTTCAGGTCCTTCTCTGCAGAAGGGAGAAAAGTGGCATGTCCTTTTTGATGATGTAGTTATTTACTGGAATTCCCTATTGGAAAGTATCCTGACTTGGTTAGATTTGGGTTTCATGTGAAGACATTTTTATTTGTCCATGTCTTTTAGATGTTGTTTTCATAATACTGTTTTTTACCTTGGCTACCTATGGATATACTAGAAACAGAAAAGAAATTCATTAGGGAAAAAGGGTGCGATAAAGTCTGGGGTTGTGGCAACAGAGCAGCCCTAGTAACAGAAGGTGATATAACCAGATTGGTTCTCTGTCTTAGGAAAAGCAAGCTCTAGACAGAGGGAGGGCCTTTGGGGGAAACCGCAGAAAGCATATATACTGGGACTGTGGGTTAGACTTGGCAGTCCTTCAGTAAGTTTTATAGGGAGTTCAGTAAATCAAAAAAGGGTTCTTTGGGAGTGAGTTAGCTTCTCAGAGGCCTAGTGTGGGGCAGGAAAGTAACCAAGCCACCTCTGAAAGTGGAACCCTGAGTGGAGAAACAGACCTTTGTGCTAGGAGGGCCAAAGGGGTGTGTGAAAGTTGTGTTGGGGAACACTGAGATGTTTTGAAGCAAATAGTTAAATTTCTTTAAGAAATTGTGATTTTTGGGGTGAATATTCTTGATTCCTCAATATCTTTCACTTGTTGGTTCTTTTAATAAAGATTTCATTCTATTTTTCTAGAAGTACTGCCTCCACAGAATATTTTCTTCAGTTTTATTTGTATTAACACACTACCACAGGTTATCTATTCCTTTTGGAATAACCATTAATCAGCTTCGCCCTTTATCCACAAATCTTGTGGGTTTTAGGGAAAGCAAGGTTGTGTGGGGAAGGAGCCAGGGTGTGATATTAAGATCGAAAAGAGGCACTGCTACTCCAGTGAAGGAGAAAGAAAAGCAGGCCTGGTTTGTGTGTTCCTTGGGCTGTCCCAAGCAAGCTTTACTTGAGCCTTCTTTCTCCCCACACCACATACACACAAACCCATCTGTGATAAAAAGATCTTCACAAATTTTCTCAACCTTGATGAGAAACAGGGTCCTCAGATGTTAACATGCCAAAACACCACATTGAACAAGCAAAGAAAAAAACCTCAACTCGGGGGTATGTTTGTCCTACATGAAAGCAAAAGGACCTTTTCGTTTTCTACATTTTACTCCCTCCTGTGTATTTTTCACAGGACATTGCATTTCGTGCAAAAATACAATTTGTTTTGCGAAAAAAACCCCCAAAGTCTTCCAGAATTTTTATAAACAGTTCCTAAATGTGAAAAATAATCAAAAGGTGCAATACACACACACACAGAGAGAGAGAGAGAGAGAGAGAGAGAGCTCAGCAATTTTTAGGGCTTTCCCCCAGTTTCTTATACTTGAGAATGAATAGGGTGAAATTTGAGAGTCATAAATTACACAGAGTTGAAAATTCTTGACTGACGTATCCATTTCACAGCTCCCAAGGCTCATTGCAAGACCACAAAATTGTGCCACCGGAATATGCACATGGAAGGGGCTTCCACATCTTCTTGAAAAATATGGAAGAACTATTCATATTTTGAAAAATATGAGGGGCTCAAAATGCACACAACTGAAAATATTCATGAACATGCTATAATAGAGAAGAGAATACAAACACACACACACATATATATATAATTCATACAAAATATTACATTTTTAATGCAAACAATGCTTACTTTGCTTTGCAAGAAGAGGAAGAAAGTCTTGCAACCTGATATGAACTATGGATGAGAAAGAACACAGGTGGGTCTTGGAGAAACACAAGGAAACTGAGACTGTGAGAGATTTTCACATCCCTAGGTTTTATTTCATATATTTGTTATGTTATGTTGCTCTGCAGTTATTCATGTGCTGTTGGTTTTAGAAGCTGTTTTTAATCTTGGATTTGTTAGCTTCTCTAGGACCCCCTATAGGGTTAAAGGGATAAAATGAATGAATATGTAAATACCTGTCCTGCCATGCATCAAAAACACTTAGTTTTAGCTGTTCTACATGCTGAGAAAGAATCCACTAGGTATGTCTTTGTGATAGACATTCTCAAATGAAGGCCCACAGTAAGCTTAAGAACCTTCCTGGATTAAGCTAAAGGTCCATCTAATCTAGCATCTTGTTTCATACAGAGAAGTGCCTCTGGTTTGCCCTAAAGTAAGGCATTAAAGGAGTGGCCCTTACCCAGTGCTGCCTTCCCTAGCAAATGGTATTCAGCACAAAGTACAGATTCTTGGATTCCTGTAGCCAGAATATTATTGGCTGCATAACTAAGCCAATGTGGGTGATAGTGACAGAAGAAATAAGACCATGGGCATTACAACTATGCAGAAATCAAGGTGAAATGAGGTCCTTGGGAACAACAGATTTTGTCAGCCTTCCTTTGCCACTACTGCACAGTTCTGGAATAGTGCAGTGGCTAATATAGTGAACTGAAAAATTCCAGCCACAGCATTCCCCAGTCAGTTTACCCATTGACCAAGTTGGCTGGAGGATTCTTGGAACTGTTGTTCAGAAAAAAAAGAAAGAAAGAAAAAAGTAAGGCTTCCGACCTCTCATTCAATTCCACAGTTTTGTGTGTATGCAGAGATTTCATCTCATGATCAATAGTCATTGAGATATATGTAGCTGCTATAGATTTATCTGATTCTGTTTTGAAATCACTTCCATTGGTTATCATTACTATATCAGGTTGTGCCAGCATGCCAAAGATTCTACACCAGCATGTTCAGATAGGGATAGCTTCTTCTCTAAACCTTGCAGACTTGATGTCATTCACTGCCGCCAGGGGAAAATGTCAGCCCTCCAAATGTTGATGAAGAACTGCTTCCACCATGCCTCATCACTAGAGATGCCATTTTACATTTTCTTACAAGGAGGAAAAAAAAATGTTGTCTGGTTTGAAGGTAGTGGGTTATTTCCATTTCAATTGATTGTCCACAGTAAGTTACGGTTTTCTGAAACTCAGGTGGAAGGAATAACACAGTGTTAAGGATTTTGTGCAATTTTTGTGTGGTATTCATAGGTTTCCAAGTGCTTCAGCAAATTATTCTGTGCAGAATTACAAGGGATAATTGTAATTGTGTGTGATAATTGTGGGGATTTTGTGTGTGCAAAACATTTTTTCATGCAACCATCTTTCCTTTTTTCAGATAGCCATATGTGGCCTTTAGTATAAAAATGATGGATTTTGTTCAAAAAGCAACGTCTCTGAACAAAACCCATGAGACTATCTGGAAGCTGTGTATTTTTCTCTCACTCTCAGAAAAAATAGAAAAACTTTTTAAAAAAAAATTGGATGAAAAATATATTTTTCACAGAAAAACACAATTTGCATGCAAAATATACTTTTTCTGCAAGATTTCTGATTTTTTTTTTTTTTGGCACACAAAACATAATTTTGCATACATACACTAAAAAACCATGTACCAATCTGGAAAAATGGGAATTTTGCAAGCAAAATGTGAATTTTTGTACAAAGTTCTTGCACAACCACCCCACATATATTTCTCCTCAAAATACGTTCCTGGCTGAGAATTCTAAAGGACCCTCCCTAAACTGCAAACCCCAGGATTCCATAGGATGTTGAAAAGTGGAATAATAGCACTATAACAGCGTAGGGCGGAAAGGCTCTAAGTTAGGCCTGATGGGAATTCTGTTCATCAAATTGGCTTGAAGGGTACTAGCTGAGTGATACATTTTTTTGTGGATGAACTGGAAGAGAGGCAGGGCCAAGACAATGTGACAAATTCTTCCTTTATCAGGGAAGGAACAGAGGCTATTTAAGCCAACTTGTTTCCATCTTGCTTTGATATATCCACACTATGGACTCATATAATGCTGTAACAATATTTAACAATACCTTAACTGTCAGATCTCCATCCTGTGGAAATCTGGAAACTGAAATTTTGTGAAATACTTAGAATTGTGTGTCAGAGAGTTTTAATACTGTAGTTAAGGAAGGGCACAGACCCAAAGCTGTAAATCCTAGGATTACATATGAGGAAGTCATGGCAGTGAAAGCAAGGTCAAGCTACTATAGTTGTGCAGTGTAGGTACACCCTTGGATTCTTTATCTTTTGTAGTTTCTCCTTCCTTTTGATGTGTGGGATCAGTTGATGGCCTTTTGGGTAGCAAAGCAGGAGTTTTTGGCTCCTTCATGTTAATATATAGTTTTTTCCTCCATATTCTATGCAGAGAACTAGGATCTATTTGGTGTGATTGCTAATGGAACTGTTGAGGATGGTTAAATAGGTTAGTTTAGTCATACTTGACAAGGATATTCAGGCAGACAAGAATTAGAACACCATGGTAAGCCCCTGGAGGTGAATGGCAAACCCTGCATTCAAGGCTCAAATCAGAGCAGCAGGGTATGATGAAGAATGGAGCAATGGAAGATCATCCTCCACATCCAGAGATGTAGTCTATGTAGAAGTGGACCCAAGTCTACCTCTTCACTGGGACAAACGGGTCTTAATCCTAATTGTCATAGGATGTAGCCCTGATATAGAATTTGATTAGCTTCTGCACATCATTCTCTTCCTCTCTTGATCTTTCCAACTGGAAAAACAAAGATAATAATAAAATAAAGAGGACTCCAGTTTGAACCCACTGATCTTGCCTGGCCTCAAAGAAAGAGGCATTTACTTTCTCTTATTAGAGGTCAGCAATGAGTGCAGGACCATGGAATTCCCATCCTGATATCAACAGTACCAGGCTAGATCAACCAATGGACCATGCTCTTGGAGTAAGACAGCTTTCTGGGTTCCAGAAATTAGATGTGTGTTTGTGTGTGTGTGTTTGTGTGTGTGCGCATGTGTGCATGTATTTTCTCTTTTGTGTCCTCTGTCATCTGCCAATTGATTTGACTGTGTAAACATAAACTCCAATACCTTTAATGTACTTTTCTCATATTGTACATCATTTTATAAAGTCCCCTCATCCTTCCTTACATGTACCTTGCCTTTTTATAACCTGTAAAGCTCTTTTTTTCCCAGTGGGGTTTCATGAAAGAAGCTCCTGTTATGTTGTGTAACTGTAATATTTTTCTCATGACAATAAGAGCAGCATAGTTAACATGTGAAATCTATCACAAACAGGGGTTTCTGGAGGCATATTAGTGCATTAGCCCTTCACGTTTCCAACCTCCCTGTTACTGATTTTACAAACATCATTTGAAAGAAGAAAAAATTGTCCTTGGTTGCATGCATCCAATCCCATAATGTTCATTTAATAGCTCACCATCTATCATCTGCTCTATTCATTTATTTCCAAGACACATTCTGATTGTTTTGTTTACTGCTTACTGTGTTTATTATTATTTTCATGGAAAATGTGATGTGATACATTTTGTATGAAGGTCACTGCTTAGATAGTCTCAGTGGATATACTTTATCCAAGCAGCCCTGATTCATAATGAACTCATACCAGCCTCATGCAGAGGGGCCCTTCCTCTTCCAGATGGGGGGCCCATTGTAATCTGACATTAGCAATGCGATGAATAAATAACATTATCCACTGTAATACTTAGCAATCACTGTAGATGGGAGAAAGGCCACTACGATGCTGTTCAGGCCTTTCATTTTTTGTGGAGGTTAATACATCGACAATAAGAAGAGACAGAATGGACACCAGAGCTGTGCAGTAACAGGTGGTCCCAAATATGACAGTTTGCAGCTACTCCGTCCCATCCAGCAGAGTAAAGATTTATGCATGCCTCAAGACAGCCTATATGCCGACAGTGAACTCATTCTTAGAATCCCACTTTAATCAACACGGCACCATTCAAATATAAAATGGAAGTATCAGAATGTTTGGGATGATCCAAAGGTTTACTGCCATAGGAGGAATATGAGGTGGGGGAGGAAAGAGAGCTTAGTTCAGTGAGGACTAAGGGTGACCACTGGCCATGACCCATGGCTGACTATTGGAGGAGGAAATGGAATAGACTGTCCTAGAAAAAGGTCTTGCCAGCAATCTAGAACCCTGTATTGAGACACTCCATTCATGGTAACATTATGCTGCCATTCCTTACTATGTCCTCCTTTCAGAATGCATCTTTGCAACAAAAACTTGAAGGTATCAAATATCTCTCATAAGAGAAAAATGAAAGTGTCAGCCTCAGACATTTATTTCATACCCTCAACAGCAACTTTCAGCTTATGCATGCATTGTGTGTGGTGCCTTGGAGAACGCTGATTTTTTTTTTTTCTTCAGGGACCCTGAGTATGTGAAAAAGTTCCACACACAGCAGAGGCTGTCATCTTTGGACAGCATCCTTATATATCTTAGGAGAAAGGGTGAGGCTAGCATGGTCCTCCCTTGTATATTCGATTGACCTTTCCTGGTTATACTTGGATAGTGTTCTGTCCTAGAGACAGTCCCATGCTCACCTCTGAGCAGCTGCTTAGGGTGAATCTTTGGATGAACTTTTACTTTCAAATGGCTGCCCTGCCTTCTAATTCCTACTTTTACACATTCATTCAGACTTACAATTCTTTTTGCTGCCTCCTCTCCAGAACTGCCTGCTGCTTCCACATATAGCAACAGGAAGCAGACAAGTCAGGATTGGCTCCCCGCTTCTCCTCCTCCTTGTTGCTACTGCATGGCCTGTGGTTCACTCCTCTCCATTTCTAGAAGCATAGAATCTAAACATTGAGAGCACAGGAGATAATAAGTAAATGTGACCAAACTGCAGTCTTAATCCTAGGTCATGTATCAGTGAAGAGTAAGGGGTTATGCCAGAGCGTTTCTAGAAAAAAACTGCTATGGGTTGGCTGTAACTAAACAAAGAATAGACACATTGAAATCAATACTAGTCATGGCTAATTTGTTCCACTGATTTTAGCAGGTCTACTTTAAGATATAACTAGCAGCTGTTGACAGCTTATATGTCAGTGAGTGATGAATCCACTCTGGGGTTTAGAAATTTACAACAGAATTTTAATGGTATTGAAGTTAGTTAGTTTGTTTGTTTGTTTTGGTGGGAGGAAGTATGGTTCAACACACTGGTTAGCACCTTTAAAGTTCAGAGTAAAATCTAGAGTGGATTCACTGTCTCATTGAATTGAAGCCACTAGCTGCCACTGGGTACTATGAATTCTAGACCCATCCCTATGTATACATATTTCATTGGTTCGTCTACAGCCATTTGTCAAAAATCTTTCATTATTGGGAAACATCTCACATTTAATCATGCAGCATTTATCTTCTGGACAATATGCCAGAAAATAAGACAACATTTTAACCATTGCTTGTGATAAAAAGCAACAACAGCAACAGAAATATATAGACATGTTTATTTTTGCAAATATTTCCTTTTCTTCCTTCCACCAATGTGTGTGTGTGGGGGGGGGCAGGGAAGAGGAGGGTCAGAGCTACATGGGCTCCATAAGAAAAGACTGAAATGGTCTACGCAGTCAACACAGAATGTATTTTATAAGATGTTCCATAGCTAGATCTGATATTAGAGGAACATTCTGATGGTTGAACTAAAACCCTGTGTATATCATAACTATAATAACAATGTGTATGTTGTGCATTTGTTATTTATACACTTATCTCCTGGTTTCTGTTTGTTTGTGCTACGATTTGTTCCTGTCTTTTCTTTCTGAACTGGCATGCAGTAGTTCCTTAATATTATGAAGTTTTGATCACTTCTAAGCAAACAGAAACTCTGAAGACTTGTTATTAGTAAACTAAGTATAGAGCAAAAGAAGTTTTGTTTTCAGTTCGGGAAATAGGAATGATCATGTAAGGGTGTCTGTGTTCATCTTCAAACCAGTTATGTGCCCTGATGGTCAGGTGAGTATGCATTTGGTTTCAGCAAATATACTGGGAGGCAAAGCAAAGCATTGCGGAGCAAGGTAGACTCAGCTAATTAGTAGGTTTGGAGTAGTGAACATCTAATTAAGTCTGGTTGTTGCTTAGACCAAATCCAGTCTTTCTAGTGACTGAGTACCCTCTTCATCAGCACCTGCCTTGAGGCTATCATTGCAAACAGTATCGGGACCAAGGCATTAAGGAAGAGAAGTAATAATAGACATTTTAATGGGATGGACAGACCACAAAATGGCCAAGATCAGCATAACAGCTAAGCCCCTTGTGTCATATAAAAAGTAATTGAAAACATGTAAAGTTAAGAAAACATACACCACAAACAGATAAGATATAAATGAGAAAATCAATCTGAATGTGAGATAGTGAGTGAGGAAAAGCTATGACAGCATTTGTTTAAACACACATATACCTGCCAAAAGTCTGTCCTATTTTAAGGTACACTGGACCCTTGGTGTCTGCTGGGATTTGGTTCCAAGAATCCCCCATGGATACCAAAATTTGTGGATGAGCAAGTTCATTTATGTGTAATGGTGTAATAAAATGGTGTCATTTATATAAAATGGCAAAAATCAAAGCTTGCTTTTTGGATTTTTTAAAAATATTTTCAAGCCATTGTTGGTTGAATCTGTGGGTACAGTATCTGTGGATATGGAGGGCAAACTGTACTAACAAAAACATTTAGAATAGTTGCCAGGAGGGAATAGGGGGATATTGAATCAAGACTGAGCTTGGCTGCCATGATTTTTGTACCTTCTTCAGAATCATTTTGACTTAGTGTGCATGCTTAAACAATGCAGCCAACTAATGCATATGAGATTGTTGAACTAAAGCCCTATGCATCTTCTGATAGTCATCGAATTAAAAAGCTGACAGAGATATGGAGATCACCTAACCCAATCTTCTGGTAAATACAGAGTAGGAATGAGAAATCCTCAATGAGAAAGAGTGCTTCAACAAACTGAAAAGAAATAGTCAACTCCTTCAAGATTTTTAAAATAGTTTTTACAGATTTTGTTTCTACAAAAACATGTTCGTGAATGCATGCAAAAAAGCTGCTTTTTGCATAAAATATTGGGGGTTTTTTTTGCACTACTTAAACAATATCTCCACAAAACAATCTGAAATGGGAAAAATAATCAACAATCTAAAATAATAAAAAATGCCTGAAACATTCATAATTTCACTAGAAAGCAAACCATTGAAATTCTTTGTTATTGGATGTAAGAATGAAAGAAGGAAACATTTACATTCCCAATGCAGGCTTTGTGGTAGAGGATGTTGCATAGAGCAGATGGCCATCTAATCACTGCTTAAATACTTCCAGTAATGGACAGAGGTGTATCTAGGGTGGGGCAACTGGGATGAATGCCCCAGGCATCAATGCCAGGGTGTGCAAAAAAGGAGAACCCCTCCAACCTCCCACCCAGGCCTGGTCCATCATCCTGCCCCAGCCCCAGCCCTCCTGCCCACCGCTGCCCCCTGCCACTACCTACTACTGCCCTGCCCGCCATTCCCCCCTCCCCATCTCTGCCCTGCCCCCACAGGGTTCCTTCCTGGCCAGTGTTGGGAGGCAGCAGCAGCTGAAAAATCCCATGACAGGGTCACCTTAGGGTCGCCATAAGTCAGAAATGACTTTAAAGCACACAACTACAAGCCCCTATCCTCTCCACCATTTAGATCATCTCAAATAAGGTATCTAGATTCAAACCAGATGCCTGATAACAAAAAGAATGTGTATGCACAATGCCTCCTATACCCATGCACACTTTTTATGAAGGAGACAAATTGTGTGAACTGGATACCTGTACAGCTGAGCATCCATATAAAGCACTTGCATCAAACTTTACCAAGGTGCAGGGTATGTCATCATGCAAAGACTGTCACTAGCGGAGTGTATTCTGAGCTATGGCATATTGTCAGTATCCTTTTACAACAGCTTTCCATAACCAAAGCCCTCCAGATATTTTCATCCTAGAAAGCATGTCCTGTGTTAAGGGATAATGGGAGTTTCATTCCAAGGTATCTGGAGGCTAACAAAAAGATGGGTTCCTTTAGGAAACAGAAATATGTTATCAGAACTGTGAACATTGTAGCTTGGAATGCACTATCTTATTTTTGTGAAAGTATCTCTTCATGTTACTTATGCAACCACCAGTACAAATCCACTGCCATAATTTCTTCAGAAGACTACTCATACCTGGTCAGTTTTCCTCCTGTTCTTGGAAAAAGATGTTATGAAATGGAAGGGTGCATTCAGGAAGCACTATGAATGTGGAGTTTTGCTGCATCATTGCACATTGCTTACAAAGTAGCAGTGAACATTCTGAATATTTGGTGGCAAAGGAGCTGGGTTTTTCCATGAGTGTGGCAAAAGGACATGTTGTAACCACTGCTGCTTTTTCTGGTTCCCTGGAAAGAGGTCTTAGGCCCTTTCCACACGAGGAAGTTAAAACGGGCCAAGGCATCCTGTCACAGAGGTCGTTTGCATCTTGGATCAGACTAGGTTCGGACTATTTACCTTAGTTCTGCACCTTAGTCCGATCCAAAACGCCCCCAAGTGGTCCTCCAGCGTGCTAAGTGAAGACCGGAAAAATCAGGCCTTTCAATCTTCTGGAGTGCGCCATTTCATTCCTGCTCACTTGTGCAGATGCTCAAGCTCGCACCAATGCGAGCCTGCGATCAGTGGAGGGCGGTCTGTGGGCATGGTCAGCGTCAGCGGTTGGTCCGGACCCACAAAGAACAGGCTATCATTTTCAGCCTCAGCAGTGCGGATCTAAGGACCTTGCACTGCTCCAATTAGCCCTGCAACAAACAGAGGAGCCCTGCAGAAGGGCTTAAGGGAAAGTCCGCGTAGCTTTGAAGAGAGAAGAACCGGTAACTAACGGCACGGAGCGATTCACTCGCCTCATGTGGAAAGGGCCTTAGTGTTAAAAGACATTGGTTCAGAAAAGAAAAAAATGTAATTATTTCTCAAAAGTCTCAGACTAAGTCCTTTGCACAGTTTCCAAAAACGAATTATAGACTGAAGTTGATATTCTATACTAATGATAAACTATATCCAATTAACTGTTACAATAAATTAACTGTGTCCAATAAATTTGATTCTTAGTATGGAACATTTCACCAAAGTCTTCAGTGATTTGGACTCTCATGTGGTTTCAGAACACTTTGCACAACTCAGGATAATGTATTCAAGGTGAATGCCAATATAGCTAAACCTTGTTCTACTGAAATCTTACAAAACAAAAGGACAAAAAACAAAAAAAACAACCCCAGAACACAATTCCACAAAGCAGCAGCTGTCAGCAGCTTGTTAGCAGTAAGATGTTTGTTACCTGTACAGATCATTTCTTAAGGATGGCATGAAAACAAAGGATAACAAGTTTGATATGGAAATGCAAATCACAGCTTTAAAAAAAAATCCTTGTTCAGCCTCCATGAGCTGATGTGCTGCCCTGGGCAAAACTCCATGGCTTAATCTAACTAACAGGGTTGTTGTAAGGAGATAAAGTAAGAGATGGGTGCATTGAAGATCTTAGGAAGATTGTTTCAAAAACAATTATTTCCCCATATTTACTATGGTGTTTGAAAAGTAACTCATTGTGGATCCATTCACACTACACAATTATAGCGCTCTATTCCACTTTAACTGCCATGGCAAAATCTCATGGAATCCTGGAATTTTCAGTTTAGGAAACTTATGATGTTCATTTCCATTAAATTCCAAGCAAATCAATTGTGCAGATCTGCTGAAACTGAACAAAATGGAACTTCACCCAGAAAAGACAGAGGTGTCCTGGTCAGTTGAAAGACAGATCAGGGAACAGAGATTAAAACTATACTGTATGCAGCTTCACTACTCCTGAAAACTCAGGTTCATACGTTGGGTGCACTTCTGGGCTCAGTCCTCATCTTGGATACCCCGGCTTCCCAGTACATTTACATAGTTAAAACTAGCTGAAGTCATTCCTAGAGATTTCTAATCTGACAAAGATGACACATGTCTTGAATACATCATTCCTTGGGGATTACCATAAGAAACTGTATAAGGAGCTGCCGTTGGAAAGTAATTAAAAACTTTAGTAGGTCTGTGATGTTGAGACCAGATTTCTGATCAGAGCTGGTTACAGAAAGACCAGAAATGTGACAACTTTACAGATTGTTTCTGGATTCAATGTGCTGGTTATGACTTATGTACAGCTGCTGTATAAACAGTTGCAAAGCTTTAAAGCCTGGCAGGCCAAAGGTAAAAAGAAGAAATGCCCAGTCTCAGCCCGTAGTGTCTCCTTGCTACTTTTGCCATCCCATAAGTGACTGCTTTTATCTGTTACAGCTGCCCTTCATTGCTGTGGCCCATTCAACACACACACCTCTTATCTTTGCATCCATATTCCCATGGAAGGAGGAGGAGGAAGGATAAGATGGAAATAGCCAAGTCCCTCTCTCTTGGCATACAAGGACTGCTGGAGCTGCTGCAGCAGCTGCTATTGTGTTCCTTGTTCTTCTCCCTTTTTCCTTCTGGAGGGCTGGATATGTGTCTTCTAGCAGCCATGACTGGTTGACAGCCGAGTAGGCTATCTCCTCCCAATGCAACCTATTTATATGCTTGCCTATATTAAAGGACCCTATCTCCCCCATGAAGAACACCCAAGTTCTGAGAACTTTGGGGGAGATTTTTCTCTTGATCCTACCACCATTACAGGTACATTCGCTGAGGACACAGCACAGGACCTTCTTAGTGGCTACTCCTAAGCTGTGAAACCCCTTTCTGGGGGAGGCTGGGTTAGCCTGTTTTCTGTTCTCCTGCCCTTTCCCCCCCCCCCACTGAACTATTTGCCACTAAGTTGATAGTGCAAAAGGGGTCTTTTAATGGGGATGTTGTCACATTTGCCCTTTCTGATTTTGTTTTGAATACTTTAAAAATGCGCTTGATTTTAATATGATAGCTTATTTAAGTGTTTTTAATTTTTCTGCAGTGATATGTTTTCAACTGTATTTTTTTATTTCCTTTTGCAAGTCACTTTGACTCCTGCAACAGGAGAGAGAACAATTATTAAATACATACATACAAATGTACAATAATTATTCTAACTCACTAGTTTTGAAATGCAACTTCATCAAACCCTACAAAAAGTTGTAGTTACATGTTGCTTGTAATTGATTACATCCAAGCTCTGGTGTCTGATATAAGTTTTTGTGATGTGGCAGGAAAGAATATTTCAATATATGAAACCGGTTTTCATCATCGTGGTACATTCTGTTTTTTAATCATTACTTTTTTCTGCTGACTTCTTGGGGTATTGCTTGAACCCAATAGACCTGGCTTTTTAATTCTCACTTCAGACCTTTTTAAGATAATTGTTTTCATACCAATACACTTTGCACTAGTGAGAAAGATAAAAAGAATGTGAAATTCAGGTACCAAGAGGTCTTACATCTTATGCTCACCACTTAAAATCCTAGAGTTCAGAAAACTCAGGTGGATCAATCCACTGTCTTTGATGCATGTGTTTGGATCTTCATGTGAATACGGGCTTCCTCTTACTCTTCAGTGTCACGCAGCATTCTATATGGGCAAAGAGGCTAGATGCTCTGAAGAGACAATGGTGTAAAAACTTTGGATCATAGCCCTACCACAGTTCATAGTATATAACTGCAGACCTTGGAAAAGTTACTTCTTTGGACTCTGTTCTCCAAGTCCTCCAGATATTATGGCCCCTCTAATCATGCTGGCTGAGACATTCTGAATAATACTGAGACTCTGCATAATTTATTTTATTGGGCTTTTTCTTTTGTTTTGTTTTTTACTGACATTTGAGGAACATTAAAGGGAGAAATGAAAATGTCAGAATTAGTGATAGAGATTCAGGAAGGTGATATAGCATGGATTTGTCAGAAGAAAGTTTAGTTTGAAGAAACATTGTTACACAAAGAAGGTTGGTGGAAAAGAGCAAGAACCTTAGCATTCAAAGTACTTAAAAGCAATTCCCTCATTTGAGTTTTTAACAACTGCCGTTATGTTTCAGATTTTTTAAAAATCTGTAATTCAAGTATATATTTGTTCTTTGATGAATACTGTTCTGACAAAATATCAAAATTAGACTGAAATATGGAGGGATCCTTGTCAATATTAATGTGGAGGATAGTTGTCAATATTGCCAGTGTTAAGCATTTTTTTCAAATTTATTTGCTGCCCACTCTTTCTGTGGGCCATTGCAGGTGGAACTCCAACAGTCCACGCAGTGGGACAGTATACTTTATGTGTACAGTAGACCAATAGTTTTCATACTTTGGTTCTCTAGGTGTTCTGAATTTCCAGAAGTCCCAAGCATCTTGGTCAATGATGAAGTATTATGGAAGCTGAAGTCCAAAACACCTGTAGGACTAAACATATGCATTATACCCCTTTGAGAGTGCAGTCTATCATGTCTCCATTTATTCTATTCCACTTCTACAGTGACTATGAAAAGTAAGTGGTGGGTACACATGTAAATAAGGATACTAGAATAAGAGAAGCCTTCTCCATGGCTGTTCCAGCTATAAAAAAGTAGTTCTATTGAGACTAGGCAGGCTCCCTTTTTGCTCTCTGTTTGTTGGCAGGTGAAACCCTTTTTATTCCAGGAACTGTTTGAGAACAGATTGTTTTACAAGAAAAGGGACTTTTGGTATACTGTTTTAAAAGATTTTAATTCTATAGGTAGATTAATACAGTTTTACTCAAAGTTTTGTATATTTCAGCTACAAGTGTTCTCATGAGCTACACTGGAAGAAGAAAGGGTATAAGTAAACAGTATAGAATAGCATGAAAAAAAATCATATAATAATATAGCAGCAGGAAATCTAAATTGGATGGGGCCTGCAGTGGAGGCCTAAGGTATAGCACCTTGGAAAGCTCCTTTGAAGTGTGGGGGAAAAAGGAAATTTGAATAGATTCATTGCACCACTGACATGCAAGCCACCAGCTGTCAGTGGGCGACTGGATGATCATACACTGAAACGTCTGACATCAGGGCCACCACCACATTCTTCAACACCACTGGATCACAGGGTTTCATTCTGCATGGACTTTCTCAACACTTGCCATTTATTGGAGGTACTCCAGGGATATTCCAGTATGCCTGTAAGTCTCTTAATTGCAAGCCCAGTGGCACACAGGGAAATCTCACCTCAGCGTGTGTGGCTTGGGGAGGAAAGGTAACTGAGGAGGTTGGTGCTTCCTTTATACTTTCTTCAGTCTGGATGTGAATCCTCCTTAGGTCATTGCCTGAGGTGTGCTTGGAGGTTCTCTTCCTCTGCAATAATGTTACTATGAGAAGTTAGACAAACATTCACCACTCGTTGAGGTTCCTAGCATTCTTCAGAGAAACAGAAAAAATACAATTTGTGAGTAAGCTACACTCTCAAGAACTGTCTGTGACATTCACACGGAGAGTTACCATACCTAACCAATCTTCCTTTTATGGTGTCACCACTTTAGCTCTTCATGTGAATTTTGACAAGGATGATTTTGTCACTGAATTCATCCAGTTTTCTCAGCTGGCTGCAATTAAGAAAGGGAGAGAAAAGAGGGAGAAAGAAGGGGTATGCATGAAAACTGATATATGTGTTCAAGCACATTTCCCCCCAATTATTCATATTTTTCTTCATGTTTTCCCCTTTGTAGGTTTTGCCAGTAATTTTTACTATGATAATGCATATTTGTGCATCATTTGTGCATCATTTTCCTTTATCTGTTCACTTTTACTAAATATATACATTTTGTATGTTTAGAAAATTACAGTACAACATTTGAAGAATATTGAACTGTAATTTGGCTTACGTATATGTACTGGTTTGGAAAGCACATACAGGTTATCTTCAATAAAATGCAAGCAAACTAACCCAGTTTCCCTACCATGTGTGTGCATATGTGGCTTCAAGTTGCTGGTCAAGTTATTGTGGCCCCATGAATCTCACAGGTTTTTCTCAGGCAAGGAATACCCAGAGATGGTTTTGCCAGTTTCTTCCTCTGAAATATAGGCTGCAGCATGTGGTATTCATTGGCAGTCTCCCATCCCATCCAAGTACTAACCAGGGTTGATCCTGCTTAGCTTCCAAGATAAGGCAGGATCTGGTACCCTCATAGTATGTAGGCCCTTGCCACACTTAGGTGAAAAAAGTTTACTTGCATGACCTACCTGTGTTGTTCTTAAATATTTTCCTTTCTCAATTTTTCACACACCAGTGCCAGTGTCTTCTGGCACTGTGTTTCCCTGAGTCATTGAAATGGAGAAGGAATCCATTTGAAAAGATAGGATCAGAAGGAAAGAAGCAGGCCAGGCTGATGCATTTTGGTCATGGAGAGTTGCCAGAGGCAATTAGCAGGCAGTATGAATCTTCCTTGCTTGGCTGACCAACCATGTGCAAATGGTGCTTCTTGTCCTGTGGGTTACGGAATGGCAGTTTACCCTGTCAAGTTGCACTGAAGTCTGCTGATTGAAGGGGCTTGGATTGTGCTATTATAAAAATACATTCAAGAAAACACTCTTAATCCCTGTTTTATGAGGCACTCATGAAAAAAGGCCGCTCATTGCTTTGTGGGGAAGTAGCAGCATCAGCAGTTAGCAAACAAAATCACATTTGCAACCTCGGGTTTGAACAAAGTCAAATTGGAAGCAGCAAATAAAGGTGTTTATGAACTCCTGAGACCCTAGGTAAATATCTCAGGCTTTTACCAGGACTGAAATAAAAACTACAATGAGCTATTGATTTTTCTACCTTTATGTTTTCCTCCTCCTTTTTTTTTTTTTAAACCTTATAACAATGTAGTTTGCTTTCATAGTCACCATGAACTGGCACATTTGATCAAGCTCAACAGGAGCACACCCAGTTCAGAAAGAATAATAAAGGCTCATTAAGCAGGGATTCATGTGTGTCCCTTGACCCATTTCATAGACTCAGAGCAATATGGTGCTCTTAAGTTCTTAATACATGTACAAAATACATTTGGTATGCCCCTATTAGCTGTGCTGGCTGGTACATTAAATCTGCAGTAGCTGAACCCATTAAATCAATAATAGGTATCTTCAGAGGTGCAAATGTGTGGTTGGCTGCAGCAAAATATCAAAATATGCACCACTGACCCTTGCCCAAAGGGCATCCACAGCTCATGGCTGAAATTTAGAGGCAAAATATTTGTACAATAGTAGTAGGGAATAGCAAAGTTCTCAATCTATCAGAGTTCAAAACAGATAGAACAATCAGGATGTATACCAAGGTATGTATGTGTGTATCTGCATGCAAGTGCCCATACACAATAGACATGAACATGCAGCCCAAATATACATAGTATACCCTACAAAAACAGATCTGTGCCTGCAAAGAGGATCAGCTCCTCATAACCCCCATAGCTATGTTTTATAATTTTTTCCCCATGATCTCAGGCGGTAGTGGTGCGTGGGAGAGTAATACATGGAACTAGAACTTCCCACTCAGCTGTAGCAAAATGTCAAGTGAGTTCACTCTGAATTGTCAATCAACTTCTGCAGCACTGAAGTAGGTTGAAAATTTAGTTAGGTTGCAGCCTTTTCCATCAAGGTTGCAGCCTTTTTGTGACAAGTAAAAATTCAGCAAGCCTTGCTGTCATCATCAGTACCATGAAAACCTTTCCCCATTTAATTTCTACTTGTGACAGACATATTAATGATGTACATATTTAATGTTTTCTGAATTTGTTTCTTTAAAAATTTACTAGGAGAGTTAATATCTATTCTAATACTGGTGGTTCGCAATACATTTACTACAGCAATGTCAAATAAAAAAAACAGCAAGAAGAATATCAGATAGATAGGCCCTTTCCACACGTGGGTGAAGAAACGGGGAAACCACGCTGAAATGGACCTTACCTGAGTCTGTCGTCACGTGGAGCAGCGTGTTTTCGCTGCTCCATACTCCTCGATGTCCCGCGGCGTCCTGTGGGGCCCAAAATGGCGACTTACGACTGGCGGAGGCTCTCCACCAACCGGAGAAGCTCACCAGTCGGAAAGCCCACCCCCGGCAGATCTGCAGGCACGCCCTTGCACGCGCCTGCAAATCCACACCGGGCGCTGCGACGGGGCTGCACACGGCTGCACGATCGTGCTTTTTAAAAACCACTTGAAAAGTGGTTTTCAAAAAGCATGCAGCGCCGCCACTTCTGGGTGCCCTAGCATGGATTGGGGTGTGGAACTACGCAAAAGAAGTCCTCCCCAATCCACTTTATGGTGTAGACGACAGATTTCGCTCTACACTGTTTTTAAACCCCCGTGTAGAAAGGGCCTTAGATTAGATCAGGGCTTTCCAAAGTATGTGTTGTGAAAAATTAGTGTGTTGGCTACAGTGTGTAGGTGTGTTGCACAAACGTAACGGGTAGAGAGACTGTCTCTTTGACCACTGTGGCAGGCCAGACCCGGGTGAGGGTGCTACGTCTGCTGCCACCACTGCCTTGGGCCAAGGAAGACTCCAGTGAGGGCGGCGGCAGCGATCCAGGCTTGGGTGGAGGGGCTGCCTCCACTTACTGAATTACTTACTCAATTACTGTGCCACAAAATGATGCATATCGAAAAAGTGTGTCACCAACATGAAAAGTTTAGAAAGCTTTGGATTAGATAGCTAGCTAGCTAGCTAGTAGACAGATATATATAGGACTAAGGATTCTGCCCATTCTATACACATATATTTCATGAACCATGCTTGCTAGCCTTTTAGATTGTTCTTTTTCAACTGTTTTGCCATGCACAATAAACCATTAAAATGTGCATTCCTGCTACACTAAAGTAAACTAATGGACATCATGCTGCAGATTTGTGGAACTGTCTAAGTAAAAACAAACTAAAATCCATGTAATGAAAACTCCCCACAAAATACACAGAATACAAGTTTTCCTGGGGCTACAATTATTTCTTTTGCCAGACCAGGGCTTGACAATATGAGAGTTTATGCTAACACATTAATGGAAATCTTATTTTAAAAAACTTATCAGTGTTAATGTTAGGAGAAAAATCACAAAATCCAGCACACCAAGAACTATTCATATATTTTCATGCATTAATTTTAAGTTTGAAAATCAACTCAAATGACTAAAAATAAATCAAAATGGTCACCCCTGCATTCCACCAAAAAATGGAAATGAATTAATGCATTGTTTAAAAATTCATTGTTTTTTTAAAAAATAATGTTCCTGCTACTGAGACATTAAAATAACAAAAATGTAAATCTTTGTTGAAAATCTTGAGAAATTAGAGGGAACAGATTACATTTGAGTGAATGATTTTGATCTCTCTGCCACAAAGTATGGCTGAAGTACTGATGGCGAGTAGGATTGTAGCCACAGCAAGATTAAAATTGTTCAACAAGGTAAATGTAGATATTTCCATTGTGATTTCCACATCCTCGCTTCAGTTCCCTCCCACTCCCTATTAGAAACTGCCTCATGGTCACTAAGAAGCATGCACCTGTTACACAAATAGCAGAACATTTGGAAAAACTGAGTGGGAAAAGCATTTAAAAAGGGAAACTGATTTTTGCCATTTCTGAGGTTGGAGGAAGGCATAAAAGGGGAAGAAACTTTGTATCACTCTTTCACAGGAACCAGTTAATCCTCAATGGTGCACACACACATACACAAACACACATACAAATGCCCTTCTTTTTCACATTTGCTATACTTGCATGCTGAATTTTCTTGTGCTTCCCTTGAGCAAACTAACATGCCCGCCCCTTAGGGTCCCACCCCACAGTTTGAGAAACACTGCATTATGGAAAATTGTGTTAACAAAGTAGAAACAGATTTTAGAAGTTTGAAATGTACAGAAGAATTGGCAAGGATTATAGTTAACTCTCACATTAATCATATAGACCTGTTTTATATGGTTTATATGCTGTAGGGATGCATAACATAGTTACAGGGCATTTACAAGGATGCCTGTGGATGCGGATAATGATGTGGCTTTAAGTAGGTGCAGTTTCTTTTTCCAGGCTGAGTAAGGTCAGCTCATGCTAGAGGGATTAATAAGAATGACTCCATCATAAAATGCCTGGGAAACAGTTTCTTTTGTTAGTTAGGATGGAGAGATTTCCGCTGACTTTGCCTGAGAAAGTTTCAGCATCTTCTACAACAAGAGAGAAAGAGTATTTAAAGAGTGAGAAAGAGTAGATGATTGGTCTCATTCTGAGTGGGTTAACTTGGCCACAATCCAGCCCAGAAAAAAAAAACACCCCAGTCTTTTCAGGTGATGTTCCCTTCATTGTGGGGATGCATTTGTGAAGAAGAACTGCTTCAATCAGCTAAGGCATATGGAGCTAATTTTGCCTTTGCCTTGGATTTTATAGCTGTATCCTGCTTGATAGCTCTGTGTTATCAGTAAACAATTATTTTGGTGTTATCTGTGACTATGTTTCATTTTGACAGACCTTTGAGCCTGAGTTGGGAGCCTGGGAACTGAGTGAATCAGGGCCCTGGAATCGTTGCACAGATATATTCATTACAGATGAGCTTATATTCATCCTATGCAGTAGAATCTTTAGTTTTTAAAATAGCATGCAGAGGTTAACAATCATTATTCATCCTTTCTAGAACCTTGTAAGGCAGACCTTTGAATAATATCATTTACTGATAGAGAATGAGGGTGAAAAAATGCTGACTTGCTCAAGGCCACAGGAGTCTAGTTAAGAGGAGCTAAGTGACTTATGTGATGACCTGGAATTTTAGTCTAGGTCTCAATATCACAAGTGCAAAACACTGTCAATTATTAACATATATTGTTTGAAAAGGGGGCTCAGTAATTGTCAGTGAATTCCCACAGCAACTGAAATGTCAGAAAAGTAACCTTACATTTAAAGTTAATATATACTAATTGTAACCTTCTGATTCTGTTCTGGCTGTGTAGACTTGAAGAAAAAGAAACGTTTTTTTAAAATTATGAGAGAAAGAGAGAGACTGTTTCGCAGCAAACAGAACAAATAAACAACAAAGCAAATTCATTTGCTACACATCCATGAAATTGACTCTCTCAGTGCTCATATCTTTAAAACCACTGGACTGATTTCCCTGAGACCTGACATGTGATAATGTGCACCATGGTGAAACTAATATCTCGCTTGAGAGGCAGCTAAGTTACGGCAGAAGAGTCAATTTGTTTTATTCATGAAAATACTCTCTCTTAAGGTTAATTTCTGTGTTATGGCTATAGCTCTTACTGTAATCACCTCTCTTATTGATTAGCAATTTCCTGCCTGTGCTCCAGTAGCCTTTCCCAAGACATTTTGTCCCTGGGTGCAAGAGCATTATGTTCTTCACACGTTACCAGCTTGGAGACTATGAATCTTCACACTGATAATAGTACTGGGAGAGGCATCATTTATAAGCTAGGCATTTGAAAATAGTTGATATGTTCAGGACAGCTTTGGATGTTGAATAGAAGTTACAGACAGGGGAAGTGATTTTTGCTACACACATCATGCTGCACACATTTTTGCTACACACATCAGGCATGATTGCGGATAAGTAAAATGTTAGCATTTAAATTTTTGGATATTTTATACTGCAAATCTTATCTCTGAAGTACTGTAGTTGTCTATACTTTCTTCATGTACTTCCTCATAACCACCAGGCTAACCTTCATCCAGACTTTTGTGAAAATGTGTTCCTAAAGTGATATGTATAGTTCTAGCAGCGGAGAGCACAGTTTTAGAATATCATCATATTTTGATGGTGATTATGGTGTTACAATAACAATGATGATAACTTTAAAGGTACTACATATTATTGCCTTTTAAATATTGTACTTATAATTTTTCAATAATATCTGTCTTGAACTTTGTAGTGCAGACATGCTTAAAAATCTAATTAAATGTCTTTTAAGAACTGGGCCAGTGTCATGCCCACATTTTATTACACAAGGGGTGGCTAGGGAATTTTGTCTAAATTCCTAGGTTCTTTAATTGAAGTCAACAATAAGAGCAGAACACTCCCCCCAAAAAAAATCCATGAATGGATCTATGAATCTGTGAGTGAAACCTGCATACAGAAACCCACTCAGAACATTTCATTGAGGCAAACTGTGGAAAACCAGCAACTCAAACTGCACGGGGACCTGACTAAGCACAAAGTTGTGTGAAAATCCACTGCCTAGAAATTGGGAACTTGAACAGAATTTTCCTTCTAGACATTTGCATCTAGGGTTGTGGTAGAAATTCCTCAGGCCTCTTTTTTTCTTTTTTTTTTCTTTTTTTTGCATGAATGTAAGAAATTCATTGAACTGGCATGTGTCATGCACTTTTCAGAATTTTGCTATCCAGTCTGCAACTGAAAAAAAAAAAATCTGCCTCCAAATGTACATATTAAGGAAAGGTATGTAGAGAAAATACTGTGTGACAGTGTAACAAAGGAATACAAAATATGTATATTGGGGGAATGCACACTAAAATGTGAATGAAAATTTATGCTAATCTTTTTTGGGGGGAGGGGGGACAAATTTTTAACCTCATTCACAGATTGATATAATGCAGACTGGAAAGAACTTGAAATCAATGAAATAAGAAAATTGTTAAGATGCATTTTCATAAATTTCCCCACCCTCAATTGCATGTCCAATATTCTATATCTAAAATGAAAGGATGACATGAGATGGGAAAGATGGAACTATTGGAAATACACTTCTAATATCAGAAGGTGGTTTTGATACCACTGGGAATGTTATATACTTTTTGTCTTATGAACTTGGGTTCAAGAGTTTTTTAAATTATGATGTTACTGCATTATTTCCACAAACTGGATCTTAGGGTAAAAAAAGGCAAGCAGAGATATAAAATAGGAAAACAAATTAACTGAAACAACTTCATTCATAAATAAGGAAAATGCAAAGGTAGTTTCACAGCCAATTTGTCTGAACTTTTTTAACTTCATGAATTAATAGAGCCAATATCCAATGATTCAAGTGGCAAAACTTCACAGCAAAGGCCTGGAGCAAGCAGTGTTCAAAGCTGCAGTACAGTATTCTAATGTAAAGATATATGTTAAAGGATATTCTCCTGAAAACATCTCTTTGAATTAACAAAAAAATTAAAATTAGCATCAAAATAGTAATCAGAAACCATGGCAGGAGAGAAACCAGCTTGCTTCAGGTGATTTGAAATATGTTCTAAAGGCAATAGGCTTCACTTGACTGGGATTTTTCTTTTTTAAAAAATCAACCGATTGATCGATCAATCAAATGAATAATGTGGTGTGAATAAAACCAAACTGTGCTGAACCAATCTTTTTGGTGGTCTGCAGTAGTAACAATGGTGTATGCTTTATATGAGCATCCTGGCAGACAAATGGTTGAACTTGAAAATGAAAAGGACTTGAAAATGAGGCCATTTCCGCATGGGGCAAGGGAATCACCCCGTGATGCTACTCACCGGACTTTTGGGCTCCCAGGTCTGGTCCATGCTTCTCCAGAGAAGTCAGTGGCCGCCGCTCCGCACTGCTCTGGGGACGAAAATGGCAGCTTCCGGTCGGTCGAGGTTCTCGACCAACCACTGAAGCTCGCTAGCCTAAAGCCTGCCCCCGGCAGATTGCAGGCTCACACCAATGTGAGCCTGCGAATCTGCATATGGGAGGAGGCTCGCAGTGGTGCACTCCGTACTTTTGAAAGACCTGTTTCAAGTGGTCTTTCAAAAGCATGCTGGACGACCACTTGGGGTCATTTGGGAGCTGGCTGGACTGCGGATCTACATTCAGTAGGTCCGACCCAGTCTGGTCCCAGGTGCAGACGTCCTCCTTGGAGGACGCTCTGCCCCATTTAAAAAACCCCGTGTGGAAATGAGCTGAGATGATTGACGGGGCTGCAAATATTGCAAACTGACTGTGAAGCTTTCGGTTGTATTTTTTTTTGGGGGGGGGTTCTTTTGTCCTTTTTGTCTTGGCAAAATGGCTGGTCATCCATTTTGATAGTTTGTGTTAGAGCTTCAGGAGATGTGAGTTGCAAAGTAATAGGAGACATTGTTGTTACTGTTGTGCACCTTCCAGTTCTTTCTGACTTATGGTGACCCTAAGGCAAACCCATCACGAGGTTTTCCGGGGCTGAGAGTGTGTGATGTGCCCAAAGTCACCCAGTGGATTTTCATGGCTGAGTGAGGAATCAAACCCTGGTTTCCATGGTTATAGTCCAACATAGTTCAACCAGTAGTCAAACCACTACACCATGCTGGATCTCAATGGTAGGCATTGCTGTACTATCATTACAATCACAGCAAAGGGGTTGTGAAATACAATTATCCCTCCACATTTGCTAGGGTTAGGGACACAGGACCCCCATGAATGAGGAAAAACAGTGAATGACTCTAGGCTCTCCCAAACCATATTTAACACACACAAAAAAGTGTGATCACCATATTCACCATGGATTCCTTTGAGGCATCAGGGTTCCTTCACAAGGCAGAAATGGGTGCCTGGTGGGTCTTACTCCACAGCTGCCTCACACCATTTTTAATAGAGACCTACAAGCCTCAGTTTCTCAGTCTCATGAGACTGCTATTAAAAATGGCATAGGGATGCAGCAGAGGTGGCAGCAAATAATCTGTGAATAATCAAATTCTCGAAAGTGAAACTTGCAAATGTGGAAGGCTTACGTAGGAGGAATCTGATCATAGCAGCCATCCAGATAGGAGTCATTGGCTTGCTGTTTAGTGTCTCTCACACTGAGTTCACAATGCTCAAACAGGAGTGTTATTAGCATAATTTTGATTTGACAACAGAGCAATTGATTCACTTCTTCTTAGGTTGTTGCCAAAACCATCAAACAAAGGAGCTCTGTTGCATTTTATATAAAGATGCAGGGAATTAAGTGCACATCAGATATTGTAGTAAGGTGATCCTCACTCCCTTTCTAGAAGATATTTTTCTTCCAAGCTGTTAGTTAAAACACAAACAGTCTAGATTAAGTTTTTGGAACAAATTTTGTCCCTGAAACAATTTTATTCAATATAACATCCTACTTCTATCTGTGTCCATGTAAACCAGCTTTTGAGGTGGGGAGCAAATGTGTCTCCCCCAAAATCCACCAGAAATATGGACTCTGACTGCCACTTCTACATCACCAAATTTGCAGCCAAAATTTGATGGCAAAATATCACATGAAGAAGACAGTATGCAGGGAAGACTCACCTGCACTGTCATACTTTTATGAGGCTTTCAATAGAGTGATTGTATTTCAAAACGTGTTCCATGCTCCAAGTATTTCTTGTTAAAGGGTTTTGCTGCCACCAGAGTGGTGAATTTCAGCCGCAGTGGGAGCTTGCATATGTGACTCCCAGGATGCATATTGGGTGCACATGTAGATTTTCAGTTTTGTCCTCAGCCAATATAAGCTATCACTTATTTTGAGAAACACAAGTTATTACAATACATGATTATTTGAAACTATTGTAGTTAGTAGAACAGTATCTTACCCCTGCTTAGTTACTTGTAAATATCAGATAAATGGGGTACATATCATATTTCACTGGGCTTTCATTATTTATTTGGATCAACTAAATACTTCCATAAATGGAAAATGAATTGGGTTACTGAAGCTGCTGGGCTTAAAATGAACCAGGATTTCAGCTTAGGTGATGAAATCCCTGAGTTTGTGTATATGCTACAGGCATAACAAGTGGGCAGTTTCTACATATTGCTGCTTAACACTAACCCTCTTGAAGTTTTCAGCATGGCAGCCACCCCAGATTCTCACTTCCATGTTAGTTGAGAGTGGAGCGAGCGGCAGAGATGCAGCCAGCTATTTTTCTTTAGTTGGACATGCTGAGACAGACATCTCCTGGGACTTCCTGGGGTCCTTGGGATGTTGTTGATGCTATTGCTGGGCACATCTCTGCTACTCCTCTTGCTCTCCAATATGGAAATGGTTGTGGGAGGATACCACAATGAAAATCTGGGTTCTGGGGTGGAGGGATTAGTCACTGCTGTTAGGACAGAACTGTGACTTTTGCAATGATTAAAATGTTATTTATGATAGCATAGATTAGGCAAACACAGGTTAACATAGGTTAACCATTGTTGAAGCTCTCTATATTTTTAAATAATGCACAGAAATATATTATGTTACCCAGGAACTATTCCCTTCCTATGAATGTCTCAAAATGAGAGATTACACTCATATCCTTTCTTTTTTCAGCCAGTTTTTTTAAAAATTCTTATTTTTGACAACACACAACAGTTGTTGAAATGATAAACAAGAGCATGGAAAGTCTAAATACTTGCCTACTAAATGAAAATGTTTTGGTAGCATGGGATTGATTATTCATGTTAGTGTTCATATAATTCTCAGAATTGGCCCTAGAATTCACACAGTGACAGTCATACCAGGCTGGCTCGAGCAGTTGCTTTGTTCCCTTGTCCTATTCCTGGGGGTAGTGAGGAACAATTGCAGTGGGCCTGAGTGCCAAATTTTCTGGCCCAGGACTCTTTTGGGGTTGCACAAACTGCCTACAATGGCATGAAAGAAAGGGGAAAAATACCCTGGAAGTGGCTGTAGACATTGTTTAATGTTAAATAGTTAAAGAAAGCCCTACAACATTTTAAAAAGGTGCATTATTGTCCCTGAAACCTTCAGAGAGAAGCAATGCACCCTATTTTTGATCAGAGAAAAGGCAGTTGGGGAGCCTGGAAAGGCTGAAGTCTACAAATATGGCCTCAGCACTTTGTCTACCCTGTCTTAGAGGTTTTCTACTCTCACAATCTCTTACTCAGGATCAGGAGAAAGGAATTTTTAGTCTGCCCAAAGTAATAACGCTTCTGAAGATGGGAGGTATGTGGAACTCTGAAGGTACAATCTGTGAAACCAAATATAGTTCTGGCTACCTATCTAGATGTCTATATATAGACATTTGGCACATGATTCTAAGGATTAGGAAGACAAGAGTTGAAGCAATAGCTCAAGAGAAGACATGGCTACTTCCAGACTGGCAACTGCTATCATGATCTAATCAACGCTCTTCCACTGCAACACATCCCTAGAAAGTGTGGTGTTTGGGTTGGGTGTGTACATTCACGGCCCTTTCTGCAGCATGCTCCCAACCCACAATGGCAACAGGATCATGACAGGACTGCAACAACAGTTCTGGATGACATTGTTGCAATCCTGTTGCGATCCCATGGCCACCCATCACAATTGCAGAGTAAATAATTGATGGGTTTTTCCCATCAACAAACCACGATTGTGCAGCCCTCTTCCACCCCCCATACTTGCCTGCTGTGCAGAGGGCCAGCAAGTGCAATGACTGCGCTTCCTTTCCCAGTGCAGTATGGGAAAGTGCTGGGCTGCACTGTGAAAGGGAGAAGCAGGGCCATTGTGCTTCCTCCCTCCCAGCAGGCAGTCGGTATGGAGAGGAGTGCTTCTGTCACACTCTCCTCCCAGGAGAGCCAACCCTGGGATCCCCATGGGATGGCTTCAGCAAAAGGTAAGCTGCAGAAAGGGCATCTGTTTCATCCATATTAGTGAACACATGAGGTAGGAAGGGAAAATCTACCTAACCATACCATTTTAGTCACTTTTTCCAATTATTTGATAATCATGACATAAAAATTAAGTGAACCAAACACTGAAATTTTAGAACAATGAGATAATATAGAAGCACTCATAAGCAAAAGATAAGGTACAACACAGAGAGGGATGGCAGCGCTGGCGAGGAACACACAGAAGAGCTAAGACAGTGAATATCTGGATCTTTCTTCTTCCTTTTCTAAACCCTTATGTAGTTTCCAGTTGCTGGAGCTTTGGTTTAGAAAAATCCATTTTATAAATTATTGGAATAGATTTCCAACAGATGGCTAAGAGTTGTACATAAAAAGTTGGATTCAGAAAATCTATACATACAGTTCATTTAATTAACCAGCATAATGGTAATTGTCCCATATTACATTAAAGAAAATTGCTGTGTTGCTCTTTGCTAAATGTGAATTCTGGCTATAAGTCTGTCGGATGATTGCAAGGTCAAAAAAAATTAAGTAGAGTTGATCTAATGAATTTTGGCAAAAGTGAAATCAGAATGAATTGGGGAAAATTGTGCTGTCTGTGTATATACTTAGTATATACTCAGGAAGATGTTAAGAGAACATTGATAACATCTTGCTAAGATTCAGTCCAGATTTACATGAAAAAAACCTGTACTGTAACTTTCAAAATATGTGAATGGCTCCATAGTTTTGGTTCCAAAGTTTTAGCTCCATTAGTTTGGATATCTACTGGAATAACAGTATAATGATAATGCAGAGAAAACCTATCAAATGATTTTTAAAAAATCTTCTCAGGAAACATAGGTAACATGAATTCATGGAGGGAAGAATTGGGACCCAGACAACTTATCCCACCCCTCTCATCCATGAGTTTAGTTGACTGTTTGAACAAAGCTTACATATATCTTTATCATTTGTACTTAATTACCTGTTCACCACATTGTTAGAACTTTTCAATTTGCAGGGTTCCTCTTCATGTGTGATGAACCAAACAAACTCAACAAATAGCTTCTAATTCCCTGGCCATTGCATTAATATAGGAATGTTGGGAGAGGAACGACATGAATAGTTTCACTCTGCTCTCACCCAGTTCATTTTATGTTCCATTCTTATGTAACAAGGTGCTACTGAGACATCATTCTTATACCATCCAACTGTCCCGATTTGGCAAAATTAGTTCCAATTAATTTGACATCCCACTTTTTCATTTGCTTTTAAAACTTCTCAGCACCTCTCTCCTCATCTCACTTTCCCCCACATCCTCAGCTTACTTCAATTGCTACAAACTGAAGTAAAGAAAAGTAGTTTGCACTCAACTCAGTAGGGGAGGAGAGGAGAGGAGGGGCTGCAATCTTGCCATGATAAGTTGACTCGGACAAAGGCAAGCTGCTGCAGCTTCTCCTAGTTTGTCTGTTATTCCTCATTAATAACTTTTGCCATTTTATCCACACTCTGATGTTGCTTGGTCACACATGTGTAACCCCAAAATGTGGATGCCAGTACCACTGTGAAACAGTGGGGAATATTTGCTCAAAACAGGAGGCCTATGAGATGAGGGTAATCTAATATCTTTTATACCAGTGTTTATCAGTACATCTGCAGGGAAGAACCAGCCAGAGATCTAAGAAGCAAGCTTAATTGTGTTTTATTGGAGGAATTAATAATCACACACACAAGATCCAAGCAGTCACAAAATCACACAAGGCTAACTGAAGGAAAAGGGAGGAAAAGAGTGAGATTTCAGGGCAAAATGAGTGATACTTACCAATCCAGAACAGCAGCAAAGAAGCAATGTGGCTTAAACTTGCATCTAAGGACAGTACACACCTGGAAATCAGAGTGGCAACCAGCAATCAGTGTACTTCAAGTTGACTGGCCAAAACTAGGGATTTATATACATGATTTCTACCTGGGGGCAAGGGTGTGAATGGCTCTCTGTCTGAGTAAACAATGGAGTTCACAGAGTGAACAATAAGGTCTGGAATGGGCTAATGGTGTTAGCATTTGGTGACAGAGGCCTAATGGTCATCCTGATAGCTCAGTGCTCGTCAGACGGGTTTAAGAAAGGGTTTGCTTGGTCAGAGGAAAAGGGGTTAAGACAATCAGCAGTCTGGTAGGAATCTCCCAGTCACTACTGTCCAAAAGGCAGAGTCCAAAAGGCTAACTGCAAAACTATTATCTCTGAAGTTTCCTGGTGATTTCCTGACTATGCCTAGAGGTTTTCTCTAACCTAATTTGTATGTGTTCAGCCAGTCTTTTCCTCTTGTCCAGCTCAACCATATAGCCATCGCAGGGCATGTTTGATAATGCCAATTAAATCATATTTTGCCAATTAAAACATATCAAAGTGTGGGGGTGTATGGCCTGGAAACACATGTCTCAGTTTTCATCTGTGAAGCGTTGGAGGATATGCATTCTTTTTAATTCCATCTTTATCTTTTTAATGCAATCTTTCCTTGAGAATGTTAATTGATTCAGTTGCACTCCCTCACCTGTTGCATTTGAGAACTTTGCCAATATGTATTATGTTCTGCTTTTAAAGAGAAACTGAAAGATCACTGTGCTTTTGTGGCATTTTTGAATATACTTCTGCATGTGGAGGCTGAAAAATGCCCTTCTCCCATTTTTAAATTTAGGGAAGTCTGATGGCTTGAAGAGGGATCCTTGAGAGATACCAAGGACTGGGACATATGGTTCATATGTCCCAGTCCCAATTCCCCACCCTGATTTGTACTTTGACCATCCCTTTTCATAAATGAGAAATTGTTTTTCACTAAAAAGCAGAAGCCACCAATTTCTTAATATAGGCTCAAGTCATGAATGGAAGGGGATCCCTTGCTCTTCCTGTTGAACTGGACAGTAGGCGCTAGAAATGGTCTCTCATGCTAAATGCATCCCAGGTATATATCTTCTTAGAGAGCCTTGTAACTCAGGATATCAGCAGATTATGTCTGGATTCTGTTCATCTTCTGTTAAAGGAGACATGGTGATGTCCCTGCCTGGCCATCCTGCAAGTCCTAGTTGCTAAACTTTGAAAGCTATATCCCTTGTCTGTGACTAATGCTTGCTTGAACTAGATTTAAGTTTGACCTGTGCTATATAAAGGGCAGGAGTTATATCTCTGGAGTTCCACATCAAAATCGCTCATCCGTATCAACAATTTTCTCCATGCTGAAGCACTTCCCAGGGCAAAAAGGGGAATAAGCAGTGATTTTAGCTTTCAAGAAAAATAATCTTGCTCTGTTTAATAGAAGCTGCTGCATGGGATGTATCTCTCTCAGCCAAATCCCACTGCCCCCTAGTAATTTGCATCACTTTCCTATTATTCAACTCAACAGCTTTAAACCTCATAACCTTTTACTGCCAGTAGCCTCAAAACAATTTTCCCAAAGTTAGGCTCTGTGTTCAGTGTCAACATTCATACATAAGTGTTCTGAAGGGTCACTATCAACATTATCATTATTGTCAGAGGATAACAACAATAACAACAACAACAATTGTTTGTCAGCATCACAGCAGGCATTTTCTGCTGAGCTGTAGCTGCGTGTTTGCATGCATAATTACTTGCAAGTTGCCTATCAACTTATGCTGACCCCATGAATTTCATAGAGTTTTCTTAGGCAAGAAATACTCATAGGTGGTTTTGTCTATTCCTTCCTCTGAAATTTAGCCTACAACACTTGTTATTCCTTAGCAATCTCCCATCCAAGTACTAAGGGTTGACCCTGCCTAGCTTCTATGATCAGGTGGGATCTGGTACATTTTGGGTACCAAACATTTTTCAAGGACTACTCCATGTAGAGTGTATTACAGTAGTCTAATCAGAAGGTAATTGGGACATGAACCTTTGTGTCCAGATCACTATTCCCCAGGAAAGAGTGCAGGTGACACACCAATCAAAACTAGGCAGAGGCACAATTGGCTGACATGGCCATTTGGCCTTCCAGGAACAGCACTTTGTCTAAGAGCATCGCCAAGCTTGTCATATGACAAGCCCACAGAACCTTCCAGGCATCATGGCCATTATAGTCTTAAAGAAGTAACTTTTCCAAGCATTCTGTCTACTTTAATTATGTAAAATTTGTACTCATAAATGTCTTGGAAAGGAAGCCAGTACCTGTGCTTTGGGAGGCAGAACCACTGAGAGATGGCACATGACCCAGGGGAAGATGTATGACCAGGCCTCCCCCAGTAAATTTTCTAATAATGAAATGCTACTTCTTTTAAACAAGCTTCTGAGTGACTTAGGTCTAACTGAGGGTGAAAAACACTGAAAATGAATTAATTTTTTTATCACAATGCAATAGTTAATATGTTTATTAAAAATAACACTGTTCACAAATGCAGTTGAAAATAAATAAACTCAGCATTTTTAGTACCACTACATTACTAAGCTACTTAATTAGTAGTGTTAATACATTTGAACGAAAACAAGCTGTTTATGACTAGTCATCAATCTATGTGTCTACAACACAGTAACAATGTTTTATTGGCTTTTCTGTTAGCAAATGCTTTGATTATATAATAAAAACTTATTTTTCCTGCGAGTTCTGTTTCAATGGGCCAAAGGTTCCATATCTGTGATGGGTTCTCAAGACATAATTGACTTAGAGCCTTTTCACTCTAAACTGTTCTAGTGCTATTATTCTACTTTTGATATCCTGTGGACTTCTAGGGTTTGTAGTTTACTGAGGCCAAAGAACTCTCTGGTTGTGAATTTTCAGTGCCCCTCCCTAAACTGCAAATCCCCTGAATTCCATAGGATGTTGAAAGTGGAATAATAGTACTGTAACAGTGTAGTGCGGAATGGCCCTAAAAAAGAATGCTACATGATCTATTGCACCTTCAGTCACTGGAAGAGTGTAAAAGATAAAACTCATTTTCACTCATTTTTTATTTCAACAGAAGCTCAAATTTCTCATTTTAAAGCCCAACAGCTTCACATGTTTCATATTTGCTTCCTGAAAATGCAAGAAACGTTAAAATTTATTCTGGTGTAGTAGGTGTACAGGCAAATTAATTCACAGTGAAGTAGTCAGTGATGTGGTATGAAGCCAGTCCTTACCCTCAGTAGCTTTTTTATAAGATGCCAAAACATGCAATGACTGTCCTTCACTATCCTCCTTGTCATCACATAAAAGATTTTGAGACAAAGTTCAGAATAAATAAACTTCTCTGATCAATTTCCTCCCCTCCTCCACTTTTTCATATTTTTTCCTGCCTTTCTTTTCTCTTCTGTGCTCCAGATTTGTATTTGCACTCCATAATGCTTTTCAGATGTCAAAGCAAGTAGATTTCTTCCAGAGAGTTTGTCACAGACCAGGTTCAGTAAGAAGAGAAGATATACACTCATATATCGTATCATAGTCTCTGACATTTCATAGATGAAAACTGAGGAAAAAAACTGTTTTGATTTTGGTCTACTTATGCAACATAGTTGGGCCTTGGGGCCCTTTCTGGACAGCCAGGCCATGGTAGTTTGTTTTTTTGCACATAAAAACTTCCATAACATTTTTGCAAAAAAAGACTCCAAAAAACCTTGAAAAGAAAGAAAGAGAAAAAGAAAAATGTTCACCTCTTCTACAGTTTCTTCCACAAAGGAGAAACCTTGTGAGAATGTTCATTCTCATGTGAGACTGCTAAATGTATTGTCTGTTTTACAGCCTTAGGGCTGGCATTGTTATTTCTTCTTCCGTTGGAAATAATGGAAGGAGGGACTTACAAAGAAGACTGCTCAATGAGGCAAAAAAAGTACTCAAGAAAAAGAAAGAAAGAAAGAAAGAAAGGAAGGAAGGAAGAAAGAAAGAACCACCCTGCATACCTATGGAAGTCCATGCCTGATGGTGAAGTGATGTTTCTCTCCATCCCTAGCTCCAAAACATTAAATTTTTATTGCGCTTTCCTAATATGTGTCAAGTCATGGAAAGGCATAAGAGGAGTTGTGACATTTTAAACTCATCTGAAGCAGTTGTAGGTTACCGACCACATACAGCTCCAACTCTTGGTACCCTGATGATCCACAAGCCCTCTACACACACACACACACACACACACAATTTTCTGAATGAAAAAAATAGTCACAGTAGCTTTGAGACATGTAAAAATGTTGTTACTTCTCCCTTGAAGACCAGCAACAAACAAAAGCAGTCCCAAAAGACTGTTACAAGTAAAGTGGTGTTACTTTTAGTCACCCAGAATGCAGCTACAACAGCATACTGTGCTTTTAAAGCGCTTCAGAGCAGCTTAAAATCTTGTGTGAGCTCAACAAAATAGAACTGTGGGCCAGCCAAGCTCCAAGTTGCAATGTCTGCAGTTGTCTTTTCAAAGTGGAGATTGAATTTCTCTTTAAAACTTCTTTCCCACCTGAGTCAAGTAGGCATTAAGAAAGTTCTAGCAGAGCTTATAAGAGGCCTGGAGCCAAGGAATTCTGATGTTTATAGCTAGCCTTATATTAAATGATCAGCTAAAAATTACATGCTAGCACCAGGGAATTTGTAATAGTACAAATTTCAATGGAAATATTCAAACAATAGAGGGTCTTAAATGGAGCACTATGTTCTTTATAGTGAATGTGGCATTATTTATTTACACCAATTTTGTTTTGTTATTTAGGGATTTAATGTTGCCTACAATAACTACTGAGTAGTAGGATTTCTGCAGGCAAAATCAGCACTTGCCCTTTTTGGAGAGCATGGAATTTTGGGAAACTGTATTAGTGCTGGATGCAGCATAAAATATGCAACACTATGCCATTTTTTGTAGCTTAAAGGAACAAGTTATATAAATGTGTAAATTGTTTAAATTTTGTAATTGTGTTTGCAATATTAATTTATAAGCATTACCATAGAATCCAACAAAGTGGTACATTAGCATACACAAATACAGGTCTGGGTATTCTTTTGTCCTGTTTTTAATGATATCCTTTCTCTTTTTTAGTAGTGTGAGACTAACCTCTTAATGAACAGCTAGGTAAGCACAATAAGGCCTTCAGAGTTTGAAGAAATGTTTACATCATTGGCAATTGTGAAGTATGAGGACCAAAAGTGGACTCCATGAATGATGGCAGAAGCCAAACACATATGGACAGAACCACACAGCTCTGCTTACTTTTTTCTAAAGGAGAATTTAAATAGTTATACTCCTCTCTACAAACTGCCTCCAGTCTACACTAATACAGTGCTGCAAAAATGTCTTAACAGAGAGAAAAAGGTATAAGGTTGAAGAAGAACAAAAGGCAAAATATAAAAAACTAGCAAGATGTTTTAGAATAGTATGAAAAGAAACATTAGAGAATATGTTTTTCACTTTCACTGAACGAAAAATCAGTCTGCTTCATGAATATTTTAGAAACAGGAGGGTTGCTGTGACCTGTTGTATAAATTTGTGCAGTTCTTCCCTTAGAAATATTACATTTTCTTCCTGGAAAACAAAATGAGGAAATATGACTTATAAGGTTTCCAGAACCTTTCCTCTTGCTCCTCAGTACTGGTTCATTTGGTCTGCAAATGATATATGTGGCTGCATAATGAAGATATTTTGCTTCCTTCATCTTATAAGATTTCCAAATTTAAATGATGTAGGAATAGAAAGGAAGCAACATCATAAATATTTCACATTCTTTGCTGTAGAAGAAAGCCCCAAACTGCAACTGGCTAAGTGAAAAGAAGCAGAAGGAAATATCAAAGAAATATATATATGTATCTCATTTTATCAATATCATAGTATTTGAACATTTCAAAGCTTTCCCTTGCCCAGTTCCCCTTTTAGAAATGAAAGGAATCAAATCTGTAAGAATATTACAAGGCAGGTGTGAGATTGAACAGCAACATTTACAATAAGCCAAAAACAAGGGCTGCAGTCCTGTACGGGCTGGAGTAGCATAGTAATTCTGCAGGTGGAACTATTCAATAGCTGGCCATTCATGAACCCCCTGGACCCACTGCAGAGTTGCTGCAGGTCCCCACATCTATCCTCTGCATGGTGAGAGAGATGAAGGATAGGAGAAGCATCTGGCTGTGTCCCTCGACAGAGTCCTTTAAAATATCTTTTTGCTAGAGATTTAGAGGAAATGAACACTGAAATGACACAGATAGAAACAGATTGAAATTTTATTCTAGTCATTTTTGGTCTTCTGGCAAATCCACAGACAATATAAATTCCATTTGAGCACAGAATAGAATTCCATACTAGACTACTACAAAATAGCTGCCTTCTTGAAAAAAAAGGAATAAAAGAAATACAACAAAACATGGCAATCCAGACAAATCCATTTCACAACTCTGTCTCTTCTATGTCCTTCTAATCCCTGTTGGGGAGAAAATCATATTCTGGAAATTTATTAGCAGCATCTGTTGAAAATATCACTAATCCTCTGTTCTGAAATCAGTGACTGGATGTAAATGAAACAGACTTGGTTGTATTAAATATGCTAAAAAAAATTGAAACAGCTTCTTGCATAAAGGTTTTTTTTTTTTAATTATTTTTTTGGCATTTAGGAATGCTCAGATCTTGCTGGTCTTTTTTTTTTCTCCCCTTCCTGCGATGGGAGTTTTTTATTCCTGTTTTGCTTCTCAAGACTGCAGCTGCTGCAAGCAAATTATCCACTTTAATCTCAGACTTCAAAATCCACACCGTGTGCCTGGATTCTACTGATTTTACATCAAGCTGTAGCACATGGCACTACAAAAGGACAGGAAATAAATTGATTATGCAGCAAGTCCCCCCCACAGCCTCCACTGCCAAAGCCTCCACTTCTATAAATCAGCAATATCAAATTAACTTTATTCTCAAATTTCCTCCTCTAGCAATCAGAATTGCCATCACCTTAGGTATATCTGCATACACTGGCAAGCACTGCCCATCAGGGAAGGAAACAGATGATTGTGCAGAAATAACAAGCAGAGATGGGTCTCAGGAGTGCTGAGTCATTGATTCTTTCCCTTGCCTGTATAATCTGTTCCTTGTACTTCTGTGGAAATTGACATCTTTAAAGATAGTCTGAAGCAGCAGTTGGCAATTGCTTTCTATTTATTACCAGGGCTGGGAGGTAAGCTAATAAAAAAATAAAATAAATGTGAATTAAGGAGTAATGATTATAATTGTACAATTTACAGAGATAAAGGATTTCTGCTGAAATAGGATAATAATGAGTCTGGCAGAGTCTTGTAACATGACTATTGAACAAACATTAAGCAACAACTACCTTCCCAACAACTGGCAGTCATCCAAGGAGAGTTATAAAGCATTCATATATTTTACTAGCAGGTTCAGTCATTCATGGCTGATATGTACTGGATGTATGGAAATGCCCATTTATTTATTTAGAAAGGATAAAGGAGACTTGTTTTCATTTTGAAGCCTGTTGCCTCAGATGCTCATCCTGCAGCAGATAAACTGAATGCAGGACACTTGCAGGATTGTAAGACCTCAGGTTGAGGCCTGATTCTTCTGAGATAAGTAGTTTAAACTGTTGCATGACAGCAAAGAGGAAACATGCTATATAACAGCATTAATCTCTGGCTGGAAAGTACTCAGACATTATTTTCTACCTAAGTCTAAAGCCCCTGCATAGGACAAAAAAGGGAGCACAGTGACATGACAGTCAGTGTGCTTAGCAACGAGTTAACTTCCCTCAGTCCGCACTAGAAATAATCCACCACAAAATGGATTTTGATGTCAAATGTTATCCAGATGTCACACCACAGCTGGGAAATATTTAATTTTTTTCAGACTGCAACGCCCAGAATCCTCCACCCTACCCACCAGCATGGCCACTGGACAGAAACAGTCAGCAACTTCTTTTTCAGAACAACATAATTACCTTAGCCTAGGATGCCCGTTGGCTTGCCTGCTTTACAGAGGACAATAGTGTCTTTTAAGGTGCCTTCTTTGAAATCCATACTTGGATGTGACAGCCCTTCAAGCTGAGAGCAACTGAAAAGAGAGGACTATTCTCTGTAAAAATCCCAGGAAGGAAAAGCAGAGCCCTTGATTTTACCCACTTAAGAATCTTCTAGAAAACTGAAAGGAGGAGGCATACACATCACTGGACCCTAGGCTTCCTCTCTCTGAAGAGATGGATTTCTATTTAAATTACTGTAATTACTTCTAAATATGCATTTATACACAAGAAATAGCATACATAGATTTTATATGCAACTACATCCTCTTTTCATTGATGCATTCAATCTTTTTGGTGATGTGTAGACGGTCATCTCAGCCTCTGATAGGCTGTAATATATTTTTCCCCTGCCACTCCTTGTTGTTTCCCATTTATAAACATACATGGATGGTATGATGGGGAACAACCTATGGCACACATGGAGACTGTGAATGTACTGACACTATACTACTGTTGTAGCCATTTTGTTCTACTTTAAACTGTCATGGTTTTACTGGGACTTATAGTTCAGTGAGGCAGTAAGTCCTTGAAATGTTTTGGATGTTTTCACTCAGCAGCCTCAGTCAACAACTCAGAGATCTTAGAAAATCTGGTCCAAAACATCTGAGGCAAAAGTTTGAGAACCATTGCTCTAGTCTACACCCCTGGAGTACAGTCCCCACAGTGCCTTGATTTAATTCTCAATCCTTTTTCTTGTACCTTGGGAACTGTAGCTCAGGAGACGGACATAGAATTCTCAGGAAAGAAACTCTAAATAGCACACTGAACTATACATCCCAGGATTTCATAGAACAGAGGTGAGTATCAGAGTGCTCTGACTGTGCAGCTGAGCCTTGTTTACTACAATTTCCATGGTTCCACAATGTCCTGGGTACTTGCTTGTTATACTTGTGGAAATGTCCAGTGCCTAACAGAGGCCCTAACATAGTGAACCCTCCTTGTCCCTACATTTATGTAAGTTAGGGGAAAGAAAAGGACAGCTGGGATAAGCTATGTGTGTCATTCCAGGAGTTAAGTACAACTATCTGGTGTCAGATGTGGGGAGGAGATGGGAAATGTGTGGCATTTCAGAAGTGTGTGACTCCTATAATTCTTTACCATTGGCTGTGCTCTAGGGCTTATGGAAACTACAGTCCAACAACATGTTCCCCAGTTATTTTATGGCATGTTGCATAAAATTCAGTGTCTGAACCTCCTTAAGCCCTATTGCAAAACTAACTTAAATTAAAATTGTGTTTCTAAATCTAGATCAAGTCTTTAGCCCTATTTATATTTGAGCTTTCAGATAGAACTGTACAAAAAAGTTGCAGGTGGATCAAAATTTTAGCTAAAAAACTGAAGAAAAGTCTTGCATTGAGGACAGGAGGGATCTTTAACCTTTTCTCCTCTAAAAGATACTTGCCAGATGTATATGCATTCTGAAGTTATTGCTGAAATTTGGGATGAACTTGAAGGTTCTTGTCAGACAAAAGACTTGAGGACATTCTTTTGGGGAAAAAATCATTGTGGTAGGGCTCAAAATAGAGGAGAAGTTTTGGGATGGTCACAACCTGTGACAAATTCTGAGAGAAGCTAAATGAGTTTCAATAAGACTAATGGAATTTTTTGTAAGGGGAGAATGTTTGTGTATGTCTAGATTTGTTAATTCTCTTAACAAGAGTACATGGCTAGTACTTACACTTCACATATGGCCACCAAATAAGAGGGACCATGCAATGATAACTGTGTTACGTGACAGAAGTTAGTGTCTTGAACATTCTGCAGAATAATTACATAGAAAAGATGTTGCTCAGGTTTTATACGATCACAGCGGTCTCTGGTGATCACCAGAAGATCTAATTGCTTCCTTAAATTTTGCATGTGAGAAATGCTTTGAGGCTTCTCAAAGGATAATTGTAGGATGTTCCTTGAATTCATCAGTGGACATAAATAGAATTAAACATTAAAACGTAAAAATCTAACATTAAAACAAAACTCAAACTATTACTTCTCTCTCTGCATCTGAAATGTGTTATCAGTTACTGATAGGATGGAGAATGGCTTTCATCTCTGGCTTTTATTCTGATAGAAGGATCTTTGAAAATTCTTATGAGATGAATGAAAGAACTTCAGTAGAGAAATTAATCTCTGCAAAAATACATATATTTGCTACATCTTTGAGTATTTATCTATTCAAATGCCATTTGATTGCTTTGAACATGTTCTCACTAGCAACTTTTTAAGAATTTTTAAGAGCTTCATTCTTAAAAGAGGTAGAGCTAGGCTGTTTCTGGGCCTAAGGAAGGGCTTTGCTGAATCTATGCAGTGAGATAGGAATTAGCAGAGTCTGGAAAAGTTACTTTTCTGGAGTACAGCTCTTTGAATTTGTTGAATTCCTATCTCACACTTGGTGAGGACACAGGGGAGGGCCAGTGGCTGCTTCCAGGATGTGGAATCTGCCAGGTAGTCTGACCCTCTCTCTGCTCTTCTTTTAGTGGCAGGTAAAGACCTTTTTATTCAAACAGTCATCTGATAATTTATTGATTTTGGGAGTCCATTGTATAAAGAAGTGTGAGGTCCCATTGCAACTCCTTGTTGTACCATGGTCTGTTGATGGGAGAGAGCTGGACACACCATCCTCAGTACTTTACTTGCTAGCACTGCAGAATTCTGTCCCTTGGCATGGCTGCCTGGATTTCAAGGTGGATTTGGGAGACATTTGTGGTCATGGCAGTGGTGCCACAATTGTAAATGTGAATACCAAACAGTTATGAGATCATAAGCCCAGAAATGCCTAACAGGATGTGAGCCTATGGCCATTTCCACATTAGCATTTTAAAATGGTGCAGAGCGACCTCTAACGGAGGTCTTCTGCATCATAGCGTGGACTGGGGTGGACTACTTTTTGTAGTTCCACACCTCAATCCACGCAGGAGCAACCGGAACTGGTTGCATGGCGTGTTTTTTAAAAACCTCTTTTTAGAGGTTTTTAAAAAGCACGGCGCGCCCAACCCTGTGCCAGCTCCGAAGCAGATTTGCAGGCACACGCAAGTGCATGCCTGCAGATCTGCCGGGGGCAGGTTTCCGGCTGGCGAGCTTCTCTGGTTGGTGGAGAGCCTCCACCAACCGGAAGCCTCCATTTGGGATGCTGTAGGACTGTGGAGCAGCGAACTCGCGCTGCTCCATGTGGCGATGGACTCGCCCGGCTGCTGGTAAGCTCCATTTTCGGGCGTTTTCGCCCGTTTCCCCCCACATGTGGAAAGGGCCTATGTATATTCCAGAAATAAAAACTCAAAACTGTGCACAGTTGGTAAAGCAGTGGGTATTGCCTTTCTCCTTGAAGTACGAGAGTTCTGTTAGTTGAGAACTTTTTATGTGGAAAAGCCAGTTTCTTAAGATTCTGCAACATCCTACCTGAAATAGACATTCCATTCTATCCTGGGTTTCCCTTGTGACTTTAGCCTGAGAGCCATATGCATAATGTCCTAAATCAGGGTGGACAACATTTAGCCTTCTAGAAATTTTGGCCTACCACTCCCAGGATCTCTCAGTATTGGTGGTGCTATTTAGAGATGTTTGTCCAAAACAAATGAGGTGTCCAAGTACACATAGTAGACTTTTTGTTTTCCATTTCAACTCTGAACCCTGTGTCATAACTGATTTACTTGGTGCTTGCATTTAAAGATGGAGTAGAGTTTTTAAGCATGATCAGATAGCAGAATAACTCTTCTGCTTCAAATTTTCTTCTGTCCCTGACATAACCATAACATTGTTAATCATTAAGTCCCCTTTTAGGAAATATTAATCTCTGCTTATAAAATATTGATCAATACATTTTCTTGGTATGCCACAAATTAGTATTCCTTGGCTCATCAAAGAAGCTGCTGCTTGGAATTTGCTCTAGTATATAGTATAGCTGATCCATTTTAGGTTTAGGCTAAGTGTTTACCCTTCAGCTTCAAATTCTGACTCATCTTCAGAGCACATCAGAGGCCTGTGTTTCATGGAGATATGCCCCCAACTCCAACTTGTAATTGCAATGGTTGCAACTACCTTGCAACCAATGCCTCCGTGTTAGGACAAGCAGGTGTTGCTGCAGGTCTTTAGCACCTTCATATTAATAATTCTTCTTCACCCTGTCCAGGGAGTCATCTGTTTCATTTCTTTTCTTTTTTCTTTCCTTCATTTATAATTGGAACTGCCACAGGTGCTATTCCTGGGCTATTGAAAAGCAGGCCTGTAAAGCAACAGAAGGTAATTAGCAGCCTGACCCCCATACCAGTTAAAACTAGACTGTCTGAATTCAAGCTGATGGACTGTCCAATCCAAAATATATTTACTTAGAGACAAGGGTAACTGTGGGTGAGACTGGCTTATGCCCACAGCTTAGATGCAACAAGTTATGAATTCCATGCAATTAATTATTTTCCCTAATAATGATGATATAGCTAAGTTAAATTATGATTATAACTCAGTGAAGGGTGCTCATTCCTCTTGTAATACTTTGTTTATATTTCATTGTTTCTTCAAAGTGGGACTCATTAAGTTCCTTTTTAGCAAGTGCAACTGTAACTTTTGAGTTCCTTTTATAGTTAGGGGCTATTGAGTGTTGTTGTTGTTGTTCTGTGCCTTCAAGTCATTTCTGACTTACGGTAACCTAATGTGAAATCATGGGGTTTTCTGAGGCTCAGAGTATATGATGTGGCCAAGGTCACACGGTGGGTTTCCATGGCCAAGTAGGGAATCAAACCCTGGTCTCTAGAGTTGTAGTCCAATGCTCAAACCACTATACCATGCTGGGTCTCACTAAATGGTGAAAGAGGAATTAGAGAATCATAGAAACATAGAGTTGGAAGAGACCACAGAGGCCATCCAATCCAACCCCCTGCCATTCAGGAACACACATCAAAGCACTCCCAACAGTTGGCTATCCAGCCTCTGTTTAAAAACCTCCAAAGAAGGAGACTCCACCAGACTCTGAGGCAGCATTTTCCACTGCCAAACAGCTCTGACTGTCAGGAGGTTCTTCCTGAAGTTTACGTGGAATCTCTTTTCCCATAGTTTGAATCCATTGCTCCTTGTCCTAGTTTCTGGAGCAGGAATATAACATGCTTCAAGTGCTGGCTTGTGCTGTACCTCATGCCACTGCCTTGCACTCTCTTAAATTCTTGGTATGACAGTGGACTGAATGGGAGGAGTGTGTGTTTTAGCCCAGGCCAGTGACTTGTTGCATTCAAAAGCAGTAAAAATATACTTATTTTAGCTATTTTTGAGAAATTTGGAGGAAATGTAGAGGGTGACTATAACATAGCTATCCTTCTCTTAACTGTAAACAAGATTTGGAAGTCCAGAGTTTGTAAGCTATTGTCAGTTTGCAGCCAAGAGCCAGTAATCACCCAGGAGCAACAGATAGCTGGTAACAAACAATCTAGCAAAAAGAAACCTGGAAATAAGGTTCCCAGGAAACACAACAAAATCCACAATCCAAAAAAGAGCAATAACTTTATTGGCCAACCAAAATGCAGAAAATACATCACACAAGCTTCCCAAGCTTCCCTGGTTTCTTTGTCAGGCAAAGATGTTAAAAACCATACTGGAGAAGAAAAGTGATAATATTAGAGTAACAGCTTTATATTTTGTTGCAGATGTTACTTCTGTTGTCCATTAAGATGGTCTAGAGAGATAGTAAGGCAAGCAGAGGCCAGTCTCTTTCTTGGCCACATGGGTACTGGGGACAAAGGTTAATAAAAGACAGGTAATAACATTTCAACTCCATTAACAACAGGAAAGTAACTTTCCTTGAGAGCCAGATTTCCCCTGTCCTGTGCAAAGCTAACTTACCCTTTCTTAGGCAGAAAACATTGGCCCTTTCTGCACCGGCCTATTAAAACGGTGCAGAGCGACCTCCAGTGGAGGTCTTCTGCACCGTGGAGTGGACTGGGGCGGCCTACTTTTCGTAGTTCCACACCTCAGTCCGCTCTGGAGCAACCGGAACTGGTTGCGCAGCGTGCTTTTAAAAAACCTCTTTTAAGAGGTTTTTAAAAAGTGTGGAGCGTGTGACCCCGTGTCACTCCATTGCCACACTCCGGTGCAGATTTGCAGGCGTGCACTAGTGTGTGCCTGCAGATCTGCCTGGGGCAGGCTTTAGGCTGGTGAGCTTCTCCGGTTGGTGGAGCCGTAATTTTGGACACTGGGGCAGTGTGGAGCGACAAGCTTGCACTGCTCCTCATCAGGATGGACCCAAACGGACCCACCAAAAAGCTGGTGAGTAGCGGCAGGGAGCGTTTCCCTTGCCGCGTGCGGAAAGGGCCATTGAATTTCCCTGTACTGTTGGTTGGCATTGATAATTCCCCACTCCAATGAAGAAGAACTCTCAAGAGAAGGCATGATTATTATTGGAGTCCCTTGGAACTAAAGTGTCAACTAGTTACATATGAAAGTAACTTTCCGAGATCTCCTCACTCTCAAGTGTGCCTAGTATAGCAACATTACGATGTGAGCCTACTCAGTTGTTGTGACTGGTGCAGCTGTTAGCAAAGGGGAATGAATTGCTAGCAGCCGCTGTGGGGTAATTGGCAGGTTTCACCTTCTGATAAGCAGTGATGCAGTTAAAATAAAAATATGCAAGTTCATAGTCACTGATTGGATATTTGGCTCTGCTGGTGTCAGCAGGTCTTACTGGAGACAGCTCCAGTCAGTATGTTCTGGTTGCATGGTGTTGAATGAGATACCTTGTCAACTCCCAGAGGATATACGTAAGGGTGGGAACTTTGGCCATTTCCACACGGGGTATTTAAAACGGTGCAGTGCATCCTCCACAGAGGACGTCTGCACCTTGGAGTGGACTGGGTTTGGGCTACTTACCGTAGATCTGCACCCTAGTCCGCTCCAGAACGACCCCAAGCAGTCCTCCAGTGTGCTTTTGAAATACCTGGTTTTTCCGGTCTTTCAAAAGCATGGAGCGCGCCACTGCGAGCCTACTCCCTTGTGCAGATTCTCAGGCTTGCGCCAATGCGAACCTGCAATCTGCCGAGGGCAGGCTTTAGGCTGGCGAGCTTCGGCGGTTGGTCAAGACCCACAACCAACCAGAAGCCGCCATTTTGGATGCTGGAGCAGTGTGGATCGATGACCACGCACTGCTCCACCTCACCCTGGACCGGACCAGACCAGCAGAAGATCCAGTAAGTAGTGGCGCGGGGCGATTCCCTCACCCCATGCGGAAATGGCCTTTGTCTGCAAACATCTTGATGACAATGAAGTTATTAGGAGGAGCCAGCATAGGTTTGTCAAGAACAAATCTGGTCAAACTAAGCTTACACTTTTTTTGTTGTTGTTTGAATGAGACAGTAGTTTAGTGGATGGTGAGAATGCTGTGGATCTCATTTATATGGGTTTCAGCAAAGCATTTGCTAAGGTCCCCCATAACATTTTAATCAGCAAACTGACTAAATATGGAATGGATAGGAACATCATCAGATGGATCTATAGCTGGTTGGAAAACTGTGCTCAAAGAGTTGTCCTCAGTGGCTGTACTTCACAGTGGTAGGAGAACTCAAGTGGAATGCCACAGGATTCTGTCCTGGGGCTGATGCTTTTCAATATTTTTATCAATAGCCATTTCCGCATTACACTGTTAAAGTGCTATCATTCCACTTTCAACATCCTCTGGAATCCTGGGGTTTGCAGTTTAGGGAGAGGCATTTAGAATTCTCAGTCAGAGAGCTCTTTAGCCTCAGTAAACTTCAAATCCCAGAATTCCACAGGATGTTGAAAGTAGAATAATAACACAACAACAACAACAACAACAACAACAACAACAACAACAATATCCCGCCTCTCCTGATGGATTGAGGCAGTACTACAACAGTATATCAAACACATTAAAAGCGATTAAAACATAACCCATCCTCCCTACCCACCAACTCATCTAAAACCCCCTAAAAGACATTAACTATTAAAAACAAGAGGACAGTTGGTGGGAGGCAGTGGAGTACTAGTCTGGGAAGGCCTGTCAGAAGAGAACAGTCTTGACTGCTTTTTTAAAGCAGTCAAGACTGATAATATGCCGGGTCTCTTCCGGCAGGCCATTCCATAACTTGGTAGCGATAGAAGAGAAGGTCCTCTGGGTAACCGCAGCCAACCTAGTTCTGACTGGCTGCAGTAAGTTCCTGCCAGAGGACCTTAATGTGTGGGGCGGATTATATGGGAGAAGGCGATCCCGCAGGTAGTCTGGCCCCAAGCCATGAAGGGCTTTAAAGGTAAGAACCAACACCTTGTACTGTGCCCGGAAACTAATAGGCAGCCAATGTAAAGACTTCAAAATTGGTGTTATATGGTCAGTTTTAGATCTTCCGGTGACCAACCTGGCTGCCATATTCTGAACTAATTGAAGTTTCCGGACTAAGCATATGGGTAGCCCTATGTAGAGTGTATTGCAGAAGTCAAGCCGTGAAGTTACCAGCGCATGCACCACTTTTTTTTAGGTGTTCCAGGTCCAGGAAGGGGCGCAGCTGGCGTATCAGCTGAAGCTGATAGCAGGCACTCCTGGCCACTGCATCTATTTGAAGTGGTGAGTCCAGGAGCACCCCCAAGCTGCGGACGCAGTCTTTCATGAGAAGTGTGACCCCGTCTAGAACAGGTTGACAAACCTCCATACCTAGGCTAGGGCCCTTAACAGCAAGTACCTCTGTCTTATCGGGAGTCAGCTTCAGTCTGTTTTTCCTCATCCAGTCCATTACTGCTTCAAGGCATTCATTTAGAGGCGAGATGCCACCTTTAGTTGATGCTATTATCCGAGGCATGGAGAGATATATCTGGGTGTCATCAGCGTACTGATAGCACCTTGCTCCATGCCTCCTGATGATCTCTCCCAGCGGTTTCATGTAGATGTTAAATAGCATTGGGGACAGGACGGCGCCCTGAGGGACATCAGCTCCTTTTTCGAGGAGCAGCTGTCCCCAAGCATCACCATTTGGTATCTACCTGAGAGGTAGGACCAGAACCACTTAAGTGCAGTGGACGCTTGGGAGCAATCATGTCAATAGCCCTCGTAAGATCACAATTCCAGGTATTAGCTAGGGCTTCCACAGGATCACCAGCGATACCAACCATAAGACCCTCCAGGACTTTCTGGAATCCAATAGGTTCCATTAGCCTTCGAGGACGGACCATTCTAATAGGTCCACCACCCCTGCAGGGGCGGATAGCAGCCATTAGTCTAACCCTGACCAGGAAATGATCCGTCCATGACAAAGTGATGGCATTTATTATCTCCACCCACGGCTGTGCCTGTTCTGTACTAGAGACCGCATCGAGGGTATGGGATAGGCCAATGTTTGTCATGGGTGCCATGAACTCCTGAGCTACACCTGTCAAACTGGTCTCAAATGGGGTATTGAAGTCACCCAGAACCAGAAGTCTGGACAGTGTAGTATGGAAATGGCAAATGATTTAGATGATAGGGTTGAAGGATTGCTTATTAAACTTACAGATGATACAAATCTGGAAGGGGTAGCTAAAACATTGGTAGAAAGGAAAAGAATTTAAAAGGATCTGGATGAACAAGAAAACTGGGCTGAAATTAGTAAAATGAAATTCAACAGAGACAAATGCAAAATTCTACATTCAGGCATAAAAAAATCAAATGTGGAGGTATAGAATGGGGTATACTTAGCTCAGCAGGACTGTATGGGGAAAGAACATTGAGGTTATTGTTGATCATAACTTGAACATGAGCCAGCAGTGTGATGATGCAGCAAAGAAGGCAAATGCTATCTTAGTCTGCATTAATAGAAGCATAATTTTCAAGTTGAGGGAAGTAATTGCCCCACTATATTCTGCATTGGTCAGGTCTCATCTGGAATACTGTATTCAGTTCTGGGTGCCTCATTTTAAGATGGATATAGGCAAATTGTGGCAAGTTTAAAGCAACAAGGATAAGAGATATTGAGAACAGAATGTATGAGGAAAGGTAGACAGAGCTGGGCATGTTCGGCTTGCTGAAGAGAAGACTGAGGGGTGACATGATTGCACTCTTTAAATACTTCAAGGGCTGCCACAAAGAGGAGGGTGTGGATTTGTTCTCTGCTGCCTCAGAGGATAGAACGATATATGTATAATGGTTTTAAGTTACAGGACAGTAGATTTTGATTGAACATTCGAAGGAACTTTTTTTTAGTAAGAGTAGTTCAGCATGGGACCCAATTACCTAAATAGGTGGTGGTGTCTCCTTCTCTGGATGTTTTCAAAAAGAGACTGGACAGATGCTAGCAGGGGACACTTAAGCTGGAGATCCCATATTGAACAAGGGGTTGGATTTGATGGCCCATATGGACCCTACCAACTGTTTTATATGATTCTATAATTTATCATCCATGTTGCCACAGAACGACTGACTTCCACAAGGATCAAACTAGACAATACTTCTCTTCTCTTCTCTCTCTTCTCTTCTCTTCTCTTCTCTTCTCTTCTCTTCTCTTCTCTTCTCTTCTTTCTTTCTTTCTTTCTTTCTTTCTTTCTTTCTTTCTTTCCTTCTTTCTTTCCGCAGAGGTTTTCCATCAAATGATGAAAGACATCTGTTTTCCATAGCATGGGATTTTCCTTATCTGTGTATTTCTGCATTTTGTGTGTTTGTGAGATTGGTCACTGAAAGGTATGCACAGGGTTAAGTTGTAAGCCTGCTGCTGTGGCACTTAAAGTGAAAAAATCCCAATGTGTATGTTTGGGAGGATATGTTAGACATAGGCCCTTTTCGCACGGGCCTTTTCTCGCGCAACAGCCCCGTGAGCCTCGCAGGAGTGGGAGTGTCGCTCCGCACGACGCACTCCCACTTCCGCCGGGCTCACGGGGCTGAAGCAGTGCGAGCGCGGGTTTTTTGATTTTCGCTTCGAAGCGAAAATCACCGTGCTCGCGCAATGCTCCCGGCGCCCGTGCGCACTTACCTCTCATGCGGAGCGTCGGGAGCCAGCCGGGTTGCACTTCCTTCCCTCCGCCCCTGACACGACATGTCCTGCTGCGGGGGGGGACGCGACAAGCGCCTTTCTCGCGCGTGCGGGGGGGATGGAGGGGACAGGCTCCTTTCTCGCGCTCGCGGGGGGTGGAATGGATGGACGCGCGAGCCGCCTCCGCCTCCGGGAGGCTGCTGCTTCCCCGCTCGTTCCTTCGCCTGCGGAAGGAAGGAGGGGGAAGCGGCAGCCTCCCGGAGAAGGCTTCTTGCGCGAGCCGGCCTCCTCCATTGCGCGAGCGCCGTCGCTGCGAAAAGGGCCATAGAGAATGCACATTTCCCATCGCATGTACTTTGAATCTTAGTGAGCTGCTTCACCAGTCGACTAATCCTGTTTCATTTCAAGTCCTGTAAAATTCAGTGGGATGTACTCTTATGTGTACATAGGAGTGTAGCCATGTAGTATACATGTTAACTTACCTATTACCCTGATTTCTGGGGTCCCTTGGGGGACATCTCAATGTGCTCCACATGATGGGGAATGGAAACTAGCCAGAGCACAAGCAATAGCAATGCTAGAGGCAGGGTAACCTAGCGAGGTCTTTTACCCAGTTTTTACGGGGTCAAGCCAAGCCAAAAACCAAACAAAAATGTCCAATAAATGATTTTATTGAAGGAAAGTCTCACGCAGCAACGCAATCACACTCACTCAAGACCTATTAAGAAGCAAAAGAGAGGAAACTGCATAGGGGAATATTGAAGGGGTGTAGCTGGGGTGATACTACACCTTTGCCCTGAAGTTCTTGGTCTGGGAAAAACAGCAGAGAAGTGAGGTTCAGCACAGAGAGGGCTGGGGGGATCACTCAGGGTTGGAGCAACGGTCTGCTGGGATGATCGGGGGTGATCCAAAGAACCACTCAAAAACTGAGACTATACGTAGGGGGAAAAGTACCTGGAGGACTAATCCTTTCCCTGGGAGAACAATGAGTGTTGGAGCGATAACGAAGCTCCATCATGGCAATTTCCTTCATGTGATGGGATTGGAAGGTGTTGCCAAAGTCTCAGGATCTTCGGCTGTGTTAGTTTGTGGTGTGACTTCATGTAAATGGTCCTTGCCTGATGGAATATTTGCTCAACTTGGGGCAAACATGCTAATCCCCTCAAGTCGGCTTCTCAGGGGCTAAGGACCCTTTGTTTATTGTGGGTTTACACATCTTGAGGTCTCCTGGGGCTACATGACTGGGGATTTTACTGGCCTGACCTGGTTTTCGATCTTTGACCATTGCTGCCTACATGCCCATCCGGTGACCTCTCAGGCAAACTGAATCATATTTTAATATCAAAATTGTAGACCCTGGGATAGGGTTTTTCCAGTGGAGTAACATACCTATAAGCTGCATGGAATTCAGTGGAATGTAATCTCAGGCCACAAAAGTTGTTGTTGTTTGTCTTCAAGTTGTTTCTGATTTATGGTGATCCTAAGGCTATCATGGGGTTTTCTTGGCAAAGTTTGTTCAGAAAGAGTTTACTTTTGCCTTCTTCTGAGGCTAAGAAAATGTGACTTCCCCAAGGTCACTCAGTGGGTTTCGATGGCAAGGGATCTGAACCTACTACACCTCACTTCCACGCTAGTATACAGAGGATTACAAGGAATCCTATGAACTAACTTACTCTCAACAGCGTGTCACTGTTGGAATTAGAAAGTGCCTCTGACAGTCAATCCATATCATAGCAAAGGCATAAAATAGTGTGGTTATAGAAGCATCATTCAATCTTCTTATTAATCCACCATGCATGATTGCACATGAGTTGTCCTCCAGACTACAAATAAGCAGTAGAAGATCATCCAGAACAGGGGAATAATGGCTAGATCAACCATTAAGGGCAGAAACGGTTGGAAGATGTCACATTCTGAATATGGAAACTTTAAATATTACTCGGTAGCTGAAAAAAAGTACTTAAGAATCAAGCAACAACAGCATTATCATACTTCCTTCCACCTTCATTTGTTTGATTCTACTCAGTTTTTCCTTTGAATGTGGAATTTCTTGTGTAAAATATGCTCAGTTAGGTGTATAATAGGACCCAACAGTGCAGAAATGTCATGCGTGCAAAATCTATGCAAAGCTCCTACTACGCTGATGCCTGAATCAATTTAAAGAAGATGCTCCATCAAATAGGATAAAGCCAGATTAAGCACATACAAATGAAACTGTGTGAGGGCATGGAGCTTATCAGAATGTGTCGGCATGTGTGTGGAATATAAATGGAGAAAAAGATTGCATTGGGTCTTATATGAAACTCATTTAGCAAATACATCCAAAGAGGTCAGAGGTAACCACAGAAATATCCAAAGTAGAGCATCCTACTGAAAAGGTCATGAACAAACTGGAGACAACTGTGTCACAGACAATCCCATCTGCATGTACATTGTACCTGGCATTGACAGCATAGGAAGGTCTCTGCATTCTCTGATGCTCCATTTTTCTAAGGCAATGAGTCTAAATCAGAATTGATGTTATTGTTTACTGTAAAAATATTCAGTACAATCTGCACAGCAGCTCCCTTGCCTTTTAATATCCAACCCAAGAAACAGCTTGCTACTGCTCTCCTTTTCCTCATTTTATTGTGCTGCAGATGTTTGGATTGACAGTTTCCTCTCATGGTTTTACTCCATAGCGCTATGCTTGAGATTAAACTAGTCCCATCACATCCCATATGTCTCTGTTTTCTAGTCACCTCTGGTCACATATGGCAAGGAGAGGGGGAAAAGGAGGTTTATCAGCCAGAAGTGACCATTTGACTGGAGAATGTTGTTTGAAAAAGCAGGCCCTAGACTATATGGAAATGCAGTTTTAAGTATTTCTGATGGTAGAAGGGGGAGCTGATACGCTGTGATTGAAATGCCACATGATTTCCCATGCCCAATACATGGAAACAGAGAGTACAATCACTGTTAACACTGGAACAGGCTTCTTGTCAGTGTTTTCTGCCCTACATTCAAAATTCATGCACAAATTTTTAATATTTTCCTTATAGAAGCCATGTGTGCTGCTTTAGCTCAGTGCAACACTCATAATCTTAGAGGAAAAAAAGTAGTTTTATTAACTGGGAGTAAAACATAACTGTGAACCAACATGAGGTAGTGGTTTGAATGTTGGACTAGAACTCTGGGAAACCAGGGTTCAAATCCCTGCTCAGCCATGGAAACCGACTGGGTGATCTTCACCAAGTCATACTGTTACTCTGACTTAAGGGGGTCCCCTGGAGGACACCTAGATTTGCTCCAAAAATACAAAGACTGGGGAGATAAGTGGAGTACTAGTTTTAACAATGCGAAGAGGGCAACAAAGCGAGATCTTGCGTTTGTTTGGAGGTTCTAGCAGGGGAGCACAGCTATTGTATACCCTTGACCGAAGAACGGTACACTCCTTCTATCTGGGGTGGTTGTCCTCTTCCACTGAGTGCACAGCTTCCAGAGGGACGCACATGGAGCGGTGAGGGAGGAAGGGGACACTCGCCTAGCCAGCCAGATTAGCCAAATCAATCCTGGCAATCAATGTGGTGATAGATGTCACAGCTAGATCGTCCTCACATCCAATGCAGTGAGATCTTGAACCCAGCTTTTATGGAGTCAGACCACACAAGAACCAGACCGGCATTCAGTCTTCATGTTTTATTACAAAATCCTCCCATATATATACACACAAGAAGCAAACACTCACACAAGCACACGAGGACTGTCAAGATGAAAAGAGGTGAAAAATGATAGGGGAAAAGCAGAGGGAAGTAGAAGTGGTGATACTGCACCTGATCTCGAAGTCTTAGGAAAACTCAATTAGGAGGGGGCTGAGAGGAATCTCAACTAACAGAATGACGGTCTGCTAGTCTAGCAGGGGAGAGCTCCAACATAAGTCTAAAATGGGGGTTTAGTTATAGGGCAAAACCGAAGGATAATGGTTGTGTGATAGCTGCCTAATGGCTGTATGATGGCCGCATCATGTAATTGGACCTTGCTTTGGTATGTCTTGCTTGTCGCAAGCGTTCTGGGAGAATGGGGCAATCTCCCCAAAGTATTGCTGTGGCTGATGGCCCATTACCTGTGCGGACGTGCCTTTCCCAGGTTTCCTATGGAGGCGTGGCGGGGGAAGTTTCTGGTCTTTGATCTTTTGTCCGATCACTGGCCTGGCTGTCTACGCATCAGCCCAGCCACCTCTGGCTTGGATGAATTTTTAATATTAAAATTATACTCCCTGGGACTGGGTCTGCTAGCAGGGGTTACAGTATCTTCTCTCAGGCTTCAAGGAAGGCAATGACAAATGGTCTCTGCATAAATATTGTCCAGAAAACACTAGGATAGGGTTGCCATAAGTTGAAGTTGACTTCAAGACACATAAAACAACATAATGAAGTTAAGCTAGATAAGCTTTCTCAAGATTAGTGACTCAAGAGATGATAAATAGTAGGATAAATATACTTCATTTCATTGTTATAATTAAATGTGGTTATTTTCATTAACTTCAGTTGGGATCTCAGGCTCTTGGATTGGGTGGTTATGCATCATTTGGACACAGATTATGATTCCACATGTGCAGGTTTGGGGAAGGAAAGGCCAGCCTTGGGAAAGTGCATATCTGAGTCGGAACATTTACTCACAAATTTACCCTCTGACTACATCTCTGCAAGACCTGGGAGGGTTCCCAATATGATGGACAGCAGAACAGAAGTCCTGTTCACAGGGTCTAACCAACCAATACTCAGTCTCAATCACTGCCCTCAGAATACTGAGAAAGGTGACTGGTGACAAAAATAAAAGGATTAACTTGGCTGCTAGGCTGTTTGGTGAGAATTTGATTTTATTTTGAAAGATGGTTAAGGAGAAAGTATTGTATAGTGGTATTCAGTGTTGAACTAGAACTCCAGAGAACCAGGGTGCCAACCCCTACTTAGCCATTCAAACTCACTCATAGAATCACAGAGTTAGAAGAGACCCCAGGGGCCATCCAGTCCAACACCCTGCTATGCAGGAACACACATCAAAGCATTCCCAACAGATGGCTATCCAGCCTCTGCTTAAAAACCTCCAAAGAAGGAGATTCCACCACAATCCCCGGCAGCACATTCCACTGCCGGACAGCTCTGACTGTCTGGAAGTTCTTCCTGAGGTTCAGGTGGAATCTCCTTTCCTGCAGCCTGAATTCATTGCTCCTTATCCTAGTCTCTGGAGCAGCGGAAAACAAACCCACTCCCTCCTTGACATGACATCCCATCAAATATTTAAACATGGCTTTCATGTCCCCTCTTAATGTTCTCCTCTGCAGACTAAACATACCCAGCTCCCTAAGCCATTCCTCATAAGGCATGGCTTGCAGACCCTTCACCATTTTGGTTGTTCTCCTCTGGACACATTCTAGCTTGTCGATATCCTTCTTGAATTGGGGTGCCCAGAACTGGACACAGTATTCCAAATGAGGCCTAGCCAATGCAGAATAAAGTGGTACCATTACCTCCCTCAATCTAGACACCATACTATTAATGCAACCAAGAATCGTGTTGGCTTTCTTGGCTGCCGCATCACACTGGTGACTCATGTTCAGCTTGTGATCTACCAAGAGTCCTAGATACCTTTCACACATGTGTCCCCCATCCTATATTTGTGCATTCTATCTCTTCTGCCTAAGTGTTGGACCTTACATTTCTCCCTGTTGAAATTTATTTTCTTAGCTTTGGCTGAGTTCTCCAATCTGTTGAGGTCATTTTGTAATTTGATCCTGTCCTTTGGGGTATTAGCAACCCCTCCCAATTTGGTATCATTTGCAAATTTGATCAGCATGCCCTCCACTCCTTTATCCAAGTCATTGATGAAGATGTTGAATAGCACTGGACCCAGGACAGAACCCTGTGGCACCCCACTAGTCACTTCTCTCCAGGATGAAAAGCAGCCATTGGTGAGTACCCTTTGGGTTCGGTCAGTCAACCTGTTACAAATCCACCTAACAGCAGCCCTGTCCAGTCTACATTTTACTAGCTTCTTTGCAGGAGTGTCATGGGGAACTTTGTCAAAGGCCCTACTGAAATCAAGATATGCTACGTCTACAGCATTCCTTTCATCTATCAAGTTTGTAACCCTTTCATAAAAAGAGATAAGATTAGTCTGGCATGACTTATTTCTGAGAAATCCATGTTGATTTTTAGTGATTACGGCATTGCTTTCTAAGTAATTACAAACTGACTGTTTAATGATCTGCTCTAGGATCTTTCCTGGTATTGATGTCAGGGTGATTAGGGTCATCTTTTTTTCCTTTCTTGAAGATAAGGACAACATTTGCCCTCCTCCAGTCTGCTGGGACTTCTCCCAGAAGATTAAAAGTCACTGGGTGACTTTGAGCAAGTCACATTCCCTCAGATTATTAAGAAGGCAATTACAAACCTATTCTGATTTAGGCCATTTCCGCACTACAGTGTTGAAGTGCTGCTATTCCACTTTCAACGCCCTGTGACATTCTGGGGTTTGTAGTTTACTGAGACCAAAGAGCTCTTTGGCTGAGAATTCAAAGTGCCCTTCCCTAAACTACAAACCCCAGAATTCCATAGGAGGTTGAAAGTGGAATGATCGTGCTATAAGAGTGTTGTGCGGAAATGGCCTTAGTCTTGCCTCAAACCCCAGCAGGAGTCAGTTTGAAGACCCATAACAATAGCAAAGCATAACTGTTAATGATTATGCTGACAGAAATTATGAATGGGCCAACCTGCCCTGACAATTTCTACAGAATTTTCCTTTTCCCACCTCAAAGTCTGTTTTGTATTTGTTCAGAGTGGTTTTTTTTTACTGCAACTTTGCCCCCATTGGCTCCTCCCATTCATTCTCTGTGTCTCTTCTTAGTTGACCTTGAAGTCTTTCCTTTTTAACTAGTGCATGTATGCATTTAATTTTGTGCCCTAGAATGTTCTTGCATCAGGGGGTATGTAGCATGGGCACATCTGCAACTGCTGGCATCATTCTGGTGCCATCTCAAAATGTGGCCTTTTGAGGTCTCATTGGTTTTATCCAATGTGCACATGTGCTATGCTTTGCCTTACATTAAATTGTCTTCACTGGCTTTAATTGTCTTGTTTTAAGTGATAAGTGGTTTAATATGCTTCTAGTCTTCTAAAATTATTGTTATTGTTTTAAATTATTCTAATTTGCTTTTTATTGTATGCTTCCCTTAGATCCTAAGATACAGAGTGGGAGAGAAATATTTTAAGTAACAAACTAACAAATAAGTAAGTAAACCAGGCATGTGCAAAAATAATCATGTATGCATTTATATATGCATATCTGTTCATTGGCTTGAAACTTACAGAGCTCTCCTTTATTGTATAGTATACTTTACCCATGACCACTTCTACCCACCCTATCCCTTGAAGAGAAGCACTGTGTGAAGTTACTGACTGACTGACTGACTGACTGCCTCTGGTTTTCAGTTTGGGCAAATGGGTGTTGCTTGCTAGTGTATGGTAGTTCTCTATTTGTGAGGTACAGGATAAGTCTAGTTCAGAGATTAACCTCTGAAGTTTTCAAAAGCTATATTCAGGAATAGTGGAGTGAGGACAGCACCTCTTACTCACTGCCAGGAGTAAAGGAGCATTGGGTTTGCAGTACAATGTAAGTCATTATATTTCAATTTAGTGTGTACTACAATCCCATTTGTTAACAAATCAAAACAACTCCTTTCCTGGGCTTTGCTAGTTCCCTTCCCAATTTCTCACTAAGCCTGTCAACTGTCTGACCTTGAAGTCATATCTGGTCATTCTTATCACCACTGGTCCCATAACATTCCTGAGGTTCTCAATTCATCCATCATCCCTACCTCCCATCTATCAGCAAAGCATCTTATAAGCAAAACTATTGCCTGCTGAGAGAAGGATATCAGGGAGAGGGGTGTTTTGGCCTCCCTAGGAAGGGTGTTCCAGAGCCCAGGGTAGTCACTGAGAAGGCCCTCTCTCGTATCTACTAGTCGTGTTTGTGATGGTGGTGGGAATGAGAGAAGGGCCTTTCTGCTGATCTCAGGTCCTGGGCTGATTCATATAGGGAGATACAGTCTGCCAAATAGTCTGAACCTGAGCCATAATAGGGCTTTATAGGTCATCACTGGCACTTTGAAACAAACTGGCAACCAGTGGAGCTGTTTTAACAGGGGAAGGGTATGGTCCCTATAACCTGCTCAAATTAACACACTGATTGCAGCTCTTTGTACTAAATGAAATTTCCAAATGGTCTTCAAAGGCAGCCCCATGTAGAGTGCATAACAGTAGTTCAAATAGGATGTAACAATGGCCTTTTTCGCATGGCATTTTCAATGCGATAGGGCCCCTTGAGTGTTGCGCACATATGAGGAGCGGTCCACACAACACACTCACATTTGCGCAATGCTCCACGGCCTAGCAGGGACCACTCATGCATTTTTTCATTTTTGGCTCGAAGTCAAAAATGGTGCATGGTTACGCATTGCTCCAGGGCCTCAGGTGCACTTACCTTGCATGCGGAGCCTCAGGAGCCGGGCTGGTCATGCTTCCTGTCCAATGCAAGGAAGAAAGAGGCGGGACTCTCGTGTGAGCAGAAAGCTTGTGCAGAGCCAAAGAAGCAGGGAAGTGAGAGCCTCTCTCCGGAGACTGCTTGCGTGAGCACCGCACCCTGGAGCTGAAAATAGGTGAGTTGCGGAAAGGGTCTAAGGCATATATCACCATGACCAGATCCAGCATCTTAAGGAACGGGCACAGATGGCACCCAAATATTAAATGTGCAAAATCACTTCTGGCCACCAGACAAACCTGGACCTTCAGGTTCAGAAATGAGTCCAGAAGTACCCCAAACTGTGAACCTAAGTCTTCAGAGGGGGTGGAACACCATCTAAAACAGTCTGAATCCCTTTTTCCTGATCTGCCTTTGAAGTGACCAGGAGAACCTCTGTTTTATTTGGATTAAGTTTCAATTTGTTTGCACTCACTCAGTCCATTACTGATAACAGATACAATGGTTATTGTACTAGCAAAGTAGAAGCATGTATAACATTTGTACAAAAGTGGCAAAGCTCTCACTTTGCAAAAAGTTTTCAGGGGAATAACTGATTTCAAGAACACATTTATGAAATTCAAATAGTGACATCAATGGACAGCGGAACATGCATTTGGCAGATATCACACAATCTAGTTTTGGAGCAAAATCTTTATACAGGAATCACTATACATCCTTATATAGGAATCTCTTTTAAGTTAATTCTCCATTCAGGGCCAAAGAAAGGAGAAAGCAGGTCACAGATTCATTGCCTCTCACAACAGAAGATGAGGAACCATCACAATAGGCAGAGTTAGCTGAGTTGCAGAATTCATAAATAATGAAAGCCAAACACAGGGAATCTCTGTTAACCTGATTTTTATTCCTCAGTAGACTACGTGTAATGCCATAACATTTTCTAGCATGCATTGAAAATCAGTTCTCTGTTTGGGAACATATGTATTTATGAATAAGAAATTTCACTGCTGAATGTGAAGAAAGGCAAAATGAAATCACATCTAAGGCTGCAACTCAATAAAAAGATTACATTGGAGTAAGTCCCTGGAACTCAGTGGGCATTATTCCTGAGTAGACATGTATAGAATTGTACTGTTGAGCCATAAACATGGAGAATATTATCCAAATAACCACAAGTAAGATTACAATTGAAAGTCTTTTCATTTTGTTGCTGATGAGGTGTGACAATTGTCCTTCATGTATGCCACTTATAAATGGAATTATATCTATAATGAAATATTTCAGGAGCGGCATGATACAAACTTGATTTAGTTGGTAATTGAGCAAGATAATTCTAAATAAATTTAGTCAAAAGTAGTCAAAAAGTCATAAAATAGAAAAATGTCAGTAGTTCTTTATTTCAGTGGGATGTCTCAGTATATCAAAACAACCTTTCTTGTCAAAACAAGAAAATTTGCCAATATTTTTACAACCCTAATGTTAAGACAACAACACACTGCTCAGGGCAAGAACTCTGCATTCATCTCCTTGTTCTTAGTTGCTATAAAGCAACTGTGGAGGAAGGCTAGGGTCAGGACCTAGGCCCTTTCCACATCTTCTTACCTTTTGTCAAAGCCGTTGCATGGGTATCCCAGGGTTGGCTCTCCTGGGAGGGGAGCATGACAGAAGCGCTCCCCTCCACACAGGCTGCCTGCTGGAAGGGAGGAAGTGTGAGGGCCCTTTCTCAGGCTGCACTGGCGGAGGAAGTGCAGCCATTGCACTTCTTGGCCCTCTGCAGAGCAGATAAGTGTGGGAGGACAGCAGGACGACTGCACAATTGCAGTTCATTGATGGGAAAAACCCATCAATAGTTTACTACATGATGGTGACAGGTGGCCATGGTATCGTGAAGGGATCAAGACGACGTCATGCAGAACCATCATTGTGGTCCTGTCGTGATCCCATCACCATTGTAGGTTGGAAGCAGGGTGTGGAAAGGGCCCCAGACAAACCAGGCTTGCTTTCCTTTCTTCCTCTCTGAAGTAGCAGCACCCCTTTTAATCTTACTATCACACCCTGGTTCCCTCATTTCCACTTATTTCCCTCAAACCCACCACCTTAGTAGGTAAAGGGCAAAGCTTATCATAGGTTACTAAAAAAACAAAAAAACAAATTGATAACCTGTGGTAGCATATTATAAAGGCGGAACTGAAGAAAATATTCTGTTGAGATAGAGATTATAAAAAAGAATGAAATCTTTATTAAAATAACAAACAAATGGTATTGTAGTCTCAAGAATATTCAAACAAAATAACAATTCCTTAAAGATGTTTAACAGATTTCTTCAAAACACCACAATGTTCACCAACAGAGTTTTCATTCACACCCCTTTGGCTGCCCTTAACACAAGTGTGCGTTTCCCCACTCAGGGTCCTACTCTCTGACCTTGGTTTCTTCTCTGCCCCTGCACTAGGCCACTGGGAAGATAGCCCTCTTCCAGACAACCCCCCCTGCTTTGGTTGATTGAAGCCCTGAATTACAATTCTCTCTACGAATCTCACTGAAGGAAGCTAGATTACAATGCACGCTTCCTGTATATATGCTTTCTACTGTCTCACCCACAGCCCCTTCCTCTTGCTAAGGCTGGGTTTTGCTCAGATAAAGCCAATCTGGTTATATCCCCATGTGTTATTAGGACCCCTCTGCTAACCACACCCCAGGCTCCATCACAGCAGCCTTCTCCAATTGTGTGCCTTCCAGCTGTGTTGGACTGTGTCTCCCATCTTTTTCTGCCAGCCACACCAGCTGTGGGATTCAGGGGGCTGTAGACCAAAATGTACTTTTTTCCATTTTCTATTCTGAAAACATGTGAGGTTCTCTTTCAAGGAAAGGGAAAATCTGTCGCTTCTGGTTTCTCTCACTGTCTTGTTTTTTTCCAGTCAAGTTCCTTGTATCATGGCTCCATATTTGTTTATGATTTTTAGGAAAGTCTAAAAGGAAGTCTATCTATCTATCTATCTATCTATCTATCTATCTATCTATCTATCTATCTATCTATCCATCCATCCATCCATCCATCCAAAAATATCTCCTTCTGTTTGGCTAATATATCCATTTTGTCAGCAGTGTCCCCAAATATCATGCTTTTTTACATTATTTTCACACATTTTGTGTCATACTTTTTCCTAACAAATGCATCTGTTTACCTTTTTTCAAAGTAGAGACTAGATCACAAAATTCAGAGATGTGTGAATCCTGAAGGATAACTCTGTATTGATTCAGGGAGTGTGGACTAGATATATTTGCTTTAAAATGCAAACTAAACAAATTTCTTCCCCATCCCCATCTGTTTCTTCAGTCAGCCACAAAATGGGATGCTGCAGAATTCTCATTTGGTCATGTTTTAATTAATTCATGGAGAATGTCGCAGTTACTCCTGAACCTCATAGCTAGCAGGTGAATTGTTCATTTTTCTCAGACACATCATTTCCTATTGCACTTTCTACCTTAAATGGTCATTTAAAATGAGAAAAATATAAGTGGAGACCTCTGGCCTCTGTGTTTAGTTAATGATGTATCAGCTCTCATGCCCTTAAGGAAATGGAAACCTTCAGCATGATGGTTCCTCATTCATAGAAAGCTCAGGGTAAGGCATTCTTGTTTAGCCAAGAGAAGCCTACAGTGCCCCCATTCATTTCTGTAATGGCTCGGTTGACCTTCATGAAAATAAAGTTACATTAAGGATATAAAGCATTTTAACAAGAGAAGGATAATACTATTTGATCTACCTTAGAAGCTTTGCTGCATTATCATACCAGCAATTCACTTAGAATCTTTCAGGAGATGGAGACATGTGTGGGCTGGGGGCAGGGAGAGAGATGAATTGAATGTAGTCTTCCCACCCATCCATTTCAATGATCCTTTTGAAAGTTACACTTGGTGGCTAAGAATGGATCTAATAAAGTCCAGCAGGATGTTGAAAGTAAGCTTTGAAATGAAAGCTGCTCCTATGTTGTCTGGGAGAATGATCTTGTGATGTTGGTTCTACCTGAAGTGGTCAACTGTTAGATGAGAGTTGGAAAACATGTCTGAGAAGTACTATTGTCCCTCCCCAATCCATTGTATTAAAAGGCAGATGTGCTACATGATAATGATGAGGAACATTTGGCACTCCAGATAATCTTATACTGCAACTTCTTTCATCTCTCACTATTTCCTATGCTGATTAGGACCCATGGAAATTGCAATCCAACATCATCTGCAGAGCCAAATATTTCCCATCACTGTTGCCTATTCCTGGGCTACAAAAAAAGAATGCTGCTGTGAATTTTCATGAAATTCAATTTTTATTTGCTGGGGAAAAAAAGTCATTTTGGGGGGAAAAAGGGTTGATGAAATTTCTTCCTTTTCAAACCTGTTTTCAGCCATAGTTTCCCCATTTGCTGCTTGGAAAAGAGCCTGCTTAGGCAATAGGTTGATATTCACTTTCAGTGGGATACATATCCCATTATGGTTTCTACTAACTGTATACTCCTTCACACTTACAGTCCCTCATGCTGTACCCAATTGGAAGTGATCATGAGATGTGCCTTGGGAAGTATATCCCAACCAAAGGGGAAGTCAGGATGTTGCCTAAATGATTCCCTCTCCATCCTCAAACACTCTTTGGCCAACTCTTTTTTCTCCATAATGCCTTTTGAGCCATTTCACATTATCTGCCAGAAGGAAGAGATCCTTTTACAGTCTGAATCCCTCCTCATCAGTTTTGCCTCTGCACAGTTAGAATGGTATGTACAATTGGAGCAGCACTATAATGAAACTAATTATATCCATATATCCTATTGTTGCCAGTTCTTCTTGGTGGGTCTCATGCAGAAGTCTTTCCCAGCTCTGCTGACAGGAAAAGCCTAGGACTTTATCTATGCAGATCCTGTGCCCTGTTGTTGAATTGCTTGTTCTTCCAATCTTGGCTTTTAGAGGCTCAAAAAAAGACATGCCATAACAGTGGAAACCATGAAATAATACCAAAACACTATGAATACTAGTTTAGCATTGTAGCTCATGTTATCATCCTGGAAGAGGCTCCTCAGTTACTGCAATATTAAATTTCTAATATCCTTAAGCTTAGGAATCCTTCAGTCTCTGCTAGTCTCCTCTCCTTTGTAAGCAAATTTGGATATTGCCTTAGGACTAGAATTCATTCTGGAGTCTTGAGAATGCATAGCTCCTCTGGGAGAGAAGAAAAAAGTTTCTGAACCTGAGGAGTAGATAAAAGATTTGACACCATTCTTTTTCTCTCCGTCTCTCTCTCTCTTTCTCTCCCCCTCCCCTGCATTATAGAAACAAAGGAGAGACTGAAGAAAGTCTGTTTAATTTGTGAATTTCACAGATTTGCAAGACAGCGTCTCCCCACAACAACAGGCATGGAAAGAGCACCGCGTATTAACAGTGACTGATCAATAACTAATCCACAGTGTCCCAGTTACCAGCTTGATGGAGAAAATTCACGGTGCTTAAGTAATTCTAACTAATCTTAATGACTGCTGCCATACCCGCATGCCTGCTGAGCAGTGTGAAATTTATAGAAAAATGTCATTTTGCTTCTCTGTATATTTTTCTCTCACTCATCAAAGCAGCATAAAAAATGCTCTTAGAAATCTGCTATCTCTGGCTGCCAGATGAGGGCTTCAAAAGGCGAGCACTCATTTTTTTTTTTTTTGTGCATGTCATAAGCAGGGACGATTATGAATACATTATCTCGTTAATGTTTTTTTTTAAAAAAAATCAAAACACCTAATTTTACATTCGTACTTATTCATCCCATGCCCATAACCTCTTTAGTCCTCTGTCACCTCTTACCCATGCCTTTCTCAATACAGAGCACAATGCCAGATGACAGATCAGCTACATCCAAAACCTGTTGACACAAGTTTGTACTCTTAATATGTGTTACTGCTTTCGAGGGGTGGGGTGGAGTGGAGTGGCTGTGAAAAGGGCAATCTGATATTTCCAAATATGCCTCTTCTGTTTTGTTTGTTTGCTAGTTTTTGTGCTTTGGATCAAAACAAGCATCTGTTTTGTTAATTTTCTTAGTGAATGATTGGGGATATGTTCTTGAAAAGATTATCCATTTCCTCAGAAGCAAGAGGGGGGGAAAGTATGAGGATGTTATTCGGCAATTTGAAGGTGAGGGGGATTTGGTTCAGTCTGGACTGTCCCTACCCAGCCCCACCTTTCTTCTAAAGGAAAAGAAAATCATTTTGAAAAACAAAAAATGAGGTAAACTAAGGATTTTTTTTTCCTTCTCATCTTACTGTTTGTTTGTTTTTTCTGAGTTTTTCCTGTCTCCTCCCAATATTAGTGATTGAAACAGAGAATAAATATCCAGTATGGCTGCTACTAGCCTAGTGGCTCTGGAGCAGAAGGATAAAAAAAAACCTCCTCAGTGTTCACATGATACTGTAAAAGGTATTCTTCTAGTAAAGGGACTCCTAGTATGAATAATCAAAGGTATTGTGCCTCTGTTTTGACCCCCTCCCCTTTTTAACCATTTTCTTGAAGTAAGAAGAAAGGACAGAGGAAGTAACAAACTTCAAGCAGCCCCACATATGTTACATTGCAGTAGCCTAATTGGGACATGACCACTGTATGAACTGCTGTGGCCAGTTGCACAAAAAGTAAAATGCCTGGAGAGAAGAACAGATGTGTTTGTCACTAGTTGCACTAATTTGAAATAGCAGAACTCTATGAGAATATTGAAATCCTTTGTTTATATTACGTTGAATGTAGGCCAAGCTGTATATGTATTTCTACATTCCTCATGCGCTTGGCAGTGTGACATTTCCTTGATGCAGTCCAGCTTTTTCTACCAATAGGTTGGGAATGAGACACCAATAATTTTTTTGAAGGAACTATTATTTGATCCCAAGAGTGGGCAGTTGCCTGGGAGCCAGGGGCCCGTATTCCCACCCACCCCCATTTGGTCCCCAACTTTCCCACAACAAGCCCAAATACCTCTGTCATCCTCTGCATTCCCTCTCACCATTCTAAGAAGCACTGCACAGGAGAATGGAAGTATTTAGAAACAGTACAATATACTGTGGTGCCTGTAGGGGTGGGATGGGGTATTTTCACGTGTTTTGATCTATTTAGAGAGAGGGGCTTACTGATTGGTTTGGGGGCAAATAGTACCTGAAATTATGCCTTTAAAAAAAAAAGGTGGTGGTGGGTGTCTTTGGGAGGGTAGTGAGAAGTTTCAGGGGCCAAGGAAGTGAGACAGAAGCAGCACTTTGCCTGCCCCTGAGTTAGATGGTATGCTTGAAAATGGAGGGGTTTCCAGTGTTTTCTACTGATGCCTTTTCACTATGCCCACAGGACAAAAAGTTGGGCTCGTGAGACTTACTTACTTCTGCATGCCCCTGACTATTGCTATCAAGTGAGGTACTGGCAAAATCAGACCATGACAGATTAGATAGGGAATAGTGAAGATGGTGTAAAAGGAAGTGTTATTTTGATTATGGGTACAACCCTAGGAAACTGACCTGCTTTCCTAAAGACAAAAGATGTCTATTGATATCTATGGGATACTAGTAGGATTTTGATAGACCAGCCTGCAGTTTTGCAGAAATTGATACAGAGTGACCCTAAATGATGCTTCTCCATCTTCATATTTTCAGCTAAGAAAGCTTATGAGTGGCTAGGCACAGAGGGAAGTGTGTAACAATTAATTTACTTCAATTTCTCAATCTTCCCCAGGCAAGAACAAGATTCTGCTCTCCTACAGTTGTCACATGCTCTTCTCCCTGGACTCCATGTCTCTGAAACTGTTATTACTCTTGGTGACACCTCACTTCAAAAGCTTTCTCGTTCGATGCCTTCAGGGCCTGACTTTGGTGGTACAAAATATGAGCAGGATTATTTTCTTCAGTAATCATTGTAACTCATAACTAGGCAGGCTAGAGTTTTTTCTTCTTTTTAATTTTAACAGCGTTGTTCCCCTTATGAAATATTCATCCCACTGGATTTCTGCACACATGAAGATTTTAAAGAAATTGATCTGCAATGCAGTTGCTCTCTTAAAAGAACCATGGCTTTATTATCTCTTCATTTCAGTTATACTGTATAGACAAGCGAGAGCTGATTAAGTGTGCAATCAATCTTGTGCAACCAGATAGATCTGTTTTTAATTGTGAACTAATAACTTACTTCCTAGGACAGTGAATTCCCGGGAACATCAGCTCATATTGAGTCCTGTGGCTTTATAAGCTCACGCTGTGCCCATGAAACATACAGCTAAGTTCCATTCAGCAATATTGTGCCTAGTTCTGGAATGTTACTCCACATGTTCATTCTTTGTAGCTGATTTAAAGCAGGCAGTCTCTTGTATTCCCTTGACTATGAGTGTCCAATACAATAATGCTTTTAACATGCAATTGTATTGCTATACTCACTGACTATATATGGGACTCAGCCTACCTAACACCCCAAATACTATTTATATGAAGATGGCATAGAGAACTTCTCATGTGAGTAATCTGCAAAATTTTGAAAATGTAAATGCAGAGTTTAGCAGAAGGGGTGTTTAAATATTTGTGAGGAAATAATTTCTTCCCTTATATGTACACCCCAGTGGGTTTGGGACAGTCTGGGTGAAAACATGCTATGTGACACATTGTTTGATACTTGTTGTATATAGTTTCCCTCCCCTCCCCATTTCCTCCTATGTGTGTGTGTTGATTAAAGGTAAAAAAAACAAAACAAAAACCTACAATAACTTAAAAGGATAGAGTTATAGAGCTAAGATGGACTAGAAATGATGTTTTAGGGAGACAGATGCCTTTTACTGAGTTTTCACCAATGATGCAGAAACTTTAAGAGACAATAGGCAACACAAACCCTGGTTGCTTTTGTGGGTCATTAAATGGCATGCTGCCAAAATCAAGTCACATTTTTTTTACCCCAACTGGAGTACTTGTTGATGACTTGTATAGTAGAACTGTACTCCCTTAAGGCTCCAGCAAGCATCATTCTACCATAAACCTGCTTTAGGTACCTTGTTTTTGACAAAAGGGAAAAAATAGTTTCAGTAGTATATAGCAGTCATGAAGACTGCGACCTGCAGTATGATGGGGGAGGGCAACATTACCCTCTGGACCCATCTCTGTTCGCCCTCCCTGTATTAGGTGATTCATTCTTGATGGACTGGAGAGATGGCACTTTCATACTTTGTCTGTCAAGTGAATAATACAGAGCCTGTGCATGCTATTTAGTTTCAGGATGCCATACAACATGTGGTGTGCTTTAAAATTGGTTGTGTTCCTCCCTTTTGTGCACTGCATTCTTCCTGGTGTGTCTTGTGCGGTATGATGCACACACACACAATAGCGTGTGAATAAAACTCCCTATTTGCTTGTTGAGCCCTCAGACACACTGCCCCCCTATATTCTTTCAGTCAGAGATAGAGTGTTCTTCTCACTTTCTCTGTTTCAGAGCAAGAAAATTAGATCATAACTTGGCATTATGTTAAGCAGGGAATGAAAAAAGCAAGAGATGTCAAAAACTGTTCCCTGTTTTGCCCAGCACCACTGTGGGTGCTTGTCTGGAACTGTTTTCTGCCTATTATAACATGCTGGTAGTTGTCATGTTAATCACATTATTTCTGCCACAACTAGTGGGTTCCAATTCAGTGGGGTCATGATTCTAGTTTGAGTGTAATAAAAAGGAGAAAGAGAGGGGAAGTTTAGTTCAAACTTTGAAAGATCTCTCCACAGTGCTGAACCCTTTCCTCCTAACAGGCTGAGAACTTTGAATAACTCCTTTAAAGTTTGAAGAAAAAACACATAGTGGATTCACTATCTACATGGAAGCCTGCCACTTCCTTAAGTAGGAAGAACAGGTGCTCTGTCCTTCCCCATCCCAGGAAGCCAAGGAGAAAATTGTAGGTACGTGTGTTTCTGGGTTAGTCCTGGCTCTTCCGGTGGTCTTGGAAACAACAGAGCTTCTGGTTCCTTGTGAAAGCCCAAGAGCAGGCCTCTTATAACTTCCTCTTATATCTTTCTTATACATACTGTCATTGCATGTAAGAGGTGAGACCTGATAAAATTATTCCTAAGTTGTAGATCAGAGCAGTCAAACAGAAAACTCCTCTTACCATCCTGGTATTTTCTCCTGCTACCACAATGGCATTTTTTTATATGGAGAGCTTAGGGGAAATGTAACCATTTTTTTTAAAGATGCCACATTCTGCATCTCTGCTTGCCTTTGAATCATCCAAGCACTTCCAAAGCTTTGAGAAGACTCAGATTACTTTCAGATTTGCTTCAGAAGGCCTTTCTTTCACTGTGGACAGATTCCAAATCTCTTCAAAACTTCAGTTGTGGAATATGGATTTATCCAGAGAAAATCCACACTAATCACACTAATCCACTCTTGAACTTTTCTTGTTATTATTTTACATTGCTTTAAAGTACTGTTGTTTTAATATGGTAGTTTATTTCATTATTTTTAATGTTTTACCATTAGGTTTTTAGATTTACTTTGTTTCAAGCTGTGTTGTGAGCTGCTTTGGGTACCCGGTCAGGAGAAAGGAAGAATATAACTTAAATAAAAATAAAAACAACAAAAAGTCAGCACTTGCATTTGAATTTCACTCATAGTAGAACCAGAAACCAATGCAACTGCGATAAACAGGGCATGTATTTACCCCTCATAACTAGCTCCTATTCATAGGCCAGCTGCATTCTGAACCAGCTGAGATTTATCATTTCTGAGTCCTCTTCAAAGCCAGACCCTCACAGGACTGGTTATACTAGACCAAAAAAGATGTAAGAACAGATACCTCACCGGTAGTATCACTTGTGAGGCTTGCAACACAATCAGAGTTTTGAATCTTCTATGGTCAAGCTCAGTAGCTACAGTTTGTGATTGTGCAGTGATTGTACAACACAGTGCTTCCAGAAATAGCACACAATATGCTGCCTCCAGAATTTTTGATCACCCCGAAATTATCTCTTAATGAATGTAAATGGTTGCCCCTCTTATTTCTTCAGCAGTAGACTGAGAATGTTTGAATATGCCTATGACAGAACACAGTATAAATAGGTATTCATTTCCCTCTCACTCACACTTGGTTGCTGGAAATTTAAGATATAAGGCTACCATGGATATCCTATGTCACAGCAGTCATTCCTGTCCTGAGATATTTTTTGCTATAACTCATAACAGAAAAGTTTCAGAGTCTAGAAGGAATGTTTTCCTAACACTTTGTTTGTTTATCCTTACTGTGGATTATTTCCACAGAACTAGCTATACTATCTATCTATCTATCTATCTATCTATCTATCTATCTATCTATCTATCTATCTATCTTTTTTCCTAGTCAGGACTCAAGACAGCTTACAACAGTTTAAAAAAAACAGTTCAAATTCACAGCATACAAAAATTAGAAAGTACTTACATAATATTAAATATACCCGAGCTTCTAGTCTCTGGGTTGAATCCAGGAGCACACTCTATGTTATATGCTGATTCAGTTTTCCAAGTGTTGTTGCATATATAACCTAAACAGTTATATATCCACAAGAAGGATTTTTCAGGGGACACAAGATAATGGCAAGGTTTGAAAATGTACACAGAAATCTTACAGGGAAAGAAAAATGGAGTGGAAGGTGAATCTCTCCAACCTAACTCAAAAAGGACTAAGTGTACTCAATTCCTGTTGATGTTTCATGGTGGCGGAGAGAGATGAAAATTGAATGGAAATGGCTGGAAACATAGGATGAAGGCAGAGAGAGAAAGAGAGAGAGAGAGGCCATCACCTGTTTGCATATTTTTGGTAGCCTTCTGCTTGATGGGGATGTGTTGAAATAGGACGTACTCTGAAGCAGGGAGAACTGCATCATCTCTTTGGAGAGTCATGTTGCATGCATCATTTTAAGCAAACTTAAATGGCATTGCATCACTCTTGATAATCTTTATCACTCTTGATCATTTTGATAGACTGAAGGGGCTGTCTGGCTGTTAGGGTGCATGTGCAAATAACCTTTTGAAACTGTTTTCTAGCAGAAAGGGTGGAAGGATCCATCCAAAAGGTGGGGACTTTGGAGATCAGGGGTCCCACTGGGCCCCTCAAAGGTCAAATGCAGGTAGTGGGCCACATGATTTCCACCCCTGTTTTAAAAGCTACACTTCTACATATACACACACAGCATTTTGTTGCAGATATTATTTCTGTTCTTCTAAACCTAGGCAATTTTTGCACAACACTGTTATAATGCTATTATTCCACTTTCAACATCCTATGGAATCCTGGGGTTTGCAGTTTAGGGAGGGGCATTCAGAATTCTCAGCCAGAGAGCTCTTGGTCCTCAGTAAACTACAAACCCCAGGATTCCATAGGATGTTGAAAGTGGAATAATAGCACTATAATGGTCCTAGAGCCTATTTCCTTGGTCAGATTTTACTTAAGTGTCTGCTTCTTTGTTTCATCCTTGGGTCTTGTAAGCTTCAGAAATGTAATTTTCGATTTTGTGGGTGACATTTTCTATGAATATGTGAGAGAAATAATAACAAACATACCACCCCACTTGGAAGAAGAACATCTGCTTCATGAATCACCTAAAAGAAACAGTTTCTCTTGGAATCAGAAGTAGATGCACAAAACTTGCCTCATGAAAAGATGTAGTCCACAACAACTCACTGCTTATGTAATCTCATCTATTATATAATTCATGGTATGTTTCCCATGAATGGGAAGAATACATAATCATCCTGAACAGGAATGCTTTCTTTTGCCATCTTCCATATGTTGAAAAGCAAGAGAAATCTGTTTGGCTCAGCAAAGTTCTTTGCATTGTCTTTGAACCTGAATACCAGTAGAGAAAATGTGGAATATTTGTGTGGAACCCACAATGAAGCATAAATGTAAATCAAAACAGGTGTACAATATTATTCATGAGCCAAGTTGCATGGAGGTGTCAAATGTATGAATCAATGCTGCCACATCAGCAGAACATATGGTTAGTACAATTTGTATACCCATAGTAGCTGTCCACCGTCCCTCCCTTCTTCTATAACAATAGTAGAAGAGTTCATTGCTGCTAGGAAGGCCTAGAAATGGATGCCAGTGTCTAGTTACATTGTTCTGCTAGCTCAAGGCCTGTTGTGCTAGCTGTTTCACATTGTCAGAGTTAGCGGAAGGGTTTCATCAAGTAAAGTATTTGTTGTATGAGTGAATGTGACAGGTGGTTGTACAACTAATTCTACAAGAGACTGTGGATGACCACTTGTTTACAAAGTATAACTCAGTGAAAATGCATATTTTCACTTTTTGTTGTTATTGTAGTGTGCTTTCAAATTGGTTCCAACTTAAGACAGGGTTTTTCTTGGCAAGATTTCTTCAGAGGGCGTTTGCCTTTGCCTTCATCTGAGGATGAGAAAGTGCCACTTACCCAAGGCCACCGAGTGGGTTACCAGCTCTGAGCAAGGATTTGAATCCTGTCTCCAGAGTTCTAGTTCAACATCCAGACCATTATACTACACTGTCCTTCTAGTGGCCTTAAATTTAATTTAGGTCAGAATTGAAAATGCCATCAAAATTTAGTTGATTAAACAGCCATTTTCCAGTCTTTATTTGGAAATGGATATTTACAGGCACATTCAAAAATATTTAGCAACATTCAAGGTGCTACCATTGTAGTGTTCTGTAAAATGGTGGAACTGTTGTTGATAGAGTTGTTGAGACTGTACCTTTCATTGGAGATAATTCTCCATGTATATTTCTCCATAGAATTTTGGCATTCCAAATGTACTATTCTTGTCTTTTAAAATTATCCATTGTTCCATTTCATATTTCAAACATCGTATTATGGTTTCATAGCAATTTCATCAAAGGAAGCAAAGATCATAGAGTTAAAGAGTCTTGCAGGCCATGTAGTCCAATTCTTAGCTTGATTTAGGAAATTCAAAGAGAAATTCTACAACCCTGCAATTTTTTTTCCACACTACATTTATACTGTTATTATTCCACAGTCTTCCACAACTTCCTATGGAATCCTGGGGTTTGCAATTTAGGGAGGGGCATTTGGAATTCTCAGCCAGAGAGCTGTTTGGCCTCAGTAAACTACAAACCCCAGAATTCCACAGGATGTTGAAAGTGGAACAATAGCACTATAACAGTGTAGGGCGGAAAGGCCATTTTCGCATGGTATTTTCCATGTGAAAGAGGGCCTGGAGCATTGTGCAATTGTGAGGAGCGATCTGCATGATGCATTCACAATCATGTGATGCTCCAGGGCCTGGCAGGCACCGATCGCGCACCTTTTCATTTTCGGCTGGAAGCTGAAAATGGTGCGTGATCGCGCATTGCTCCCAGGCCTCGTGCACACTTACTTGGCATGCGGAGCCTCCGAAGCCACGCTGGTCGCGCTTCCTGCCCCAGCGCAGCCTGAGAAAGTCCCAGGCTGCACTGCAGAAGGAAGAGGTGGGGCTCTTGTGTGAGCAGGCAGCTTGTGTGGAGCCAAAGGACCCCGGACGTGAGAGCCTTTTACCGGAGGCTGCTCACACGATCCCTGCACCCCAGTGCTGGAAAAAGGTAAGGTGCAGAAAGGGCCTAAGCCTGAGGATGTGTTAAACATATTAGGAATATGTTTAATTTTATTTCACAGCTGAAGAAAAGCAGGATTGGTGGTAGAGGCAAAACGAAGGTTGGTGTTTCTTACACTACATTCTTCCATTGATTATTGCTAACTGTTTCAAATGAGTTTATCGATTATTACTACCAGCTATTACTATTCAGTCCCCTCCAAGGTCTGTTCTTTTGTTTGCCCTAGGAATGCCCTTCAGCAGATTGGCACCATTTTACAGAGCACTGCAATTGGATTAGCTGAAGCAAAGGTTACATGACATGGGAAGAAAAGAAGAGATTAAACTGATGGAGAACCAGTTGTGGTCATGCTGGAAAGGGAACCAGAGTTCTGCTTCTGAGCTGGGAAACCTTGCTGTTACAATCTATTGATTAAACAAAATAAAAAGTCTCACATATCAGCAAGGGCTGCCTATTCTGTGCTGAGTCTGAGCATCTTCTAAGCATTTATCGCTCACTCTAATACAGCTTCACTGCTACAGTATTCAGCACTTCATGTATATGAAAACCCTTCTTAAGGTATTAGGTAGGTGTATATTTGCTGAACTTGGCATCAAGAAAATTTGAAGACATATAGCTTTAATATATGGTTGAGATCATTTCCCCTTGATATATACCATCATCCATTTCACTCCTCCCCCTCATATCTGCATGGGTGAATGCTTTGGCATTTACAAGACTCTGAACAACCATCTTCCCCTTGGGAAGAAGTGTGTGCTTTTGTGAATAATAATTCCCTTTCACCCCAGGTGGTCTCCTTGGTTTTTGAGCCCAAACTGTCAGGCAGCTTGAGATTTGATACACATGAGACATCTAGAATTGAATCAGTGGAGCAGTGACAGTTTTGGACATGCCTGCAAAACAAGCATGAAGAAGAGGGTATTTTTTGCTCATAAAAAGTTGAAAAACAGTGATGTTGAATTCTTCCTTATGGAAGCCACACAGCCTGGGACACCCTGATTAGCCAGAGCCACCAAGACATTATTGCCAGTAAAAGAAGAGTAAATTGCCAGTAAAAGAAGAGTAAATTGCCCAAAGGCACCAAGAGAGGCAAAACAGGCAGAAAGTTCTGATGAGAAAGAAGGGGAAGAGGAAGAAGGGGAGATATTCTATGTTGGAATAAAAGATATAGACTCTCATACAAATGGATTATTTGTTAATTTGTACACAAGAGAAAGAAATGAACTGTCAAATCTGACACTGTGTTGAAGTTTTATGAACCTATCCTGGATTTTTTTTCTTTTGTACTCTGGTCTACAGTGAAATAATGGAGTCAGTATTGCTGGCTAGAAGGAGTGTCATGAGGAGAGAAGGAGTCTGTATTGATATTAGGTAAAGTAAAGAGTTTAAAAAAGAGTCAGCATTGTAGAATGGTTTCAGTGTTGGATTAGAAACTTGGGATACAAGGATTCAAATCTTCCACAGCCATGGAAACCCATTGGTTGAACTTGGGCAAGGGACATTTTCTCAGCCCCAGAGGAAGTCAGTGTAAACCTGCTCTGAATAAATGTTGCCAAGAAAGGGGGCAGGGTTGTTTTAAAGTCACCATAAGTCAGTGTTGGCTTGAAGGCACCTAACAACAACAAAGGTTAATAGCATTAATTATACTCATTAATAATAGCATTAGCATTAGGTAAAGATAACAAACTTGTGACTCTGCAGCTCTATCATGAATCTTGTTCCTTACCCTGTGTGCATCCTGGCAGTGGTTAATTACTTTGTTTGTAGATGGAACCAGAAGAAAGAAGTGAGATAACAAGAGTTGGATTGAACAAGTGCCACATTTATTTAACTTTAACAGCTGATATACTGAAGGAAAGAATGTTTAAGAATAGCTAGCCCAAATTATTATAGGCATCTCACCTGAATCTATTTCAGCAAACTCCACCCTTCTTTAAAGAAGGGAAAGCTATTTCCATTCATCCTGCCTCTAAAGCTGCACCCTTTCAGCTGTGGCCTTCTGTTACCATCCCTCATATTGCCCCAGAACTCTAGATAGATTAATCTGGTTATCCACTAACTGCATCGAAATCTTGTCCACATATTCCACAGTCCACTAGGAATGTAAATCTTACGTAAGTGTCTTCTTGAAAGTAGCAATGAATAACTACAGTAATTTTCTTCCTGCTATGAGAAAGTCTTCAAAAATTGCAATTTTTGAAGGCTATTTGCAATTCAAAGCTTATTCTATGCAAAATTTGCACATGGTTGTTTTGTGCAGAAAACAGCACTCTTCTGCATAGGAGTCAGCATTTTCTATTTGGAAAATAATATTTCAATGCAGAAATATTAATTCTTGTGCATAAAATGCTGTTTTCTCTGCAGAAAATGATGTTTTTCTATGCAAATCAACCATGCATGAATTTTACATAGAATAAATATCTCATTACAGTATTTTCTGGACAGGAATTAAAATTTCTGTGACCCTTTCCACACTACAATGTGATAATGCTATTATTCCAGTTTCAACATCTTGTGGAATTTCTAGAGTTTGTAGTTTAGGGAAGGACATTTAGAATTCTCAGCCAGAGAGCTCTTTGGCCTCAGTAAACTACAAACCCCAGAATTCCACAGGATGTTGAAATTGCAATAAAACCACTATAACAGTGTAGTGCGGAAATGGCCTTTATTGAACTATTATTTTCCATAGAGAAAATGTTGTTTTCTGCACAAAAGTTGTCCATTCTTTCAATAGAGAGATAGATAGGTAGGTAGGTAGATAGAGTGACTGATATTCTTGCAAAGAAGCTTATAAAATGCAGGCTGGGTTGGGCTATTGTTAGGTGGATTTGTAACTGGTTGACCAACCGAACCCAAAGGGTGCTCACCAATGGCTGCTTTTCATCCTGGAGAGAAGTGACTCGTGGGGTGCCACAGGGTTCTGTCCTGGGCCCAGTGCTATTCAACATCTTCATCAATGTTTGGATGAAGGAATAGAAGGCATGCTGATCAAATTTGCAAATGACACTAAATTGGGAGGGGTTGCTAACACTCCAGAGGACAGGATCAAATTTCAAAATGACCTTGACAGACTGGAGAACTCCGCCGAAGCTAACAAAATGAATTTCAACAGGGAGAAATGTAAGGTCCAACACTTAAGCAGAAGAGATGGAATGCACAAATATAGGATGGGGGAAACATGTGTGAAAGGGATCAAGGAGTCTTGGTAGATCACAAGCTGAACATGAGTCACCAGTGTGATGGGGCAATCAAGAAAGCCAAATTCTTGGTTGCATCAATAGGAGTATGATGTCTGGATTGAGGGAGGTAATGGTACCACTCTATTCTGCTTTTGTTAGATCTCATTTGGAATACTGTGTCCAGTTCTGGGCACCTCAATTCAAGAAGGATATCGACAAGCTGGAACGTGTCCAGAGGAGGGTGCACAAAATGGGGAAGGGTCGCCATGCGCTATGAGGAATGGCTTAGGGAGCTGGGTATGTTTAGTCTGCAGAAGAGAAGGTTAAAAGGGGAAATGATAGCCATGTTTAAATATTTGAAGGGATGTCATGTCAAGGAGGGAGCGGCTTGTTTTCTGCTGCTCCAGGGACTAGGATAAGGAGCAATGGATGCAAGCTGCAGGAAAGGAGATTCCACCTGAACCTCAGGAAGAACTTCCTGACAGTCAGAGCTGTCCAGCAGTGGAATATGCTGCCTCGGAGTGTGGTAGAGTCTCCTTCTTTGGAAGCTTTTAAGCAGAGGCTGGATGGCCATCTGTTGGGAATGTTTTGGTGTGTGTTCCTGCATGGCAGGGGGTTGGACTGGATAGCCCCTATGGTCTCTTCCAACTCTGTGATTCTACAAGTAAATATGTAAGTAATACTTGCAAATTTTCTTGCACTGTGAAAAGAGGTGAAGAAATAAACATATTGCTCAAACACAATATTTGCAAAAAGAGTCATAAAATGAGAAAACAGGATGCTGCTGCTGCTGCTGCTGATGACGATGATGACGACGATGATGATTCACAGAAACTTTCATCATCATGTTGCCCCAGCAGGGGGAACTATTCAGAAATTTTTGCCATGTAAGAGGGAACTAAGCTTTGTCCTGAATAAACAGTAACAATGACAACTTCAGTGGCAGGAGTCATGGCTTTATAGTTATTCTTCCTTGGTTCCCAAGGGGCAGCCTGGCCACTACTCTGATCTGCCAGCCACCAGGGCCATTTCTGCACTAGCCTGTTATAATGCTATGATGCCACTTTTGACATCCTATGGAATTCTGGATTTTTGCAGTTTAGAGAGGGGACGGTGGCACCTCCTGAAACTGCAAACCTCAGGATTCAATAGGATGTTGAAAGTGGAATCATAATGCTATAACAGTCTAGTGTGGAAATGGCCCAGGATGCAGTAAGAAAAATTCACATGGAAAATTAAAATCTATATTTTGTGGAATTATGAAGAACTGTTTGTGATCAGACCTTTTCTCTGCACACTGAGTGCTTTTGAGATGATTCCATTTTCTGAGTGAAGGCTATTTATCTGGGTGATTTATTGTGTGGGTGGATATGAACAGTGAAGGAGAGAGCAATGTTTAATGTTGCACTATAAATGAGTCGCAATCATGCTATTATGATGATTATAAACTATGCCGCCAATATGTACCTCTTCAAACTTGATTTAATCTTCTTGGTTTATTCATTTTAATTTGGAAATAGACCAAAAGATGCCCAAAAATGTCATTTTATATTAAACCAAAACAAAAAAACAAAAATGGATCACATTCTCTCTTCATACTAGGATAGTGCAATAAAATTAATGCATATTACTATACTCTCATAGCCTCAGAAATGACAGATATATAGATATGAAATAATTTATTAGATGAATCCTGAAACCTTCTGAGATAAATTATTCAGGACCTTTTTTTTTTCCTCCACAATTTGCCCTTTTTACTGTATAGGGACTAATAATTCACAAATATATTAAATAATAAATTTGACAAATTTCTCCAAATCTTCTAGATATACTACTTAAGTCATATTGCCTTTTTTTTTTCCCTATATGTTTGTGGTTTGAGAATAGTCACTGGAAGTGGCATAATATAGATAATACTTCTCTTAGAATAGTATTAGTAGGTAGACTCTACAGAAAGTCATGACATGAGAAAGACTGTAAAATAACATGACAGATACATTATATCAAAGGTCACTTGCATTAGGCCAATTTATATTGCATATTTGGCATTGTACATATATATTTAAAACTTTTTCATCCTTCCTTCAGTGCAGCAGTGGAGCCAGAGCTGACAGGGTGGAAACATCAGCATTTTTGATTAGCAAAAACAATGATTTTTCTTGTTCCTTTTTGCTTAGCTAATTGTAAAGGGGGCTGGAGGAAAAGGATAGCATCAGGAACTGTCCCTGTTGTAATGCCAAATTGTGTAAGGGAGCTTGAATTAAGGCCCACTAGCTTTCTAAAAGACCTACTCCAGCTATATATTGAAACATCAAGAACTTGGTTTTTGACAAGGGACAAGTCCTGCCTGCATTTCTACACTCTCCTTTATTTGGAAACATGAGAGATACTAGGGGATCTCTCAAGTCAATTAATCTAGAAGCTGAAGCCAAAAAACAAACGATCCTATGCCCATCCATCCACCTAGGATCTATCAGAAAAGGAAAATGTCTTAGCCTTCTTTGTAAAACATACAAAAGTAGATTTGTTTAGTAAAACTTGGACATGATCAAATACATGGTCAAATGGAAGAAAGAGAGAGAGAAGAGAAAAATAGTTGTACAAAGAGAGTAGGTGTGGAAAAGTAAACAACAGGAAGTTTTCACACATGTAAACTGACAATTAGTGTATATGGGCATGCAAAGATTTCTAACTGTAACACCCTGGGGTGTATGGTTATGGGGCCTGTCATGATGAAAGACCTGCACTTCACAAGTTACTACTTCATCATTGATTACATTGAATATACGCAGATTGTTAGCAGCAGCATCTTTCTCAAGAGCTAAACAGATTTTCATTAGGGTTGTGAAAAAAGATACATAGCCAATCCTCAATGTGTGGCTTTTCCAGGTTATCAATATGTTCAGAGGATTCACACAAGCAGAGCAAGTAGTGCTGCATGGAGGATTCTGGGAGCTATAGTACCAACATTTTAAATTTCCCAAGCTCTGCAAAGACACATTTGAGGCAAAGGAAAGGAAAGTGGGATGAAATTAAGTTATAAAAGCATGGAGCCTGAGTGTTGAGAATGATGTACCACCAAGAGTTGGAGTAAGAGCTGCTCAACAGTGGAAGAAACTGTCTTAGGAGGTAGTGAAATCTCCTTCATTGGAGATTTCTAAGCAGAGGTCAGATGGCCATGGATGCTTTAACTATAGTTTTCCAACTTTGGCTAGGTGTCGGATTCTACCAGCCCATGAAGCCCTTTCAGTTCTACAATGTAATGATTCCCCATTTCTACAGCCATTTCCACATGACGGAGCTGTGCTGTTTTGGGGACAGGATGGCAATGATCAGTTGGTTGTACTTCCACATGACACCATCACTGGCCCACTGCCATTCTGTCCCCAAGTGTCATGCTCATGTAGTATTCACAAAATGGAAAAAATCTGTTTTGTGTCTATGATCGGACGGCACTCCCATGCTTACTGTTATGCAGAAGGGCATGGTTGATGCTTCCTTCCATAGTGCAGCAAGGTAAAGTGCCTAGCTGTGTTGTAGAAGGAAGAGGCAGGGCCATCACATTCCCTTCCACAGGGAGCTGGTGAGGTGCAGAGGGAAGTGTTCCTGTCATGCTCCCTTCGCTGCTGGGACTGCCACAAGACAACTCACAAGGATGTCGTCATGCAGAAATGGCCTAAGACGATTTTGTTTGATTTGGTTAAAAAACCAAGGCCATAGGACCAGTTAAATTTACCAACTGAGCACCTTCTCACACCTTGAGGATAAATACTCAAATGCTCTTAGTTTGGGGGTGAAGCAGAGATGGGACATTGGTTTTGGGGTTGTTAAGACATATCCTATCATACTGATCCTAGATTTTTGAAAGTAGAACTAAGAAGAAGATGAGGAGTAAGGCCTCAGACACATAAGCAGCAAAGAGAGGCAGGGGGAAGGGAACCTAGGTTCAAAAAGGAAGAATGGTTTGAGTGGCAAGGTGGGAATGAGGAAAGCACACATATTATACTACGTAGCTCCAAAGGGGCTATGCTTTCTGGAGAGCTTCAGATTGGAAACTCACAAGGTTTGCAGCTGCCTGTGGAGTATCTGCAGTAAATTTAATTTACACTGTTATCTAATGTACTTTGCACTTTCGTAGTGTTTATCCTGCTGAGAAAGGGAAGAAAACAAAAACAATCTGGCACTTGTTGGTTGCATAAGCTTTCATCTTGCTTTGCTGTGGCATGCTTACATGAGCTTTGGTGCAACCCTCCATCTGTATAAGTCACATAAGTAATTGAATGGAGCCCACCCATGTGCAATTCCTGTGCCACATGGCCTCTGATTTAAATCTACTTATTTTTGGAAGACCTCAAGATTTGCTGGGGAGCCTATCTAAGCAAATAGTGTCATGAAGACCAAGGAATAATCAAAACACCAATACCATACCGTAAAGATATGCCAAAACACCAATCAGGTCTTGGTTATACAAAAATATCCCAAACTATGTAGAACTTCCCCTAGAATGTTATTGAATTTGTTAGGCCACATGGAAATTTTACAGCTGAACCATGAGACTGCCTAGATAAAGCCATCCATCCACCAAAACTCAGCAAGCAGGTAAGAAGGGTATCAGTTAGCAGCAACCCAAAAGCCACTGGTAACTCTGACTTGGTGGTGGAGAGGCAATCAGTGGCAGTTTGTTTTTGTATTATCTTCTTCGTCAGATTAAAAAGCTGAGCATGGTCTAGGAAGCTTTTCTTGAGATGACATAAATGCTTTGATATTGTGAGCTAAAAAGAAATAAAAACCAAACAAAACACTGTTACATCGTGGTTAAATCTAGTAATTTAGAAAGTAGTGTCTACAAAATATTTTTGTCCCTTTACTTTGCAGTGAAATCTGTTGGCAACTTGGAATTTTTCTAAGTTTTTTATAATAACTATTATCAATCTTGTTCAGAATTTGAGGAAAGACTTTGATGAACAATTCCGTGTACATCCCTGATTTTGGATATAAAATGAAATTATGCCATTTGTGTATATCAAATATTTTAGCTTTACCTTCAAATACTAAAGTCATGCATAAATGTTTCTGCCATTGCTGTTTGCTAGCACTCTAGCTACCAGTAATTTTTGCCAACACTACCTACAAATAACTCTATCTACGGTTAATTCAGAGTTTAAAAAATGTGAAAATGTGAATTTAAAGAATAGCCAATTACCATGTGAGCTGCTAGCAGCATGGGTAAAATTACAGCTTGACAAATCTAAAGCTTCTCGATGAATCAAGATTTCTTTGGAACAAAGCTTGGAAAAAATGGCTTTTGAACCACAACTTACAGAATTCCTAAAACATGCCTACTGGCTGGGAGTTTCTGTGAGCTGTAGCCCAAAAATAACATTTCTGATCTTTGACCTTATGGGATGAACAATTGCACTTGAGATATCCTTAGGCATAGAAATCTACAAACATCAAGTATGAAAGCAGAAAATGCTTTTCGCAAGCAGCTGAAATGTACACGCAAACTTCTCAGGAAGATAGGACTGGCTGTTAGTTCCTGTTGAGTTTAACTTTGTGGCAGGCCTGATTTGTCTCAGCGTAATCTGTGAAACAGCTTTTAATTGGAGTTTGGTGAAATGGTGAATGTCACTCAGTGTTAAGAGTTTGTGCTTGTTATTTCTTCCAATATGCATTTCTCCTGCTATTTGTTCTTGCTACTGAGCCATTAGGTGTCATTTTCCACCTGACTTACTCATGTGCAAAAAATACCTTTAAGGCTGCTTTAAAAAAAAAATCCAGTGATGTGCTTTCATGTCTGCTGTTCATGGTTAAGTGTGAAATAACAATTAATGTTTTGAATTAAAAACAATTTTAGCTATTTTAACCTGCGGGTGGAGGATGAAATCCATTAGCGGAACTTGATGTGTAGCTTGAGGGTGTTTTTACTTTCAGCCTTGATCAGAGAAGGCCAAGGTAGGATGACGTAATAAAATAGCCATATTTTATTTTCTATTCCCCTGGGGTCATCTTTACTTGTTCTGAGGTTTCTAGCTCTACATGCCTGTAGCAATACATCTGTTTTGAAATAATCTTATTTAAAAGAAAAAAAGAAATAACCTCAGTTTTTTTTTTTTATCTGGTTTGAATTTTTAATTCAAAGTGCCTGCTTATTTTGGCAAGAAAATACAATTGTGGGAATTCTTTAAGCCCATACAACCCTCTCTACCTTGGCCTTTTGCCATAATTAAATATAAACATTTGAGATATAGGGATGTAAAATACTGCAGTATAGGTAAACAAATGTACATATGTCTAAAATTACTTTTGAGTATAAAGATGTTTCCTGTAGCATGTTGTGCTTCATTTGAACATACCATTCGTTCTACACCATGGTGGTTCCATTCCGTATGGTTGCCAGATACTCTGCCATTTATTAATGTCCCCTAATAAGTAATGCACCATCCTTAAGTTGTTTTAAGTAAGCATATAAATAGAGGAAGAACAAATGGGAGACAGAGCAAAAATGAATGCATACCATTTCCAGGTTGTATATTGTATGGCTCTAATTTCCCTACTCTCCTTTGGCTTTTGGTTCCAACAGCTTCAGTATTTCAAGAATATAAGGGGACTAACCAGAATGTTGGCTTATTTCACAATGTGACACATACCATTTCCACACTACACTCTTATAGCGCAATTATTCCACTTTCAACATCTTATGGAATCCTGGGGTTTGCAGTTTAGGGAGGGGCCAGACGGAAATGCGGAAATGGCCAAAGAAATGAACCTAGCAACAACCACACATTTGTTGCTCAAATCTGTTGCCACTTCTCCCCACCCCCATGTTTCACCTTATGAACGTTTCTTTTGCTTCAGTATTGCATTTATGGCCTTTTGGTCTTTCCTACTGTTGTTTGTACTTCTTGAAGCCATTTCTTCTTGTTCTTTGTTACCCTCATTATCTCTGGCAATGTTCACCCACAGTCAATGATAGATGGGCTAAGGTGACCCATGGGATTTTGGCTTGCAGGCATCTAGAATTGCCAGTTCAGGATCATTCCATTCCCACAGGATTCCAGATGAAAACCTGAGACCCAGAAAAAGCCCCAGGTAATGTCATTAAGTGATATCCATGAAATGCCAACTACAGTTGCTCACATGTCATTCAAACATGCACACACACAGATAAGGTTTTTCTGTTTGGAAATTAAGACAGAAATTTTAGCTAAAGGAGGCTGTTTCTAGGTCAAGGTGAGTTGACAGGATTATTTCTGCTCACTTAGGGAGTTGGCATATGGAAAGAGGCAAGTAGCTCTAAGACCACAATGATTGGTAAGGAAGGAGGAAGCAAAGTAAATTATATAGGCCATTCCTGCACTAGACTGTTATAGTGCTATTATTCTGCTTTCAACATCCTATGGAATCCTAGGATTTACAGTTTAGGGAGAGGTCTTTGAGGCGCCTCCCTAAACTGCAAACCCCAAGATTCCATAGGAAGCTGAGGGTAGAATAATAGCACTATAACAGTCTAGTGTGGAATTTGCCATAGACACACACACAAACACACAGACTCTTTGCAAGTTGCAGCAACAAATCAATGAAACCTTGAAAATTGTAGCAAGCTGTTGCTCTGCTGGAAGAGGAGAGATTTGCACACAGCCCTTTCCTCTTTTTTTGAGGTAAGCCTATAACTGCAGAATGTGTACCCTTTTGTCCCACCTGAAGGTGACTTATGAAAACTGGAGACTCAGACCCTTTTTGCACGTTACTCGTTCGCATGGCTGGGGGGGCGTCTCACGCGAAAAGCCTCAGCAGGAATGCTGCCGCTTCCCTGCTGCTTTAGTACTGCAGCGCTTCCGCCCCGCCCCTTCCTACCACAGCACAACCTGGGAATTGTAGGCTAGCGCTGAGGCAGGAAGTGCGACCGGGCCGGCTCCCGAGGCTCCACAGGGCAGGTAAGTGCACGTGGGCCCCAGGAGCATTGCGTGACCATGCACCATTTTCGGCTTTAAGCCGAAAATAAAAAAAATGTGTGCGCGGTCCGCTTTAGGCTCTTGAGCATCCTGTAAGTGGGAGTGCATCGTATGGACCGCTCCTCCCATTTACGTGATGCTCAAGGGGCCCTTTCGCTTTAGAAATTGCATGCAAAAAGGGCCTCAGAGCCAGGCCCTGAGATCTGGCAACCCTAATGCTATCACATGGGATATAGCATTGTGATGACACTGACAGTCAGGTTGTTGCAACCCATCACATAATCTTGGGGTGGGCAAAATGAAGCTGAAAACAATGAGGATAAATTGTAAAAAGGAATAAGAAATAAGAGCTTTGAAACAATGTGTGAAATGAGTGTGAAAAATACAGCAAGTACTCATTTTGACACTCAGCAAAATGAACATAATCAAAAAAGGCATTTCAGCACAGCCTTCATATACCATTTACACACACACTCACCACATATAACCCTTCACCATTTTCTATTTTTGTTGTGGGGGTGGATATCCAGCAGACTTGCAGTTTCAATATGTGCTCATGCTGGTTTCTCTTCACACAATGGCAATCTGCTAGAACTCATATGCTGTCATTACCATTTACAAACATTTTCTCTAATTGATTTCTGCTTGCTGTATTTATTGATAAGAATTAAATTCAAAAATCTTGCCTACTTCACCCAAGGATTTTGAGTGGCCAAGAATAATTTACCTATTGTGGGAAACAGTAGGGGGCAGCAAAGAGCTTCTCTTTTAGCAAATGCAAACTCTGCAGCAGCAAGAGCACTGTGTGTCATAATTTTGCTCCTTACAAAACCAGCTGAGTGGTAAAACAGAAAATTGTTAGTAGAAAGTGGAAAGGTTATCTTCAAACAATACAGATGGTCTAGGCTCCTAGTTTTCCCCACCTACATTTTAGAAAATTATGCTCAGGCAGGTGATTTCCCCACATTATAAATAAAAGGTAGACAGGGCCCAAAGGAGTTTGTCCCCATCACCCCAAATAATGTGATGTTAAATCATTGTGGCATCAGACAATGCTTGTCTATCCTTGGTATCTGGTGACAGCGAATCACTTTTCTACAAAAAAGACTGGTGTGAAAACCAAGCCAATGCTTTATCTTCCCCTCACCTAAGGTACAGGAGACATCTATGCCATCCTGAGCCTGTTTGGGCTTTCCCACTCCTTCAGCCTCTTTCTTTGCTCCAATCAGTCCAGAGGTGAGTCATCATATGACAGCAGTGTGATGGTACATGCAGAACAGTGAAGCCCTTGTTGGATCAGATATAGTCTGATGACCTTTCATGACCTGTCTCTGCATTATAGTACTATAAACATGGGCCTGAATATTGTTGTTAATCCTATTTAAAGTAGACTCATTGAATCAATGGGATTTATCTATGTGTTGACTTTGTTATTGTTGTGTGCCTTCAAGTCATTTCTGACTTATGGGGATGCAAAGGCAAAACTGTCATGGGGTTTTCTGGGCCTGAGAGTGTGTGACATGCCCATAGGCACCCAGTGGGTTTCCATGGCTGAATGGGGAATTGAAGCCTGGTCTCCAAGCTGAAAGTCCAATGTTCAAACACCATTCAACAATTCACTGAATGAGCCTACTCTAGTTAGGACTAACCAATGGGATTCTAGCTCTGGTACCCATAGCTAAGACTTCATGATTCCCCCCACATAAGACAGTTACTGATCTTGTTCAGGCAAGAATATGGTAGAAACCCTAACAGATGGTGTAGTAAGGATGCCACCCTATGGCTGATATCCTATTAGTGATATATGTGCATGTAAATGTGGCTTATATGCTTATATATACATGAATCATTTTGGATGAGGTGCAGGGAGCTATTTTCTAGTCCTTTGTAGCCCGTCCAGCACTTGTCCAGGGGAGCTGCTTCTGCTACTGTGGCTTAGGAAGGGGAGTGAAAGATAGACAATTCAAACAACTGAGATGCAGCTGCTCTGGGTTCTGAAGAGAAGGAAAAGGAGGGTGTTCCTATGCTCACTGATGGATTTAACCCCTCCCTCCCACTGAGCTGCCTCTTTGTCATCTGAATTACCACCTGTCCTCTCTCCCCACTCCACTAGCACTCGACAGCATCAGGAGCACCTGGAAGGGCTTGAGAGCTGTCAGGGTAGAGAGAGGGCACGGAACTGTGCAGGCCATATGTTATACTCCATCAGCTTCATGTATAATCTCAGGTAGGGTCAGAACCTTCCTGGGCCATAAAGCACACTGTGGAACTGTTCAGTTACCATAACTTAGCCTGATGTACAGAGAAAATGTACAGAGGTAGTCTAGCTATCCCCACCCATATTCAAAAGCTCCTAAGTATTTCTTAGGTCATTGTTTTTAAGGAATGAGGACAGCTCTCCTGGATCAGACCAAAGGGCTACCTAGTCCCACACTAGTTCCCATCTTGGCCAACCAGATCAGTATCCACAGGCCACAAGAGGGAAATGAAGGTAATAGCTTTTTCCTACTTCCTACTTGTGATCCCCAGCAAATGGGACCAAGACGCATCTACTGCCTCTGATAACTAGAGGTTGTCATCTGAAAGTCTATTTAGTTCATCTGTCTGTTGAAAGCTGGTGGTGTGTTTATTGGAAGACAGATGCATAATTGCTGGCTCAGCAATACAACCAAATCTTCCTTAATTGCAAATGGGTGTAAGTTAACAGCAAGCTGCTGAGAATTAAATTGGGCAAGAGAAAAAAGACTTTTAGAAATTAAAAGTTCCAGGCATGAGGCAAAGGAATAGCATACTGATAGTTTAGCTTTCACCTCTTCTGTATCACTGCTGCTTTGATTGTAAACCTACCTCAACACATATGCATCTTTGATGCTCTTACTGAGCAGCAGCTAGCTCACTGTGAACTAATATTCCTCCATTAGTCACTATTTATTTCTTTGGCGTTATTTACAAGCTACAAGGAAATATTTTCCCTCAGAGACCATAATCTACTATATACTGTTTCAGGAAAGCCAGTGCTGCTGTTTTGGTGCTGAAGTTTACAGGATAAAATCTGAAGCTTGGGACTATCACTGACAAGTGTTGGAAAAAATATTTGAAAATATTCAGTGAGGTGTTTCTTGAGGGCTGGGAAACATGGCCAGAGAGAATCCTGGAACAAGGGAATTTTTGCAGTCAGGGGCATAATTCTGTGAAAAATTCACAGTTGTTTGTGCGTAAAACAGGAATTTTTTCTCTACATGAGAAAAACACCATTTTCCATGTGAAACCAGTCATTCTTTACTGAATAAATATTGCTAAAAAATTCTCGTTGCTTTGACCTAGTAGAACGTGTCATTATCACACCTAACTTTGGCCATTTCTGCATGAGAGAGGAGGAGCGGTTCACTGCATTTCAGGAGTGGTGTTTTATACTCCAATTTGGAAACTGAATCCAGAAATTCAGAAACTGTGTTGTCTGCACACACACACCCCATTTATGTTGTACTACTGTGGGAAACAGTGGTTGCTGCATCCACAACAGCAAGTCCCTGGCCACTCCCATTCCCCTCCCTCACCTCACCCTACCATCCCTGATTGGTTTGTTTTTTAAAACACACACACACATTTTTAACACATTTCTGTGTTGCTATGTTTGTGCGTAGGAATGTACATTCATTGATACGTGGAAAAAAAACACGTTTTAATAGTCCATTACCAGATCCACTCTCTTCCTGCTGTCCATTTAACACAGGAAGACAATAATGATAGCAGGCTGTCCTTTGATGGGCAGAGAGAGATAGGGGTGGAAATGACGGAAGAGACAGCCTGGGAACACCCATAGCCAGCCGCTTCTGCAATGTTAATTGATGCTACACTTCTGCATGTAGGCGAAAACTGAAGCAGAACCAGTTTGGGAGATTTACATAAGAGTTTTTCCAATTTTCCCATACAGTGGTTTCGCACCACAGTGAACTGCAGTGAACCAATCTAGGAGCTGAAAACATGCAGAACCATGAGGAAAACTGCGACGCTAAAATGGTACAATGTGCAGACCGGAGGGTAAGAATTCGATGCTGCCACGATATATCAACCTCATGCGTAAATGGCCTTTGTCCTCCCATTCAGGAGCATGGAAAATGAGGGCCTTTTCTTTTGCTTGTGAAAAGCACAAACAAATGACACAATTTTGACCATATACTAAAACTCATATCTAATACCAAAAAAGGCCAAGTATCAGATACGAGTTTTAGTATTTCCTTCCCACACTAAAATCTGTGCAATTTCAAGCACTTTTCCCCTCAAACTGTGGATTTAATGATTTACTTATTTTACACAATTTTCTCCATTGACTAAATTATGTTTCTTCATTTTTTTAAACTACATGCACTTTAGCTGTAACTCAGTTCTTAAAATATGTGGATTGAATGATGTGATATTTATTTCTCATAAATGTCCCATAAACCTCACTAACATGACAAATATATGACTTGAACTACACATTTTCTCACAACTCTTGGGGATGTATGAATGCTACTCTCATCAAGAATCAACAAAACATCTTTCTGTCTTCACCACACTGTACGAGGGAACAGTTTTTTTAACCTTATTACTTGCATTCCCCCACATCACAAGTCTTAATTCCACTCTAAGATATTGCAACTTGTTAAGGCAGGGGTGAACAAAGTGTGACTCTGAAGCCAAATACAACCCCAAGGTAGTTTCTCAATCTCTCTCTCAATCTCTCTCTCTCTCTCTCTCTCTCTCTCTCTCTCCCTCTCTCCCTCTCTCTCTCTCTCACACACACACAATCAACTGCCTCTCCTGGAAGGTGAGCAAAATATGATGGCCACTGTAATTTCTGAAGTCCACTTTATGATATATATTACTCCGTACATGTATAATTCTAAGACTGTGAAACTCTCTCTCCAGTCAGTCTGGGTTGTGTACCTTTCTTACAGCTTTTAAATATATCACTAAAGCTTTTTAATGTCACTAAGTGCTAGAGTTTGTGCTGATTAAAAGGGTGGCTCTACAATGAGGTAGAGACAGCTGTCTCAGGAAGCAGATGCTACAGGCAGTGGGGGTGGTGGTGATGGTAGCTTACCAGCCCTTTATGCTGAGCCCCTTAGCCATGCCTCTCTGTTAGAGGACTGAGATGGGTATGCCATGTTGTCTTCCCTGGACCACTTACCTGATCTCCTGTCTTAGGTGTGATGGAAGACACTGCCCCATCATCGGTGCTGAGGTCAAAGCAAACTGCCAATGTTCACTTCTGTGTGCAGAATTGCCAGCAAAACCTCTTCACCAGATTGAATGCATTGCTCCTCCTGTACTGATGTAGATTTTAAATGTTCTGACTCTTTTCTCAATGGTTTTACTAGAGAGGAAACTATCTTGGGAGCTATGTTTGGGCTGCAAAGAATGGCATGTTTCTTAAAACTAGTGAAATCTCCTTATTCAATGATTACAAAATGTGTTCTAATCCAGTTGCCTTTTAAAATCCTGTGTGTATAGTTGTGTCTGTGTGTACCAACCACTAAGCTGGGATTCCAAGTAAATTAGAAAGTTTGCTCATAGCTGTCTCTTTTGTTCCTGTTTGCTACAGCTAATGCATGTCTGCTGCATCTGATGCATGAATCATTGCTATTCCTATGACTGAAGTCATTGCTATGACTTATGATGACCCTATGAATGAAGGACCTCTAAGCTGTCTTATTATCAACAGCCCTTCTCAGGTTTTAGCTTCCTTGGTTGAATCTGTCTGTCTGTCTGTCTGTCTGTCTACCTACCTACCTACCTACCTACCTATAAGGGGTTTTTCGTCTTTTCCTACTGTCTTACATTTTGCCAAACATCATTGTCTTTTCTTGGGGCATGTCTCCTCATGATATAGCCAAAGTATTGTAATCTCTGTTTAGTCATCTTGGGTTCTGGGAAGAGTTGATTTTGGTCTATGATCCATTTATTTGTATTTTCGCCAGTCCATGGTATCCTCAGAACTCTCCTCCAGCACCATATTTCGAACTAGTGTATTTACCCAGCATTGCCCAGGATTTTTATTTTCATCTTAAGAATTCACCAAACTGTCTTCTCCATTTGCTGTAACTTTGCCCCATATTTCCCAATGCAGTCTGTATTCAGAATTATTTACATATACAGTTTGGGTGCCTATGGGAGTACACTGTCCTCCTCTTTTCTACTAGGCCTCATCTCCATGGCAATTGGCCTGTTCCAGTACCTGTAACTTATCCCCATAGTCCCCAATCCAATCTGTGCTCTCTGGCAACATTGATGTACTGGCTTTTTATTTTTTTGCTTTCTGTTGAATTTGTGCAATTGCTTTATGTTTTTCTGGAAGCATTTCTTGGTTTGAATTTCAACTTTAAGATTCCTCACATATGGAACCCATACTATCTACTGTGTGAGGCGAGAAGACCTTGTAACTATGTTGTGTATATCACTTTAATTTTTCTCACATCTGCCTCCCAAAAGTTTTCTGGCATCCTTATTGATGGTAGGCCTCGTCCTCATAGCAACCGGTCTGAGGCCCAAGAGCTCTCAGCTGAGAATTCTAAAGGCCCCTCCCTAAACTGCCAACCCCAGGATTCCGTAGAATCTTCACAGCCAGCCAATCACATGAGGTCTTCTCACCTCACGCAGCCAATCGTATGAAGTCTTCACCTGCCTGACACAGACAGACAGACAAACATGCAGACAAACTTTGACTTTTATATAGCAGGTGAGTTGATTCTCTTCCTATCAGTTTTCTTCACCGCACTGCTTAGAGACTTCCCTCTTTTGGGTCTCTGGATTAGTCACTGAAGTGTATTTCTGGCAGGTGATGGCATATATGACATCAGTCAAATTAGTTCTTAGCAGATCAGTCAAGATACCAAGTGTACGTTTTGTCACATATTCAATTTTGAATTTTATTTCTTCCCCCCTCTTGGCTTTTTCTATGAAATATGGTTAATAATGTCTTTTTTAAAAAAACTGTAAATGGTCTGGTTGAACGACTGACGCTGCAGCCGTCCACCCACACACCACTAACAGCAAAATCAAAGCCAAACTCTGCAGACACCAACAGAAAATTGCTAGTGTTGCCTCTCTGCCGCAATGAAAACTGCAAATTATTCTTGCTCAAACAAATGCTGAAATGGCTAATGTCAGTGAATTGTCAAAACAGTGAACTTCAAACATCCTTGCTAATTTATATATCACCAAAGAAGGAAATAATGGGAAAATAATGAGCAATTATTGCTCTCCACTCTGCAGTGATTTCCAAGTTATTTATAAATATACAATTAATGTTCCAAAAAGTACAGATGACACAGAATGAGTTTCTCGAATGTGTCCAGTGGAAAAATAAGTGCTGGGTATTACATTCTGGTTTGAAAATAAGAAGGGTGTGTAGTTCTTGGTTAGGAAGTGGCTAGTGATTATCAGAGGAGAATAATAAGGGCTGTGGCCCTAAAATAACACTAATATGTCCCAAGACACCCACATTATCTCCTCCTGCAAGTTTTGCACACGTTCTACCCAACTGCAAAGCACGCCATGTGATAAGTAAACTGAATAGATGTACACACACACACACACACACACAGAGGCTTTTTCTGCATGTTATCTGATCCCATTGTCCTCCCGTCACAATCCTGGCACAATTCCAGGAAGGGAGCATGACAGGAATGCTCCCAGACCCCACTGGCTCCCTACAGAAGGGAGTGTGAGTTACATGTGTCTGCCTTTTGCAGGGCAGCTGGGCTCTTTCCCATGCTACACTATGGGAGAAAGCACCTCCATCACACTTCCTGCCCTTCCACATGGCAGGTAAGGATGGGAGTGTGATGTAATCACAGGTGCTTAATGGATTTATTCCGTAAAGCAAGTATTCTGCAATTGTGATAAGTAGGGGTAGGATGGCAGTGGGACCATGATGACATCATGCAGAAGCATGGTGCATGGGACTGTGATGCCATGTGGAAATAGCCACACACAAACACACATACATATAGATAGGTCCCCAGTGGGAAAAAGTGTCTTTGCCAATTGAGATACATCACTGAAAAAAGCACCCTGAAATTTTTCAGTTTGGGACTTAACAAAATTCCCAAAATGTCAAAAACTGTTCAAAAATGGGGAAAAGCACTTGCAATCTCACTCAGTGGAGATACAACTTTTGAATTTCTTCATTCTTGCATGTGCGAATGAAATGAGAGATTTCCATCCCCAAAAATCAAACACACATTTGGCAAACTGCATAATAGGCAATGCTGTTGGATATTCTAATAGATTAAGGGTAGAGGGTGTATTTTAGGCCAGCAGAAAAGTTCCGTTTCAAAGAAGTTGTCTGAGACTACATTCTGAGAGTGGGTGGGGATAAAGGAAAAGGAAAGTGACCAAAGATCCCAATTTATTTCAGGTAAAGGTTCTTGTTGCCAGCAACAAAGTCTGAGAAGTATTATTTCAACATTTTAGAACTGGGAAGAAGAGTGTACACAAAAAGCTGAGAGATGACTAAATGGTGTTGTCATTGGGTTGGAGACATGGCCATCTGGAGAAGGCTTGATTTGTCCTGAGGGCCTGAAGTTCTCCATCCCTACGATGGACTGTTGAAGTATAGATATGATTTTCTGATTGTTGTCTTACTTTAACTGGCAAATGTTTGAGTCTAGGGGCCTTTCCGCACTATACCGTTAAAACACTATTATTCCACTTTCAACCTCCTATGGAATCCTGGGGTTTGCAGTTTAGGGAGGGGCCTTTAGAATTCTCAATCAGAGAGCTCATTGGCCTCAGTAAACTGCAAACCCCAGAATTCCACAGGATGTTAAAAGTGGGCTAATAGCACTATAATGGTATAGGGCGGAAAGGCCCTAGCTATGATATCTGATGAAGTGCTAACATAACCCCTCTGCCATCCATAAGGATGGAAGAGCACTACATGCTGCACTTTCAAAAAGTCTACCAATTATGCAGTTTGGCATTGATAATTTCTTCCATCTGCCTGGAAGTTACCCCTTGCCTGTCCAAAAAAGGCTTGAATTTTTTGGGTGAGGAGTATGGAAAACCAAAAGCATGTCCCTGGTGGGAGCAGTAGGATACTGTCTGGTATTGTGAGATTGAGATGAAGAGGTGGCAGCTTTCTGAAGAAATTGGAGGAGCAGCTATTATGTAGTTCAGAGGACTTAGAGAAATTAACAAATGGTAAGAACCTCAAAGAAAGGTGAGAGAATAAAGGCTTTTCTTCCTGGGCTGAAGAATGATGCCAGAGGTCTCTTAATGCAGAAGCCTCCAAGATGCTTGCTTCTTCAGCACTGAGAGCAGCATTGACCATTGATCATATAGAAATATGAGATTAGAGTGGCCAAACAGTGCTCTCAGGCTTTCCTCCTAGTCTGCAAGCATCTGTCCCAGACCTAAAGGGAGGGAAACCCCAGAAGTTCTTGCATTTTCTAGTAACCTCTGGAGATCCTTCCATTTTTCCCCATGGGACTCCTATTGAGTTAGAATGGGCATCCAGAGTAGTGTTGAACCCCACTAGGGCCCTTTCCACAGCTTACTTTTTTGTGGAGCTGGGGTGCGGGGATCGCTCAAGCAGCCTCCAGTGAGAGGCTCTCGCGTCCCAGTTCCTTCAGCTCCACAGCTACCGCCCGCTCACGCAAGAGCCCCACCTGTTCCTTCCGTTTCCAAGGCTGCACTGGGGCAGGAAGCGCAAGCGCCATGGCTCTGGAGCTCTGCATGGCAAGTGTGTGCAGGGCCCCGGAGTGATGCGTGGTTGCGCACCATTTTTGGCTCAAAGCGGAAAATGAAAAAGTGTGCAAGCGGCAACTGCCAGGCCCTGGAGCATCACATGATTGTGAGTACGTCGTGTGGACCACTCCTCACATGCATGTGACACTCAAAGGGCCCTTTTGCATGGCAAATGCCATGCGAAAAGGGCCTAGGAGATGCTGTGTCTAATATGCCAAATGATGGTATGCCACAGATGCCTCTGTAATAATGCTCTCTTGAATTTTTACTGGATTTAATTTTTGCCACAAGTGTTATCTTTCCAAGGCATAATGAAAGATAAGTGACCCTTTCATGCAAAACAATGTACAGTGTGATTACCACGCACCCAATTCACTTTGGCAAGCATTGCACATTAGATTGCTGGCTATCCCTATTAAAACAGCATTAGTGCCAACAGCAGTTACCAAAAGAGGAGACATAGCACGTTGTGTATCAATTGTGTATCAATTCCTCCTACTTACTTATTTTCTGCATTTATATGCTACTCCATCAATGCATATTTTTTGGCTTGCCTATGGAAATGATAATACAATATACAGTGAAGTACAGTATTTAAAAGACAATACAGTAAAACACAGCCTCAAAACAAAACAAAACAAAACAGGGATGCAGAATGTAGGGCCTTCCAGACATTTTTGGTCTGCAACTGCCTTCATTCCTTTCCACTGACTGTGCTGGCGAAGGATGAGAATATGAGAATACTTTTATTTTATTTTATTTATTTTATTTTATTTTTATTCTTTCTGCTGTCATAAAACCCAAGGTGGCTTGTAACAAGATGAAAACAAGATAATAGTTGATAGTTAAGAAGTTAAAACAGTTAAACAGGTTATGATATTAAAACACCATTAATTTTAAAAAGTATAAAATCATTTAAAAATGTAACAATGAATATAAAATACAGGGCCCTCGTAACTGATTAATCATCAAATGTCTCTTTAAATAAAAACATTAAATATGTCTTTAGATATTAAATATTACATAAAAAAACCTTTCTTTATTTGCTGGTGAAAAATTAATAGAAAAGCGGAAATTCACAGCCTGGGAGCAGCCACTGAGAAGGCCCAGTTCATATCTTCACCCACAAGCCTGTGACAATGGTGGAGCTAAAGCCCTGCAGCAAGGATCTTAAGACTCTAGGAGTTCCACTAATTGTAACCACCCAAATATGGAAGGCCATTTATTCCCCAATTCTGCTTTAAAAGCTTGAAAAACAACAATACAAAACTGCAAGCTGTTTAAAAGACCCGGCTCATTTATTTTAAAAAATAAATCTTTACTTCATACCAGAAAAAAAGATAAAGGTGCATCAGGTGAGCTTCAGTAGGGTGTTTATTCCACAAGAAGCATGTCATCAACAAGAAACATGATTGGTCCTAAGTTATTGAGGACTGCTGAATGTTAAAATGGAGAGTCAGTGTCATATAGTTGCTTGAATGTTGTACTGAGGGCTTTTCTGCACTACACTGTTATAGTGCTATTTTTCCACTTTCAACACCCTGCGGAATTCTGAGGTTTGCAGTTTATTGAGGCCAAAGAACTCTCTGGCTGAGAATTTTAAATGCCCCTCCCTAAACTGCAAACCCCAAGATTCCACAGAATGAGGAAAGGGGAATACACTTGGCCCTCCACGTTTGCCAGGGTTAGGGACACAGGGCCCTTGCAAAAGTGAAAAATTTGCAAATAACAAAATGTGTGTGTCTTTGGTCCTGTACTTCCTCTCTCTTGCCCATTTTCTTCCTTGGGTGTGTGTGGGGCATGGACACAGGGATTGTGGTGCTGAGAATTTGGGCAGAGAGCTATCCTTTGGGCTGACTAGGCAGTGGCTGGCAGAGGAAGAGGAGGACCAGAAGTGGGTTTTTAAAGGGCTATACAGCCTGATTAGAGCCACCAAGTGGGAAGGTTGCCCCAAAAAAGAAGCACATGAGGTGGGAGGGCAGGAGTTGAAGAAACTTTCAAATAATCAAATCTGTAAATGTCAAACCCACAAATGTGGAGGGCTGACTGTAATGGCACTATAACAATGTAGTGCAGGAAATCCCTAGGATTCTGGAGAGCCAGCCCCTCCCAAAACTGCAAACCCCAGGATTCCATAGGATGTTGAAAGTGCAGTCAAAGTGCTATAACAGTCTTGTGCGGAAATGGCCTTTGCTGCTGCACCCTGACTTCCTCCAGAGGCGAGACTGTCCACATGGGCCTGGGAACAATGGTGGCCTCTAACACACATTCTCATATGAATACAGGTCTTCCATGATACATAGAAGGATAAGCTGCCTTTGTTATGAAATTTACTGACTGAACCTTTCTTTGGTTGATCTGAGATCTGCCAACAGAGCCATCTGCTAACAGAATTGCTCTGTTGGCAAAAAATCTGCTGCAGAACAGCCAAAATGAGGCTGGGCTGAGTTGCCTCAGATCCAGCCTACTTCCAGTCCTGGGACACAGCCACAATGCTGGCAGAAACTTAGGCTAGGGCAATGACAGGCCAAAATAACATTGCCAAAATTCTATAAAAGAGAACATGTTTTGTTTTTTAAAAAGTTTGTCTATGCTGAGTATTCTCCACGTACAATCTTCTGGCCAAATATATGGATCTGGAGGTTCTGTTACAAGGTTTTCTTCCATTATTCTGACTATAAGAACATTTTTGTTATTCCAGTCATGTTAGGTGCCTTCTTTTGGGGTGAGGGGGATCACCTGCTATTTTTGTGCTATTCTATATTCTTCTTTCAGTCATTCCTCATTTGTTTCTTCCTAAGTCAGGCATGTGGACAATCCCAGCTAACCATGAATCACACACTAAATATAATGTTACCATGATGTTACCATGTTGTTCTAAACACTGTGAAAAGAAACAAGGTATTTCTGATTCTACTGAATTCCTCACTCCTACCCCCACACAACATACATAAATATTTTTGGCTAGTGATGAATGAATTCTCCTTGGCTGAATTTGAAATGAACTTGTTAATTATAAAAGTTTCTCAGTGAGCATTTGATGAGGGAAAAAAGCTTCATCTGTTTACTGAGAGTTCTCTGACAGCTTGTAATGTTGGTACATGCATGATGATAGTGCTGCATACATGCCTGTTATTGTATTGCCCCTGGGAAATATAATTGCCAGTGCCAGCCCTGGCAGAGCCATACATGGAGACTGAACTTCTCCTCCTCCCACAGCAGAGTTTTCATCAAGCAAAGCAGGCTTTTCAAGATGATGATAATGACAACAATAACAACAACAACAATTTTACAAAACTGACTCAAATAGAGAAGACAGGGACCTCCAAAGAAGGAGAATCCACCATCATCTGAGGCATTATTCCATTCCACCGTTGAACAGCTCTTAGAGTGAACCACTTGCAATAATCTTTCAGAACTCTTGGAGAACAGGAGAAGTCCCAGCAGACTGGAGGAGGGCAAATGTTGTCCCCATCTTCGAGAAGGGGAAAAAAGAGGACCCTAATAATTATTGCCTGGTAAGGCTGACATCAATTCCAGGAAAAATCCTAGAGCAAATCATTCAACAGTCAGTTTGTAATTACTTAGAAAGCAATGCCGTAATCACTAAAAGCCAGCATGGATTTCTCAGAAATGAGTCATGCCAGACTAATCTTATCTCTTTTTATGATAGGGTTACAAGCTTGATAGATGAAGGGAATGCTGTAGATGTAGCATATCTTGACCTCAGTAAGGCCTTTGACAAAGTTCCCCATGACATTCTTGCAAAGAAGCTAGTAAAATGCAGGCTGGACAGGGCTACTGTTAGTTGGATTTGTAATTGGTTGACCGACTGCACCCAAAGGGTGATCACCAATGGTTGGCTTGGAGAGAGGTGACTAGTGGGGTGCCACAGGGTTCTGTTCTGGGCCCGGTGCTATTCAACATCTTCATCAATGACTTGAATGAGGGAGTGGAGGGTATACTGATCACATTTGCAGATGATACCAAACTGAGAGGTTGCTAATACACCAGAGGATAGGATCAAATTTCAATACGAACTTGACACACTGGAGAGCTGGGTCAAAGCTAACAAAATAAATTTCAACAGAGAGAAATGTAGGGTCCTGCACTTGGGCATTAAAAATGAAAGTCACAAGTATAGGATGGGGGACGTGTGGTTGGAGAGCAGTACGTGTGAAAAGGATCTAGGACTCTTGGTAGATCACAAGCTGAATGTGAGTCAGCAGTGTGATGCAGCAGCCAAGAAAGCCAACGCGATTCTTGGTTGTATCAATAGGAGTATGGTGTCTAGATTGTGGGAAGTAATGGTACCACTCTATTTTGCATTGGTTAGACCTCATTTGGAGTACTGTGTCCATTTCTGGGCACCTCAATTCAAGAAGGATATTGACAAGCTGGAATGTGTCCAGAGGAGGGCGACCAAAATGGTGAAGGGTCTGGAAGCCATGCCCTATGAGGAATGGCTTAGGGAGCTGGGTATGTTTAGTCTGCAGAAGAGAGGGTTAATAGGGGACATGACAGCCATGTTTAAATATTTGAAGGGATGTCATGTTGAGGAGGGAGCAGGCTTATTCTTTACTGCTCCAGAGACTAGGACAAGGAGCAATGGATTCAAGCTGCAGGAAAGGAGATTGCACTTGAACATCAGGAAGAACTTCTTGATGGTCAGAGCTGTCCAGCAGTGGAATATGCTGCTTTGGAATGTGGTGGAGTCTCCTTCTCTGGAGGTTTTTAAGCAGAGGCTGGATGGTCTTCTGTTGGGAATGCTTTGATCGGTGTTGCTGCATAGTAGGGGGTTGGACTCGATGGCCCCTGAGGTCTCTTCCAACTCTATGAGTCTATGATTCTGTGTTCTTCCTAAGGTTTAGAGGAAATGGCTTTTCTTGTAATTTGAACCCCTCGTTTCATGTTCTAGTCTCTGGAGCAGCAGAAAACAAGCTCACTTCATCTTCTATATGATGTTCCTTCAGATATTCAAAGGTAGCTATCATGTCATCTCTCAGTCTTCTCTTCTCCAAGCTAAACATACACCACAGCTCCTAAAGCCATTCCTCCTAAGGCTTGCTTTCCATACCTTTGATCATCCCAGATTTAGTTCATGTATTTTTATACCATTCAAAGAGAGTTTTGGCAAGAAGGATTTTATTGTTCAAGAAGGGTCCACAGTTCCCTTACTAACAATCTTTTGTTGGGAGGAGAAATATGGGATCTGAGCTTCCTTTCAAGGTTGTAGCAGGATGCAGATGCCATGGACTCTAACTGGTACCTGATTCTTCCAGTCTCCACATTTCCTGAAAGGATACAGGAGAAGACCAGAAAGTGACTTAATGAAATGTGACATTAATAACTGGGATTTATTTAACTTAGGGAAAAGGAGGGGAAGAAGAAGCCAAAAGAAGAATTCAGATAATAATGTAATTTGAGGCAAGTTTTGAAAGCCAAAAATAAGAGAGGATGGACTCCAGTAGGTTTGCTCTCCACCGAAAGGACTACCTATCAGTTTGGAATTATGCAGCTTTGCCACTACTTCAATTTTTTTTCAGGTCCTAGCTGTGAAACTACTGCTGGACAAAGGTTATATGAGTAAAGAAACCTGTTCTTTCTTTCACTGTCTTCTGTGCTTCTTTTTGTTTAGCCCCATTTCCATCTTCTTGGTCTCCTCTTGTCTTGTATTCTTCCGCTCTGCCCCCTTTTCCAGAATCGCCTCAGAAACTTGACTTGAATCTACTCAGTAAAACCTCTGCCTATGATAGCACCTCAGGGATGATCCCACACATTCCATAAGGGGCTACATATGACAGAGATGCATTGTTAGAGAATATCTGTGCATGTGTCTCTTCAAATAGCAGTTGGTCTGCTGAATGTTTGTTACCTATGCACAAAATAGTGTGAAACCTCATTCTATATTCCGAGGCCATTTCCACACTAGCCTGTTATAGTGCTATTATTCCACTTTCAACATCCTATAGAATCCTGGGGTTTGCAGTTAGAGAACAGCCTTTGAGAATGCCCCCTAAACTGCAAACCCCAGGATTCCATAGGATGTTGAAAGTGGAATAATAACGCTATAACAGGCTAGTGCAGAAATGACCTGAGTTAAAAGAATTAGGGATGGGCCAACCAAATCCTCGAATCCTGGGTAAGAATTCGAGATTCCCAAGTCTGAATCCCTGTGCCAAAATAGGCAAACCAAATCTTTCGAATCCGCCAACTAAATAAATTGTTGGAAACTGGGATGCCTGAAAACCAGGGAGACTGGAACGTCTGAAAACCAGGGAGATCGGGACACCTGAAAACCTGGAAGACCATACATATAAGGGAAGATAGTAAGTAGGTGAGGTTTTCCATTGGAGTAATAGTGGCCTTTGCTAACAATTTCAGAAACTACATCTGGGCTTATATTCTAAGATATTTAAATTGAACATTTCATATTTAAGTTTGGTACTTGACTGGAAGCTACAGGCTTGAGATTTCAAGGACAGCTGAAACATTCCTTTGCATAGCTCCCTTGCAAACCTCTTTCAGACACAATTCTGGGGTTTGGAGTTTTACAAGGTGTCACAGCCTTCTCTGCCAAAGTGTACTGATGCATCATCAAACTACAAACCCCAGGATGCCAGAAGGAGCTATGCAAAGAAAAGCCAGTTTTGACCTGGATTATCTCTGTATTGTAGTATGTGGCCCTGTTTACACAGGCAGGAAAATGTGGGATTAATCCACATTTTCCTGCCTGTGTACAAAGGGCCTTCATGTCATTTTCAATCTGGGGAGATCCTGAGGCAAAACTATGACAATTGTCTTGGCCAGATTTCTTCAGAGGGAGGTTTTCCTTTGCTTAGGCTTTTGCTAAGGCTGAGAGAGTGTGTCTTGCCCAAGATTATCCTTCTTTCCCTTGTTTTTTTAAACTCTTTTTTAAAAAAAGGATTAAAAAATTTGAAATTCATGAGATTTGTGGATTCCCAGAAGTCCCATCCCTAAAAAGAATATATAATCCTCATCAGTCTAAGACATGTTACTACTAAGACCTGAAGCAGAGGGACATATGCTTCTCCCCCTCCAAAGTCAAAGTGCATGGTATCAGTGCAGACAACACAGCAACTCCCCAGTTTCATAGTGTCTTGCTTTCTTTGCAAAGGTACAGAAACCTTCAGTGCTTTTGCAAGGAAAGATGGTGAGATACTTCACATTCTCAGAGATGAGGCTTCACAGTGGTAAAAATAATCATTCCAGAGGATGACTCCTCCCTCTCTTTTCCTTTTTTTTTAAAAAAAACCCCTTCATTTTAAAGAACTTAGGGATAGATCTGTTTATATCCATTCCTTGTCGATTTCACCTGTCTTCATCAGTTAGTTCTGTTCTTTTTCTGCATTAATCTGCATTAAAAAAAAAAACTCTGTAAGAATCTTTTTGTGACTGAGCAATGGGTCTGCAAAAAATTTGCATCCTGTGAGAGGTGATTGTGACCTTCACTGACTTCAACAATTTTGGCTCAGCCCTAATTATTATGTTTTCATGATCTGGCTGATTGCAGGTGTTGGCCTCTCCATAGCTACATTCCACACAGAAAATGACCATCATCTTATCAACTGGTGCAGCATTTTCCCTTTCTGTCTGCCAGTTTGTTTTCTCCACTGCCAGCTCCGCCTGCTGGGTAGCTGTGTGAAAAGGCACACTGGCAGGATCGGCATGTAACTGCTCTGCTATACAGACATTAGGGTAGATAGCAAGATCTGTTTGTTTCTCGCCACTGAAAATATTTCCTCCTGGTTTGATGTACAGCATTCAAACAGGCTTAGCAAGGCTCCCAACAGAAGCCTGGCCATTAAAGTGACATTTTCTCTTAATCAGGGATTTCCTCCTACTAAGAACAGAGAGTCATTCACTTTGCTGCTGTCCTGATTACAGCTATGATCCAGAGACTCCCACTGACTCAAACAGGGTTTGGATCAAGGATGAGGAACATCTGATTACCTTGTTTGCAGGCAACTCAGCTGGAGACTAGTTGTGCTCATTTCCATGGTTTATGTTGGCTACTTTAAATGTTTTATGGATTTAACAAACAAACTAGAACAAAAATAAAACACAGTCATTTAAATAGGATTACTTAATGGGGAACTGCACAGGCTTGAACAGCAGTTGGTTTGATTGGCTTTATAAAATTGCTTTCTCCTTTCATCCATTGGCATACTCCATCACAATATAACAAGTAGCACATGAAATGGACTATAAGCTGGAGCTTAAGGAAACAAGAAGATTATCACATGGACACACATTGGGTGCACACTAAGAGATCCCTTAGTAGTTGAAATGGAGGAAATAGGTTCTCAGCTTGAAAAATACGGACGTATACATAGTTGACCCCTATACACAAAAGGAAGCCTGGGGTATTTCTAGGCCCATATGGCAAACTCTTGTCACTGAGAAATAAAGTTCAAGTGTTATCTTGGATAAAACCATCATACATATTTTGCCCGATGTTATCATATGAGAGATCTGTGCTTGAATTATTTGCCCCCACATTTTTTAAACAGAACTGTAGCCAAGGAATGGAACTGTCATTTTACTTGCAGCAGCAATGGGGTGTGTGGTGGGGGAATTTTTTCACTCTCTCACCGGCAGCATAATTTTTACAGTAATAAAAGAAATAGTAAACTAGTAAAATTAGTGGCATTATATAAGTTTTTTTATACCTTTATGATCACTCAGCCTGTTCTGTTGTATTTGAAGGGAATATGAGATTTGTGTCACAAAGGCCCTTTTCACATGTGGAGGGAGAAACGAGGGAAAACACGCTGAAACGGAGCTTACTGGCAGCCGGGTTAGTCCGTCACCACGCGGAGCAGTGCAAGTTCGCTGCTCCACACTCCTGTGGCGTCCTGCGGCATCCAAAATGGTGGCTTACGGCTGGCAGAGGCTCTCCACCAACTGGAGAAGCTCACCAGCCAGAAGCCCACCCCCAGCAGATCTGCAGGCACGCACTTGTGCTCGCCCGCAAATCTACACCAGGGCACTGCGACGGGGCTGCACGGGGCTGTGCACTCTGTGCTTTTTAAAGACCTCTTAAAAGAGGTTTTTAAAAAACACGCGGTGCCACCACTTCCGGTTGCTTCAGAGCGGATTGGGGTGTGGAACTGAAAAATTATATATGACCCAGCTCACTCCACGGTGTAGACGACCTCCGTTAGAGGTTGCACTGCCCCGTTTTAATTACCCCATGTGAAAAAGGCCAAAGGGAAAAGACACGAGTACAGATGTTTTGCACAAAATGCAAATGCATAATGAAACTAGTGCCACAGCAGACAGACCTTTTACAGGGGTTGTCAAATTCTTGGCAGGTTGTCTCATTGTGCCAAGGCACTTTGTCTTAAAACAAAATCTTGGCAACCTTGAGGTGTTTTCACTGCCTCCAAATAATAAACTAATTCATGTGTGTGTGTGTGTGTGTGTATTGGAAAAATGGCATGACAGTAAAGGGTTAAATATTTTCTTCTTCAGTATCATTGTTGGAAGCAAATAGGCAACAACTCCCCCAGTAATCATGGCACGCATCTAGTTCTCAGCTAACACAGCATCACCACATTTCAATCCAAAATAACATTGTTTGGAGACCAGCCACAGAACATCTGAATAACCTGTAGCCTGGCCCTTAGGTGATGATTTCAGGGTAGACACTGGCATCTTTTTCTGAATAATGATGAGGAAAGATGTTGGTGACAGAGCCTTTCAGAGATTTACCCTCCAGATAAAGGTCCTTATCTTGTTCTCTGTTCTGCTGGTAGAGCCTGCGACAGAGTTATTCAAATGAAATGTCTTCTTCTTAAAATATTTATCCCTCTGATTTGTATTTTTCTACCAGACAGCAGGCTAAGGGTTGTGATTATTGTCTCCTCCTCTGCCTCTTCTTCCTTCCTCCTATTAAAATAGCTACATTTGCCCATGATGTTTATAAAAGTATATTTCCAAAAGACCTCCTTAGAAGATTAGTATTTGTTTGTTGGTTAAAATATTTATATCCTCCCCTATATCCAAAGATCTCAGAATGGCTTGCAATGAAATCAATTTAAAACAATAAATGCTAAGAATAATTGTAAAAGACCACAATATATTAAATCATGTATCAGTTTAAAACCAGATAATTTAAAACTACTTAAAACAGTTTAGAATAATAACCATCATAAGCAAATGCACAACCTGAATAAAATCAATTAGTCCTGAAGGCTTTAAGAAAAAGTCTTGTTTTGACTTGCCAATTGGGCCTCTAAAGGCATTCCACAATAGGAGTGTATTCCACAATTTGGGTGCTATTTCAGAGAAGGCTCTGTCCTATATACCTCTGTTTTATACACAATTGTTGCTCTCTTGGAATGAGAAAAAAGCTCATAGTAATAGCAGATGATGCTGATGCTGATGCTGATGATGCATAATTCCACCACCTTAGTATTGAGCTTCCCTTATCCAGAAATCTGAAATCAAAAAACCTTCCAAAACCAAAACTTGATGCCACCAGTGTCTTGCTTCTGCATTTGAGGTGGTGGCTCCAGTGTTCTTGTTCATTCCTCTCTCAGATCCTCAGTCTCTCTGTCTGTCTGTCTGTCTCTCTCTCTCTCTCTCTCTCTCGTTTCCCCACTATCCACCTACTTCTGCCTTCAAGGCAGTGGCTGTGATGCTCCTGCTTGTTCATCTCTCAAATCTGAGGAGTGCCACAGCCAATGCCTCAAAGGCAGAAGAGGGCAACTGGCAACAAAAATAGGATCTATGAAATGGTGGAAAGCATAGATTTGTGCGGAGCACCATACTTGGGTTCATACCGTTTCAAGCAAATGTCTCCAGCCTCATGCCTCATATACCATGCAAGTAGCACATGAATGAGGCATGAGGCTATTCTAAAAAGGTACTATATTCCAAAATCTGAAAAAATCCAAAATATGGAACACTTCTGCAATCAAGCATTTCGGATACGGGAGGATCAACCTGTACAGTTGTCTTATGGATTTCATTGTGATTATTTTATAAGTCTTGGCTCTTCAGACAAAGTTGACATTTGGGCAGAAAAGCACAGAATGGTTACACAATACTTTATTCTCTATCAGAGTTTGTAAGACATCATGTCATGCAGATTATTAAATATATAAACGATTTGGAACTGTTAGCATCTCAGACAGATGAAATAATTACTTGAAATTTAGAATTTAATAAGTACAGTTGTAAATAATTTAGTTATATCTAGCTTCATTTCAAATAATGACATGTATAAGTCCATGGTGCTTATACCATCCGGAAGAGCATCAGAAAGAACTGACCAAGTATCTATTGTTTCCAAGCTGAGTGTTTTGAGATGAGCAAGAGTATGCTCTTAAAAATTAACTAACCATATTAGATGTACCCACTACCTTTTGTGCATCAAGACCAAGAATCTCAAGGTAGTATTAAACCTTCCATCTTCCTTCTCCCAATATATCAGTACAGACATCTTTTTCAAGGGAGGAGACAAGGATTGCTTGGTTTCCCTGATACAATTTTGCCCTACAGCTGAGGATGGCTGGCTGAATCTGTCTACATCTAGTATTGTCAGTTTGCAAGTATTTAATCACAAGTCCTTTCAGTCCAATTTCCTCATCACTTCATATTTTTTTTAGAACCACAACACTTTAATTAATTTTTACTTACAAGCTTCCCTTACATATATGTAGACATTTTTTCTTTTAAATATACCTTTGTAAACACCTTTTGTTAATATACATATTTTGTACACTTCATTTTCTAATATAAACACTGTTATTTCCAATATTCCGTAATAAATATCTGTATGCTGTCTAAAGCAAGAACTACATAATGAAATCCATAGAACTATACAGCCCAAAGTACAATGCTGTTCCATTCTACACTTTAGTTTAGAAGTTGAAATTAGATCTTTTGGCTGAACAACACAGACCAAAGGAAATTCACCCTCATCCCTACAGCTGGGAAGTGCTTCTCCATCCTGCAGAACCCTAACTGAGTGATGCAAGGAGCAGAGCATGTTACCAGGGTGCTTATTAATGGGACAATCCTACAGTTGCAAGGAGAACTTCTCTATTGCTCTGAAAACTGATACGCTTTTAAGTGTATATTTGAAAAGTTTTTCCAGTTTTACTTTGGAGGGGGAAGGGACAGCCCAGCCTGTACCTCATGGAGTAAAATTTTAGGAAATAGTGTCCCAAAGTCTAAGAGTGTGTGTCTGTTTCTGGATTAGTATGTGTACACTTGGGTGATATGTATGGTAGGATCTATGTAATTCCTACATGCAATGCTATGAAAGCCTTGAAAAACAAGTTTGACATTTAGAGAAGGAAACAATATTCAAAAATGGTCAAAAATGGGTTTCTTGAATGTTGGAAAACCTGGATGAAGAGAATTCTAGATGGGTGGGAATCTTTATGGTATGAGACTTCTTGTGCATTCAAAAAGAAAAAGAACATTTTTTTCTGCAGAAACATCATTTTCTATGCAAGTTTTCTACACAAAACCCATTGTTTGCTATGTAAGAAATTTGTTTTCTTTGTAATTCCCTGCATTAATAAACCATAGCCTATGTGCCGCCTTCCAGATCTGTAATTCTATGTGCATTTTTTTTTCTTTTTGCACAGAATAAATCCTTTACTGCAAATAGTTGTTGAAAACTATCCATTTTTGACAGTGCAGAGAAAAATGGTAAACTTATTCAGTGCTGTCTTGTGACAATGAAATTTACAAAGACTTAAATCACTATCAGTGACATGATTAAACTAAAGAAAGGTAAATGCTCAAGTTGAATTGGTTATTGTTGTTGACAATTGTTACTACTAGCTGCTAATCCTGATTGATTTCTAAAGAATCCACAATGATGATATGTATCTGAACAATATTTTTTCCTCCTTAAATCAAAGAAGAAAGTAATATGCAATAATGCACTGGATTATTGTTTTCTAATAAACTGTGCCATGTCAAATTTAAAATGTCACCTATGACCCTGAATGCTATTAGATAACTGGCTTTATTTTATTTTCTACTAGCTGTGGGACTCAGAACTGCTTGGGAGAATCATTAGACATCATATATGATCCTTCAGATTCAACTGTTCTGAGGATGCAACCTATCTCTTTGGGTCCTCAAAGTTCTTCATGTTGTACATCTGTCTCAATTGCCCTTGAGAGAGCATGCGTCTCCCAGTAAGCTGTCAAATATACTACTCTGTATAAAAGGAAAAAAAATATCTGGTTGCCCACAGCATATACCCCTCCAAGTGAAATTCATGCATGGCCCCTAGCTTATATGTTAAGTTGGGCCTTCCCAATCATCTTTTCCAAATTTTGGTGAAATTCCATCCAGCTGTTTTCACATGACACAGAAAGAAATGGACAGACAAAATCTCATTTTATTTTTATAGATAAGTAAAATGTTGCAATGAATATACATTTGGATCCTGAATAAAGGCACAAAATGATTTGTAAAAACATGAAGCTATTGCTATATTTATGCATGCATAGAACTTTAACCTACCCAAAGAGCTTTCCAAATTGCCTCCAAAATATTATTCAGGCTGCAAATTCCACTCTCATTTTCTGAATCCTTTAAAGAATAAGAAAAAAAAGTAATTCATATTCCCCTTTTTACTCTAACATTTACATTTCTTTCTTTTTAAAGAAAGAAAGCAGCCCCGGAATCACTTAATATGAGATCTTAAGTTACCTCTCATTAAGCTCAAATTTCTTTCTACTTTTTAATATTATTGGATTTTTCAGGTTGCTGATATTTTAACTGTGTGTGTGTCTGTGCCTACAAGTTGCCTGTCGATTTATGGCAACCAGATACATTTTTAATTAGACACCTCTCAATCTGTTCACGGCATGAGAACTACTATGCCAAAAAGTATAGGCAGTGTAGCAGGCACCATACTTCAGGTGTGACTTTCTTTTGTGCTGTATTTCTCACAGATGATGCCTCAGATTTGTGTTCATATTGCTAAATCTTCTTGTAATGTGTAACACTTGGTGTTTTTCCCCATATGTTCAATCAAGTTGTTTGTAAAAAAAAGTACAATAAAGAAGAAACACATCTCCCCCCCTCAACACCTCTAGTTTAGCTGCAGGAAATCAGATGGACTGTGCGATTGAATTATTTCAGTTTGAGGAAATAGAAACCTGCCACTTACTGATTCTTGAAGCAACTTGTGCAATGCTCCTTTATTCAGTCAATGTGCTGGCTGGGAGACTACAGGTACAGCATGATAATTTCTGCTGCTTTTCATGGGACTGATTTTAAATGTGACTTAAGATACAATGAAACGCTTGTGTCCCGAACTCCATCTCTCTCCCTCTACCCTGCCCCAGCCTAATTCAAATATATAGCTCAATTGTGTTTAGCAACACCTTGCTTTTCAATCACTTTGCTGGCCTCCGGGATGCAAAAGCCTAGTGAAAAATCTTTCTTGCAAGGCTTTTGGGGGCATAAAAGAGAAATAAAATGGCCCCCACAAATCTATCTTTTGATTTTAGAAGTGTTTTCATTGGAAGCCAACAAGGTTCATACATTGCAGAGGAAAACTGATTGAAGCTGATTGCAGAACGATGTATCTGTGTGTGGATGTTGATTGCTCATATGAACATCAACATTAAGCCAGATGTCAGACCAAAACTTGCCTTTCCTAATATGCTTTAAATGGATTCATCAGCCAGGACAGGTTGAGTTGAGTCAGTGGGTAGCAGAGATCAAAGAGCAAAGCAAGAAAGATGGTTGAAAACTACACCATGGTTAAAGACAAAATGCACATGAATTGCATAGATCACCAGGTTTATTTTATATGTCTAGGCACTGAGCTTGAAGTACTGCAGTTTGCCCGTCCCTGTAGTCATGGAAGATATAGTACTTTTCAGATTTTGGACTGTAAATCCCATCAGCCTTAGTCATCATGGGCAGTGCTGGGGATTGTAGGTATTGTAGTCCATTATTTCTGAAGTCTTCATTGAAGAATCTGAGGATTCGCCTGTTGCTGTTGACTTGATGGAATGTAGCCTACACCAATCATTTACTAGTTCTTGACTAGATTTTAGCATGCTATTCCAAGGGAGCATTGGATTCCACTGTCAGCCTCTTTCAAAAGAGAAATACTCTTATCAACGAGCACTTCTTAGATAATAAGATTCTTTCTTGCTCCAAGCATTCTCTTCATACATTGAAAGGAAATTAATAGCCCACTATAATGAAGAGATGCTCCGTCTCATGTCTGAGTTTTTTTTTGTCTTTTATTTGACCACCCTTCTGCTCATAAGACATTGATCTATTTTGACCACATATAGAAAATATCACAGAGATGTAGTAACGACACTGAACATCTAATGAATACTGTTCACTTACTTTCATATGAAAGTTTTGCGGGACTAGATTGTTGCTGTGTGCCTTCAAGTCATTTCCAACTTATAGCAATCCTAAGGTGAACATATCACAAGGTTTCTTCGCAAGATATGTTGAGAGGGGGTTTGCCTTTGTCTTCCTCTGAGACTGAGAGAGTGTGCTCAAGGTTGTAGTCCAACATAATCAAATTTGATCGTGATGATTGTTGATGACACAGTGTTGATCTAATGAACGATTCTGAGAAAAGCAAAATGGCAGTACCCTATCTTGTGTTTGGCCTGCCATCATTGCTGCTGTTGTCAGAGTGTGCCTGATGGTTTCCTACCACCATCCAAATTGCTAGTTAGTGGATTTAAAGGTAAGAATTTTGAATTAGAGTTGTATTTCGGTTAGCCATTTTTTTTCATATTTGGGTTGGAAATACTTGGAAAAAAATGAATGTAGCAGAATGTAGGAGAAAACCATCCATGGCAGGAGGTTGAATGCTCAGCGGTATGTGAATCCTTGTTAATGTTTGAGCATTTATCCATGCTAGTGTTTAGCCATGCTAGTGTTTAACTGAGAGTCAGCATGATGTAGTGGTTTGAGCATTGCTAGAGACCAGAGTTTGATTCCTCATTCAGTCATGGAAACTTACTGGGTGACCTTTGGTACCTTGTATCAGACTTTCAGCATGGATAGCTCTGTCCTTCACTCCATCTCAGTTGGTGCTTTAGCTGAAGCTGCCAGCTTTTGCTGTTAAACTTATGTTGCTGTGGGCTTTTATACACCATTTCTGCATTGAACTATTATAGTGCTATTTTTCTACTTTCAACATCCTGTGAAATTCTGGGGTTTGTAGTTTACTGAGACCAAATTGCTCTCTGGCTGAGAATTCTAAATGTTCCTCCCTAAACTGCAAACCCCAGGATTCCATAGGATGTTGAAAGTGGAATAATAGCACTATAAATATGTAGGGCAGAAATGACTTTGGATTTAGTTCGACTCCTTCCTGACACTAAGCAGTTGATCAACATGATATTTCATGTTCTGACTGAAGCTATGTTCCCACAACCTTGACTGCTGTGTGCACATGTAAGCTGGAACATATATGAGACTGACTGGCTGTACAATTGACCCTTACTTTTAGAGGGCCATATGGCAACACATAGTTCCAACGTGTTCTACTGTACCCTTCATTTGTCATGTGCAGTGCTAATAAATCATGTTTAGCTATCCACCAACCAATATATGAACTATGTGAAAAATTTATCACCAATCCTGCATGTGCCAAACTGAAGATATGCTACCTGCATGACAGACTAACAAGAGGTCCTTTTAGCCAGTGTTTATTTTGGCTTCTTCTGGGATCAAGCTAACCTCTGATATTCTCATGTCAGTAGACAGAGCTGATTCAGCAAAGCCTCACCATTTCTAAGACAAACAAGTGTTCCTTGGATGTAGGTGTCATAAAATGAACAGAGATGAATGGAAGAGGTCCCATTGCTTTTAAGGAAAGGGATAAAGAAGGCTGTGTTTCAGGTCAAGATTGTAACAAGTGTGATAAAATCCATGCATCTAACAAATGTGCTGCTTATGCTCAGACTTGTTGCACTCATAATAAATCAAACCATTTTGCAAGGATAAGCAGACAAAACAAAGGAAGAAATGCAATGGAAAGAAACAAGAACATCTATCTTGTGAAGCACGCCAATTCTTCTCTGCCATGCAGACTAATAAAAGATGGCACAGAGAAGTGTTGGAAGCGCTGGGTATTTCACGGAAGATTATAGATGTATATTTTTGTAGATTGTTTTTAATGGCACTTTGGACTGGAAGTTGTAATTCATATTTACTTACCAAGGACATCAGATCGTATGTAACATTGTCATATAGGTAGCTTAAGTAAAGTAATTGTAAAATGGTATGAATTAGTGAAATTGTGTTAGGAGAAATAGAGGGCAAGACCACAGAGTCCTCAGTGGGAATTCCTGGTACAGAATCAACCCAGAACTGCAACACTGACAAAAAAACATCAGCCCTGTTATGACAGAAAGCCATTGCCCGATACTGGAAATAATAGATTAAATCTAGTGTTAGTCCCAAGTAGAGCAGAATCATGTAAATCAAGTCTCATTCATTTCAATCTGCATAACTGAGACTGCTGCTGGATTTACAGTATGAATATTTATGAGGTGTTTGTGAATTGCAAGTCCCTTCTAGAAATTTAGGCTACAAAGAAACCTTTTTCAGTCATTCTTTGGATGCACAATTTATGCATGAGGAAGAAGAGGTGAGGCCAATACTACTGGGCCATTGGTAGCCCTGCTGAAACCCTTCATGCATAAAGCTGGAAGTCTACAAAGGGATACTTTTACTCATAGTACTGTTTGTTTGTAGGTGCCCCCTTTCAAAACTTTGGGTTGTGGACTTGAAGATTTGAATAGGCCAGGAATATGTGTGAAGTATGGGGGCTAGACTCATGGCATAGTCCCACTCTTCCTTTCTCCATACATAACATTATACCCATGAAAAATGACTAATAATTCATGAGTTTCTTGTTTCTAATTCAAATGGACATCTTTTTTGTTCTATGGTAGGAATATTTCTCTTTTTTCAAAAAATCAATTTCTTCCTGTTGTTGCTGGTGTTGCTGTTCTTGTTTAGTGCAGTTGTTTGCCTAACTGCTGCTTTTTCAGCTTCATTTTCTTTCCTCATTGGCAGCTTTACCTTTCTCCTGCTGAATGAGTTGCATGGATGATTCAGCTGGGTTGATGCTTCTGTATGATGCAATGTCACCAAACGGTATTAAATGAAATTACAAAGAAACTGCATTTTGGCCATGTGATGCCATTCATCAAGTCAAACTGAGACTAATGGAAAGTGAGGGGACGTTAAGGCAACAAGAGATCATTTTTTGCAAAGCACGTGGAAAAATTTCTCTAAGCGAGCAACTTTGTTAACACTATCAAAATATTTGTAAAAAACTGTGGACATTTCCTTCCTCTCCTACTAAAAGTGGGCAGTGTTCCACAAATATTCCTGGGCTCTATGAACATACAAACAACATGAGGAGGGTATGTGGCTCTTTATCTTGTTGCAGACTATATTATATAAGACAATGCAAAGAGTTATCTTTTGAAGACTGTTGATACAATCATTAACTGAGCAGCTGAGCTACCTTGAATAGCAGAATAATAAGCAACATGATAAGATAAATGAGCTGGATATAACACAGCTTTAAAAAAAAGGCAAAATGATATCATGATAAAGGATCTGTTATATTAGCCAAGATAAAGCCTAAAGATTCAATTTCTATTCACTCTGTAAGTAATTGGGAACAAAAAGCAATAGTTATAAAGCTGTGGCTCTTTTGAAGTTAGAAGAGAAAGCCTACAGTAGATGATTTTTTTCAATTCAATACATCAAAAAAAAAAAAAAGGACTTAGATTGTGAAAATAAAATTGAGCACAACTGCCAAAGAAATTTGAAGCAAGAATGAGTACAAAGAGTGGTAGACACTGTAGATAATTTTTAGCCACATGACATTAAAGAGGAGCTCAACAAAGAAAATGGAGAAAAAATAATTAACTACATTAATTTGTTTATAATAGAAAGAACGTGTTGGTTAACACAAGTTTCAATACTGTGATAGAATTCGTAGTGGAATTTCACTTTAGATGGGATCTTGCTACAAGATCTGAGTATAAAAGGTATTAAGGTACCCTTACTGTATGTTTTAAAAGATAACTAATCTGAAGTTAAATATTTATTTATGTGTACATATTTTCTGAGTGCCAGCATCATGTAGTCTTTTGAATGTCAGACTATGACCTGGAGGCCAGGGTTTGATTCCCTGTCCAGCTATGGAAACCTACCAGTTGACCATGGGTACATCGCACACCCTTAGCCCCCCCCCCAAAAATAACTCCAGTGATAGGGTCACCTTAGGGATGCCATAAGCTGGAAACAACCTGAAGGAACACAACAACATATATTTTCACTTGTTGCTGTGATAGTTTACAGTTGGGACAAATGTTTTTGCTTATATGTTATAGAAATAATGGTAAAGTATTATTAGGTGTTGTGGTGTTGATATACAGGTCATTCAGCATACTGAACAGTTTATAGTAAGTGGTCTATAGAGAGGAGGAGAGTGAATAATTGGTGATTGGCTGGGAGTTTGAAGGGGAGCATTCGAAAGTTGGTGTGTGACAATTAGGAGTAATTAGTTGAGGCAAAGCAAATAAAATTATTAGAGGTTGTAGTAAGAGTGTGATTGTGGTAGCCTGGAGAGAAAGCTGCTTTGCCATTATCTATTCTTTTGACTGACTGGTGGTGATGGCATTATATACTTAAATACATGTAAAAATTAAGAAAGTACTCTTTTGAACCCATATATTTCTCTGCACCAAGCAACCTTGATGCCTTTATTTCTCTTCTGTTTAAATAAAACAGTTGGGTGAAGTCCTATTGGTGACAGAACAACCATGCAACACAGGGTTATGTGCATGTTGTTGTTTTTTTGACAATATAGAAGTATTCTCATTACTTCCTTGTGCAACATTCAAAGATTTAAAAGACTCCTTCTGGCAGCTTCTTTTCTCATTACCTCCTTCTACGAGATTTAAAAGACTCCTTCTGGCAGCTTCTTTTCTCATTAGCTCCTCGTGCAACATTCAAAGACTCTTTCTGGCAGGAGCACTGTTACAACTGTTGGCTGGCTGGCTGGCTGGAGGGGATCTGACAGCACCCATCCTACCTGCAGTTTTGCAGGCAGGGCAGAGAGCTGAGGTCAAGTTGCTGGAAGGCTGCTTTCTCAGGTGGGAACACCATGGAACTATGAGTGTAGAACCATACACTCTTGAGTGGCAGGAGAGCTGTGGGTCTGTGAGAAGAGAATATTTTGATGCAGATGCTAGTGAATGAAATAATCTTTTCCTCAATTTTCTGGCAGGTTTTCTTCTGTCAGCTAAGTGTCCAATTGGATCTTGACCATGGTATCAGAACAGGAAGTGAACATAAAACAGTGGAGCAAACATGGACTGGCCATAAGTTCCAGAAAGCTTAGTTGTTTAAAGGAAATGCTACTGAGGACAGGACAAGGTGGTAACAAGGATTTGAATTGTACTGCATTGCAAATAGAGTAGATAAGAAAGATGAGAGATTTCAGCCAGCACTATTTCTTCTTTTGGCAGACAAAGAAGCAAGAAAGGTATTTAATACTTTTCCATTTGTTGAAAATGCAGATAAGGATAGAATTCAAGTTTTGATTAATACATTTGAAGCATACTGTGCACCCCAAAGAAACATTATATATGAAAGACACAAATCTTTCACTAGAATTCAGACTGAAGGAAAAAAGCACAGACCTTTCTGTGAATGATTAAAGCATTAAAACAAACTTGTGAATTTGAGGAGGTATGTGAAGCCTTATTAAATAAGTGCACAGTGTGTGGAATAAATTCAGAAAGATTCAGAGCCAGAGTACTGAAATTCATTTAACCCTGTAGGATTTGTGAAGGGAAGATGTGACTAAAAAGCAATAACTCGAAGAAACATGGAGACACAGAGCAAACACAGGCCACCTGATACCAGCAAGATTTTTTTAGATTATAGCTTCTAGAACTCCTGAATATTGACCATGATATCCGGTGGCTTATGGGACTGGTAGTCCAAAACATTGATGAGGGCATCAGATTGTCAGGAAACAAAAGCTCTGTGCATAACTACGTGCCACAGGGGCATGCAGAACTGACAAATGCCTTCCATAAATGTGGCCTCAGCTGCAGAAGATATTGCCACCCATCATAGTAGGAAGAATGCAGAAAATATTTAACCATTTTGATAAAATGTGTAAGGTTATAGGAATGAAACTTCAGTCCAAAAATACTCAGAGAAACATAAGAAGACCAGTGCAATTTCTCAATTTGTCTACTGAATCCTTCAGTTCTTAAACGCTGTATTCATCTCTTCATAAATGATCACAAAATGATGACTTTTTAAATTGGCAAAGTGGTGATTTAATGGTTTGAGGGGGGGAATTGAAAGAACTTTGCAACTTAACTACCATTTTCTAGATATCAGCTGAGTAACATACATGGAGAAAAGATAAGATGTGTTTGCTAATTTATGAGTAAACTTGTGGGTATAAAGTTAGGTAGTTCAATCTGAATTCTCAATTGCATATCTTGATTTACAAACTATACTGGGTCTAATGGCTTCATCTAAATTAAATCTGGAACAATTAAAGTGTTAACATAGTAGACAAAGGGCCAGAAGAACAGTGGAATGTTTTTAGAAGTTATCAAAGGAATTTTAAGGTCTAGATAGTTTACTGGGGCTACGTCTAATAAAAATACATCTGTGGGTACTACTTTTAATTCATGTATCCATATCAGTTGCTTTTAAATTAACTGTTAAAGGTCATAAAAAAATGAAGATGATGGTCCAGGCAGAAAAATATGCTGATTCTGTCCAGTAGATGCTCTGGACAAGACATGCAGAGACTAAGTTAGAGCATGTTTGGATTCTAGAGATATAAACAAAAGAAATTCAATAGAAGATTATTTAATTGCCTAGAAGAAGCCACCAGTAATTTTGCAATAGTGGAACTATTGGTATTTAGGATTAGGCAAATCAATTTCTGTCTGGACCAGGTCAATTTAAAATATGCTAACTGCATAAATCCACCCCATCCCTTTTCTGCATTAATCTATAATTATTAAAAAGTCTACTTTAAAATGCATTTATGTGTACATTTTCTTAAAAGACATGCATTTCTATATGCATTTTCCCCTCAGATTATGCATTTTTGATATTTTGATATAGTTTTGACCCCAAAATGCTTTCAGATTTCTGAACATGGGTGGATAAATGTGTTCCAATCCATAGTCTAAGGAAGATGGTTGGCTTTGATCCAAATTCATTTTGGCATGCTATATGATCATTGGTATGAAAGTTCACATTTCTCAATTATTCCTATTTACAAGTCAGACTTCCTGTCCTGACTACAAATCATGATCTTCAGGCAGCCAGAATAGGATGGACATATGTAGAACACACACGTATATGTGGATGTCATGAAGAGATGGAATTTGATGGGCTATTTGTGTGCTCAGGGCTGAGAGGTGTAGTGTAAGGAACAAACCAGGTCACACACTGAAGCTGGGTGAAAATAGGCCACAACTTTATTGACTACAGCAAAAACAGGGTTGGCTTGTGCATGAGTCTGGATCTCAGCATCAGCCAACCTGCCTGTTCACTGATGAGACCAGAAATCTAAAGCCAGGTGCCATGTGCCTGCTGCCAACCCTGTTCTCCTGGCAACGAGCAGACCTGGATCCAGGACCCACGCCAACTGCCTTACAAGTTGTGACAATAAAAGGCAAAGACACAGCCTAACTACAGTACACAGGCTACAACAAGAGGAAAGGAAGGGGGTGGGAGGGATGATGTGCAGAGAAGAACTGAGCTCTGCAGGGAGGATAGCCCAGCTAAATACAAAATATCTGGACCAGAGGGAAAACTTCTTGAAGCTCTGGTGTGGGCAGAAGCAGCCAACTAATTCAAACTAGCAGGTTTGAACTGATTGGCTAGGAACCTTCCCCAGCTGCACAAAGGCTGCTGGATATGAGGAAGTACCCAGCGGGGCTGAGTATATGGCTGGGAAGCCGCACGAGATGGCATGGCATGGTGTGGCATGGCATGAACAACTGAACAGCACTGGGGTATGTTGTGGAGGCAGTAGCAGCACCAAAGCCAGCCCGAACCGCAAATGTGCAGCCTGGTAAGTCGGGCAGCTTAACTTATGTCAGCATTCATTATCCTGCCAAAACATCAATCTCCCATCCAGCAGTCAATGTCAGGGTGCATATTCCTGGTCTCATCTAGGCTGAGTAGGATTTGTTGCCAATTGTTGAAGCACACATACATTTTTCACCTACTCTGTACTGAGTAACTTGGAGTTAACTGGTTGTTAGCCTAAAAGCTACCTTATTAAGCAGTCATGAGTGGTCACAGATATCAGCCAGTGTGGGTATGGAACCCAGGGTGAGTCACTGATTTGGGGTTGAGGATTTGGGAAGAAACTCACTGGAGGCATACCTGGTTCGTGTACTTAGCACTGTGTGACTTTATGTTAGAGTCATTCCTACAAGTAGGAACACTAAGCTTGAGATGTTTTGCACAATGCTTTGTGCAAAACCAGTTGTTCATGACTTTTTTTTTAAAAAAAAAAACTTGAAATGCAAAAAACCCAAAAATCCTCATGTGAGCTAACATCTTCAATGTGTGTCTTGCCAATTTGAGACACATTTTCTCATCAAGGATGTTATTGAGTTATTGGGCTATTATAGTTGAGTTATCAATGTTATACCCAGGTTTCACCCAATATGTGCTGCCTTTCAACATCACTTCTGGTGGTTTGCCAACAGGGATCAATGACAAATTCAGCTCAATGGCAAAAGTTTTAGGTGCTGTCCATTCAGTGAGTCTTGGTTCATTAGCAGAAAAGGATTGACATTACTGTTCAGCAGCTCTTCAGTTTTAGAGGAGCACCAAAGAACAATTTGATTGACAAATGAGGATCTTTTTGATTCCTCATTATATAGATGATGTCCTCTTGTAATGAAAGATCATGCAAATCCACAATAGTAGATAGATAAATTCTAGAGAAGAGGCTGAAGGTGAAAAAGAGGAAATTGTAAATTTGCCATATGAGAAACAAACATCTATAAAAAAAAAAAATCCCCAAAAGGATAAAAAAATGCAATGCAGATAAAACAGAGGCCAGTAGTGAAATTCCTTATCAAAGATGTAAGCTGATGTACGAGAGATTTCTAGCAGGGGTTAGATATCTAGGAATATTTATTTTTCAACATGTTGAAATTGATTAAACTGCATTGTTTCCAGGCCCAAGATGTTGAGTTTTGCTGGATACCGAATCATGAAAAAACATACAAGTAGCTAAAGGATTCATTAACAAAACCACTTGTAAGAAATATTGCAGTGTGAAATGTTGGAATGGAAAAAAGGCACCAATGCTTGTATCAAATGATCAGTGAGATAGTGGAGTGTAGATAACACCTGCCCTTTGTTTCATCTACGTCTTTCTTTGGTCTATGTACTCAAGACTTTTGTTCCTTCTTACTTGCAGGCTCAGTTCTCTCTTCTCCAAAAAGTTAGTCCTTTTGTTCCCTTTATCTGGGAAGGGAGCATCCATGGAGTTCCAACCTCACTAATGAATGCTAGCTTACATCCATCCATGAGATTCAGATTTTAGGGACTCATCTAACCAAATATAGTTCAGCTTCTTTTTCCATGTCATTTCCTATTCTGAGATGGATTTCCTGAGACAATAAACATGAGTTTACTCTTCTTTTTTACCTTAAAAGAGCATCTTGAATAATTATTCTTGTTTCTATCACTAGTTTAAATTGCACTAGCCACATTGTACTCTGCTTAATATAGATACCAAATAATCCTACATGAAGGAAACAATAGCTCTAAATAGATTCATGTTTTACAGATTAGGTGCTGTATTGTTATAGAAAGGGTCACTTTCAAAGGACTACATAACTGAGGTTTTTAAAGAAAGGCTGGATGGCCATCTGTCAGGGATGCTTCAGCTGTGGTTTCCTGCACCAAGGCAGACAAATTGGACAAGATGCTCTACAAATGTTTATGAATCAATGAATTTCAAAAGAAAAGTAAATGTCAATGATGGCACAAATTCTCTATCAAATCATTCATATAGAAAGTGATCATGGGAATAAACCATAAGCCACTAAGGTTTCCTCACTAGAGTGAGGAAAATGTGTAGGTAAATGCAATCTCAGAGGTGTAGAGAAAAGAACGTCTGTTGCCCAATCCTTAATGTTCCTTAGGGCGTATGGGTAAACTACATTTTAGCCTCAAACATGACAAATTGGCACCAAATGAAGGAGCATGGTTGAGGACTAGTGGTGAGATAATCCATCAGTCCATCTTTCTCCCACTTTCCAGTCCAGCTTTCTCTCACTTTCCAGCAAAAGCAGTAGCAATTCACAACCATCTTCCCTAGCCAGATTTGGTAGGTAGTACATTGTGACAAAGTTGCTTTGGGGCTTAACTATTTGGAATACCAATGCAACTTGATGGTGGGCTGCTAGGCAACAGAAAGAGCACCTCAAGAATGAAACCCAGCACAATGGTGTGAGTGGGAGGGCTTATGGATAAGACGAATTCTATATAAGACAAAGTTTCTTTATGTCTTAAGCCTTCAGTGAGGATGAGCCAGAAGGAGAGTGGCTTGGATGTGATTAAGCAACTGAGGAAAAGACACAAGGAATTGATGTCTGAAGCAAGAATTAATTGTCAAAATCTGTCAGAAGTTTAAACTGCTAATGTACCAACACTGTACTATAACTGAACTCAAACAAGATACTTTATTTCCACTGTTACTATGATAAATGTTACAGTTCATTTTATAATGACTGAGGCCATTTCTGCATGGGTTTTTTTAAATAATTTTATTCACATTTCAACAGATAAAACAAACAATAATTTCTGCAGTGTTTACATGTAATGTTATTTCTTCTTCCTTTCCTTTCTGGATTACAATTATTGATATTCCCTCTATTTGTTATACCACGTATTGCAATAAAATGTTAATAATCTATGATTTGTTAGTTCCTGCTATATATCTCTACTTTACTTGTTACATGATATTTCCTTAACTGTTAACTGTATAATAATTGTTATCAAGAAAAATGTATACCCTCTGTCAACCCTCAACCCAAATTTGTAACAATCTTCCATTCTTTGTTAATATCGTCATCTGATTCCCCTTTCAATCTTTGTGTAAGTATGTCCGCATTTCTGTTTTCCATAAAAGCTGTCCACCACATTCCATTGTGGGTGTAGTTTCATTTTTCCAAAGTTGTGCATATTCAATACGGACCGTTGTCACCATGTACAGTATAATTCTCCAATGTCTCTTAGCTGGCGTTCCATCTAGTGTATGTGTCATATTTAACAGGTAAAATTCGGGTGTCATCCCAAATTGAATCTTCAAAATTGAACTTATTTTCTTATGTATTTCTTTCTAGTATTTTTGTGCACTAGGACATGACTACCACATATGAAATAGTGTACCAGAGTCCTCTTGACATTTCCAACATTGACCTGTACCTGTCCTATAAATTGTCTTTAATTTTTCTGGTGTCATGTACCATCTATGAAATAGATGGGGTTTTTAAAATGGTGCAGTCTGTCCTCCAAGGAGGAGGTCTGCACCTGGAAGTGGACTTGGTCAGACCTACTTAACGTAGATCCGCACCTCAGCCTGCTCCGGAATGACCCCAAATGGTTGTCCAGTGTGCTTTTGAAAAACCACTAAAAACAGGTCTTTCAAAAGCATGGAGTGCACCACTGCGAGCCTGCTCCCTTATGCAGATTTGCAGGCTCACCCCAATGCGAGCCTGTGATCTGCCAGGGGCGGGCTTTAGGCTGGCAAGCTTCAGCGGTTGGTCGAGACCCTCAACCAACTGGAAGCTGCCATTTGGGACCCCAGAGCAGTGTGTACCGATGAGCACGCACTGCTCCAGAGCGGCGTGGACCGGACCGGGGAGCCGAAAAGTCCAGTAAGTAGCAACGCGGGACGATTCCTTTGCCCTGTGCAGAAATGGCCTGAGTCAGCCTGAGTTGTCTAAAATCACTGGTAATAAATAGAATAACATGCTATCTTAAATAAACAGTTTGGTTCCGAGGGACAATTAAAACTCTAGCCCTGTTACACAACAGGGTGAAGTCAGGGCAAAGTGATATTGACAGGCTGTCTTATTGGGTTGGAACTGCCAAACCAATTCAAGGGAGTATAAGGGCCTGTCATATGTACCTATTCCAGACGTGAAGCAGATCATGTTGGGCCTGCCTGCCATATAGTTGTTAAAGATCAAGAGTCTGACAGAATCATAGAATCATAGAATCATAGAAATGTAGAGTTGGAAGAGACCACAGGGGCCATCCAGTCCAACCCCCTGCCATGCAGGAATACCCTCAAAGCACTCCCGACAGATGGCCATCAAGCCTCTGTTTAAAAACCTCCAAGGAAGGAGACTCCACTACACTCCGAGGTAGCATATTCCACTGCCAGACAGCCCTGACTGCCGGACAGCCCTGAAAAACAAAGTGGCAATCTTAATTTTGTATTACAATAATAACTGAACACATAGTGATTCAATCTGACACAAGTTCAAAATTCTGTGTCTGAATGCCTAAATCTGTCAGTTTTGCTTTCTTCTTCCTTCAATTTTTTTTTTAAAAAAACGGTATTTAGGGTTTTTTAATTGAATTGCCAAAGAAATTTTGAAATTTTGGAGAGTTCTTTTCAAAAACTGAACCAAATGAATTTTTCAACCATCTGTATTGAGGACAGAATAGTGCATATTTAAGTATACTTTAGGATGAATCTTGGAACATACTATACCAGTAAACCTTTACTATGGACTTAGAGATTTTTGCCAAGATCCTTTTCTGTGTTTGCTTAAGATAAATATATATTTATGTACTTGCAGCAGATTGCACAGTTGCACAAATGACTGCACAACAAACCCTGAAGCCAGCAATACCAATCATGCCACTGCTTACAGTTAGAAACATATTCTTTTTAGATTTGCATGTGTACATACTTAGAGGAATGGCAAGTGTTTGCAAGCCCTTGCACAACTAGTGGAACCATTTGCACAAATGTGTACCAGCTACTGCACTCCTGCTGAACCTGAGAAAGTACAACTACTGGTGCAAAGGAAGTTACCTTGGTGTAATTGAGGGAAAAAAGTAGCATAAGCTTTCATTAACGAAGTCTGTTTCATCAGATGCAACATCAGACTACATTAGTCATTCCTCTTTCATTGCTATCCCACTTTTTCTAGACTTAGGTACGTTCTTTCCATCATTCTCCTCACTTTGAATACTATATATAATTCTGGCTGCACACGTTGTAAAGGAGGAAAAATTGTGGAAGAGAATGAACCAAATAATCAACAGGCTGAGGCATCTCTTCTGTGAAGTATCAAGTATGGAGTACAAAGTACAGAGGGCAGAAAAAAAGTGTGTACTTCTAGGATATATAATAGAAACATATAGAATTATGTGTTTTGTAGAGAGTTGCGTAGATATACGTTTTTCTCCCATTCTCATAATACTAGAACTTGGGGGTCATCCCTTGAAATGAAATGCTGTGTCTTACATGAAATTCACTACAATATAATTGTGATGGTAATCAACTTGAATGGGTTGGACATGGTCATGGAGGATAAGGCTACCAACAGCTACTAGTCATGATAGCTATGGATTATCTCTAATGCTGGAGTCAGTATGCCTCTCCATGTCAGTTGCTAGAGAACAAGAGCAGGATATAGTTATTAAATTGATCTCCTGTTTGTGAGCTTCCCATAGACATCTGATGGGATTCTATATGAACTAAATGCTACACTAGATAGGCACTTGGTTTGATCTGGCTCTTCTTATATTATATTTAAAGACCTGTTACTGAGAAAAATTAAGTGTCCACTGGGGACAATTTTTCAATTTTTTTAAAACCCTAGTAACACAAAGTTTAATGAAAGAAAAACTAACTAGCATACAAGAGAGTCATCTGGGAATTCACCTATGGAAAAGAGGAGTTTGAGAAGATGTTTTTCGGCTGGGGATGTGCTGTTAATTTAGTATAGTCTTGTACCAGATGTCAAACTCTTTGAAATAAAAACCAAACAGAACCAGTTATCATCTGTCAAACTGCAGTATGGAAAACTACAAAATTGACAGAGTAGCATCTTGAAATAAAAACCAAACAGAACCAGTTATCATCTGTCAAACTGCAGTATGGAAAACTACAAAATTGACAGAGTAGCATCTGACCCCAAGATCGTATTTGGTTCAGACTGATGATGCAGCTGTCTATAGGAAGAACAAAAGAGACCTTCTAGATGCAAAGAAATCTTAGGCTAGTGAATAATGAGACAGCTAAGAATGCAGATGTATCTACATGAGAGACAGAGAAACTTGGGTCTCAAAACAGAATAAATGACACTAGTGTAGGACATGCTGCCAGCAAAATGTCATGGAATGATTTTGATACAGAAATGTCTGTATAACTGCATCATCAGGCAGAAATGCGGAAAACAACACCACCTTACTGGATGCAGAGAGTGACGTTTTCTTTTAAAATGGGAGTTGAGATGTTAATAGAAATCAAAGTGTTGCATGTGTCAGTGTTCCATGGATGAATCACTTATAGAAAAACTAGCAAGCAACTGAGATCTGGGTTACATTCATTTTATACATTTATGAAATAAGAGTTGTAGACTGTTAAGTAATATATTTTGTTCTACATTTCAGCTCTCTTTGATATCATTTCATAAAATTTTCAGCAGCAAGTATTACAGTGTGGATTGTTTAAAATAAGTAACAAAATATTGCAAATAACATAAATATCTCTTTGATTCAGATTTAATCATTTTTCAGTGCTTTAAGCTATATTTAGAGGAAGGCAATGGCAAATCACCTCTGGGTATTCATTGCCTTAGAAAGCTGTATGAAAATTTATGGAGTCACCATAAGTCAACAGGAGACTTGATCGTACAAACTACTACTAGAGTAGAGCCATTAGAGTTAATGGAATTTATTTTTCTCACAATTAAATTATATCTCATTGATATCAGTGGGTCTACTCTAAGTAAAGCTATGTCTGAATCTACACATGATTGTTTCAGGAATATGAAAAGGAGTGATGTATTGAATGTATTGCAGTTCTATTTTTGCTCTGATTTTCTAAGCTGGTAAGAGAAAAAGGTGGAGGGGGAAGAGAGAAAGGCAGACTTGCATTAGTCAGTCTTAGTGACACATCTTCAAGGATGGGCAAAACAGTGGAGAGAAATGAATAGTGATGTTTTAAGACTGAAGTGTCAGGGCAGGCCAGAGCTGTCTTTATGTGGCATTGGAGTCAAGAGTGGTGGGACACTTCCTCAATTTGTTTCTCAGTGTGGTGCTGTTTTGCTTGAAAGGTTGTTGACAGCTGTCAACTGTGATGGATGGATTTCTGTGACTTTTTGTCAAAGCAATCATTGCTCATAGAAGTCTCCTTTATTATTTTATCAGAGAAAGTTATATGCCACTTACCCAAGGTGAAATTTCAATGAGGGAGTCAAGGAACAGAAAGGGAAAGGGGTGAGGAGGGAACTGTAGTTTTTGATTTAGAAAAGTAAAGTGGTTATTTCCAAATTTTATTCACTCTAGGCAGGAAAGAGTTGTTGAAATGAGTGAAAGGTAGAGCTTGTCATCTACAATATAAGTTCCTTTTCACCATCCAAAAAATCAGAGCTGTTGAACACAGATTATTAGCACTGATTACAGAACTTTGTTCTAAATGAGATTACTTCCAAAATCCACTAAAAGCAGAATTCCTAGCCAACTCCAATAAGCTGAAACTAAACACTTAACAGCCATATTGAAATCTCATATATTTCAAGCAGTTCTTCAGGAAGATGTGTTACCCCAAAACCATGAGACCTCATGAGGTTCTGTATCAGAACCTTCAATTAAAATGTAAAAATGGGGAATTAATTCAATTTAAGAACTTTGCAAGAGGAGAGGTAACGCCAGGATCTCTCCATCTATGTTTATGAGGAATTGCTAAAGAGACCAGACAGAAAACTTATAGTACAGTGTTAAATGTGTTTTATTGGGGGAAATTATATGTATACACATAGCCACACACAATCAATTACACAAGGCTAACTGAAAAGGAAGGGAGGAAAATTGATAGATTGAGTAGAAGAGTGTTTTTTGGGGGGTGAGTAGAAAAGTGGGGGGTTTTTTGGGTGGGAAGATATTTACCATCCAAAAAGAAATGGTGAGGTAGCTTGGGCTGATGCCAAGCAGACTGGCAAAGAGGTCTCCTGAAAATGAAGTGCTGTGTCAAGGACTCAAAATCTTTTTATACCCCAAAATGTGCCCTGGAGGTGTGACCTTAACAAAGGATTTCCAGGGTGAACAAAAGTGACAGGATGGATTAATGATTGTTAATGTGTGGTGATTATTTTTAATATGTGGATGGCAAAAGATTTTGATGGCAGTGTAATCAGAGATCAGGAAAAGGATCATAGGTGTGAGGATGATGCCATTGTGGATTTGTTCAAAATCTTCCTGTTCTTCCTGAACCAGAGTTATCAAACGAGCAAAAGCTCTTTCTTTGAATTTTCCAGAAAACAGGTGTCATCTTAAGTTGAGAGCCAGTTTTGTGACTTTGTCCCCCATAGGATATGCAAACCACAGCGGGTTGGTTACTTTCTCTTCTTAGGATGCCTTTTGTTCTCCTTGCCATTCTCCGCCATGCTCGGGGCACCTCTGACCTGTTTTTTCCAGTCAGTTCCTCTTCCACATGGCCTTATCCAGTTATTGTTATATGATTTCTATTTTATGCCAATTAAACATATCTGCCAATAAATCTACCTTGCCAATTAGACTATCAGAGCAGTGGAGTTACAGGGGTTTCACACCCAATATTGGCTTGATCTAAAATCCTATTAAGGTTAAGCAGTAATGGTGGATGGTTGTCATGACTTGTTGCTAAGCAGGAAGGACAGGGCTAGAATGGAAAGTTCTAGACATGTTTGAATAAGAACCAGTGTTAATGATGGGAAGATAAAAGCATGGAAAAACCATCAGAGATATCTGATCCAGTCCAGTGTTGTTAACTGGCAGAAGATCTCTAGTATTGAAATAGAATTATTCACTAGTCTCACCAGGTGATCTCTGGTGCTGTTCCATCCAATTAATAACCAGACCTGACCCTGTTTTATTTCTAAAATCAGTTCTGATTTGGTTGTGAAAGGCAGTTAGGGTCACCTCTGCAGCAGAGTTATCTTTCTGTTGGTCACATTTCTTCCCAGAGGTGTCTTTGTCCATAAAGGGCTGTTCTATGAATCTGCTAATGTTGGCTAGAATCCTATTGGTTAGTTGCAAGCAGAGTTGACATACTGACTCAGTTGTGGCATGGTGAGTCAACACATAGGTAAACTTCATTGATTCAATGGGTCTGGCCCCAGTCAGGACTAATAAGAGGATTTAGCCCATTGGTTCCTACAGTATAATAGTGATAGGGGCTGCTACCAAAGTGAGTCTTTGGAATCTGAGACATCTGATAAAGCAATATTGCTGACCTGAAACTTCTTATCCATGTTCTCCTTTGTATCTGAATGTAGGCCAAGGGTGGTGAGCATGGGAGAGGCCAGCTAATAATGAGGTGTTGAAGATTTCTCCCTCTTACCTAAAAAAGTAGGTAGTCTTCTGGCCTGAACATATGTTCCACAGCCATTCAGAAGATTGGCCAGATAGTAAGAAACCTCTTCACTCAAATATAAACAAGAAAAGAACAAGAGACAAACAAAATTGCTATCCCGTTATGTTACTTGTTCTAATAGCTTTTTTATTCTTTTTATTTTTCACATTACTTTAATATCATTAATAGCTTAATTCTATTTTAATGTTGAATTTTTGTACACTTCTGATTATATTATAAACATTTTAATTAGTAAGCTACCTCAAGTTCCAATCTTGGGGAAAAGGTGGGAAATAAATATGGTTAACAGCAGCAGCAGCAGCAACAACACTTGCAGTAGATTTTTCCTCTGCAAGCTGTGAAACATCATGCCTCTGAAATAAAAATCAATCTGCATTCAGGCTGGATATTTTTGCAGCATCGAGGTTCCTGGAGGCCTGTAGGCACTACAGAGAATGAAAATCTATTTGCTTAGATTGCTGCCTTTAATTAGCATGGTGTACAGGAGGGTTAAAGCTGGATGAGAATTGCTACTGAGATAGTTGGTTTAAAAGACCCTTCCAAGTTAGTATAGAGCATCCCCAAGTCTTGTTGGGATCAATTGGATACATTAACATGGGCAACACACAATGCAGGTGGCTGCATGGCATGGCTGTGCTGTGCATAACAAATGAGTACTTCAAAGAAAAATGCACTTGCTAACCTTGAATTAAGGAACAAAAAAACTCTAATTTGCAAGAATGCAATAATAAAGAATTATTATCTTCAGCATCTGTGACTTTAGTGACATGCTTTGGTATTCCAAACTTTTCAAAATATGGCCCTTCTGCAGGTGGACAGGGCTATAACATTCATGACAGTGTAGTTCGAACGGAAGTATGGGAGAAGGAACAGCTTATAGAGAAATAGAGCTAACTGAAGTTCACCTCTGCTGCTCAACCGAAGTGAATATTTTTTGTGAATTCATTCCACTCAGGAATTATGCATATGTTAATGCCTTTCTCCACTGTAACACAGGGCTAACACATAGATAAATGTCACTGATTCAATGGGTTTACTACAGTAACAATAGGATTCAAGTTGTAGAATCCCCAGTGGATAATGGAGGTATTCTAGGATTTATAATCCAAAAAGTAGTTTCTCTCTCTCTCTCTCTTTTTTTTTTTACTTTTTTTTGGGAGTGGGAATCCAAATTGTTGGAAGTATGATGAAAAGACAGAGTCCTTTTTCCATATGTGGTGGACATGTAAGATAGCAAAAAAAATTTGGAAGCGGGTACATGACAAAATCCAAAGAATTTGTAAGCTGAATTTTGAAATGAAACCGGAGCTTTATTTGTTAAATATGCTAGGACAACAAAGGGAAATAAGAAGTCATCAGAAGATATTATTATATCTAATAACTGCAGCAAGGTTGACACACATACAGCACTGGAAAGAAAAGAAACATATTGATATAGAAGAATGGAAGTTAAAAGTCCTGGATATGACAGAGATGGAAAAATCAACATTTTCTTTGAAGAATAAATCTATCCAGAACTTTAAGAAAGAATGGAAAGGAGTATTGGATTGGGTAAGGATATAAATGTATAAGAAATCAAAGAAGAAATAATGAAATTTTTCTCTCTGTAAGATGGAAATTATGTTTGTAATGGAATGGAAATAAGCAATTTCAGCTGGAAGATTTAAGCATAGAAGTGTGTGGGGGGTTTTTAGTTTTGAGACAAACTTTCAGTAAAAATTATAATAAAACAAAAAACAAAGTAGATTCTCGAAACACTAATGGTGTTTTGCAAATAGATGTTCATACAGGATTCCCCCACTTACTTACCAGGTTGGCACTGTCAGATAGCAGAATTGGCTGAAAAGCAGAACCCAGGTACTGTACTGCAGGGAGCATGAAGCACTTACAAAGACTCACTTGGGACCAATTGTGTGTGTGCTGCTTGCTAAATCTTTCAACTGGCTTGCTGCCTTTTTTCTCCTCAGCTCACTTTGCAAGCAGCATGTGCATGTGAACAGTCCCAAGAGCCTCCATATGCAAAACAACTGATGAAAGAGCAGACCCCTGTAAAATTAATGGAACTTGTCCTTAATTTAGAATTGTCAAAAGAGCAAGTCATCAGATAATAGGGTATCAAAAGGCAGGGGCTTTCTTTATTGCTAGCTGCACTGACACAAAAATTTAAAAGAAATGCTTTGCTTTAATTGTCTCCACAGCTTTTATGTGTTGAGAAGGCCCATTGTGTTGGGAGACTTGAGTGAGTCGATCTTCCGTGTGAACATGCAGTGATTACATTCTTATTTATCCTCTTCAAAGGTGTCCCTAGGTCACTCTAAATCCATTACAGAAGAACATCCAGAAGATTCACTAACAAATTAAAGGAGAGCTACAACTTCATTGTTAACATGCCTGTGTAATCTATTGATCAAATCCAGATACTGATCATTGGAAGAACAAGTCACTAGCAGAAAGGTTAGGCAGTAAACATGAGGAGTCAGACTAAAAGTGAGAGATGTTAGATTTGGATCAGTTCATTCCAGACTTCTGCAATATGTACATTTCAGATTATTTACTGTTTTAAAAGTATAAAATATTTGTAGTAAAAATATTGAATGGGCTGTTGTTATTATTGTTGTTGTTGTTGTTGTGTGTTGTTGTTGTGCCTTCAAATCATTTCCAACTTATGGCAATGCAAAGGAGAACTTATCACAGGTTTTTTGGGGGCTGAGAGTGTGTGTTATGCCCAAGGGCACCCACTGAGTTTCAGCAGCAAAGTGGTCATAGACCAATCAAACCACTACACCATACTGGCTCTCAACACCATGCTGAGCTCTGACCATGTTAGAATTTGATTGAAGAAGTTGGGCATTTTCAACCTGGTGAAAATAAGATCGAGGGGTGACATGATTGCAAATATCTAAAAGGCTGTCACAGAGAGGAGAAGTCTCTTCTTTACATACCTTATATGCAGTTTACCAGTCTTCTTTGCATCTTGTTCTCTGCTGTACCAGCAGGTAGGTCCAAGTCTAATGGTTTTAAGTTACAGAAGGACAGATTTTTAGTGAACATTAGAAGGAATTTCTTGATGGTAAGAGTAGTTCAACAATGGAACCATTTACTTAAAGAGGTGATGGAGTCTCTTTTTTTGGATGTCTCCAAAAACAGGATGGATGGCTACCACTGGACTTTCTGCATTGAGCAGGGGGGGTTGGATTTGATGACTCCCTTCAACTCTATGCTTCTATGATCCCTTTAGATATAGCTATCATGTCACCTTTCAGTTTTCTCTTTTCCAAGCTAAATATACCCAAGACTTGGTTTCTAGACCTTAGATCATTCTGGTCACTTTTCTCTGGACATGTTTCAACTTGTCAATATCTGTCTTGAACTATGGTGCGCAGAACTGGACACAGTGTTCCAGGTGAGGTCTGACCAAAGTAGAATAAAGTGGCACTCTGTTTCCCTCAATCTGGACACTATACTCCTGTTCATACAATTAAGAATTGAATTGGCTTTTTTTGGCTGCTGTATCACACTGTTGACTCATGTTTAGCTTGTGGTCTACCAAGACCCCTAGATGCTTTTCAAATGTAATGCTTTCAAACCAAGTGTCACTTACCTATATTTATACATTTCATTTTTCCTGCCTCAGTGTTGTACCTTACCTTTATCCCTGGTGAAATTCATTTTGTTAGTTCTGGCCCAGTTCTCCTATCTATCATTTAGAATTCTATTCCTGTCATCTGGGATATTAGCTACCCGCTAATATGGTTTCATCTACAAATTTGATTAGTATGCCTTCTATTCCATCATGTATTTATCAAGTCATTAATAATGATATTAAATAAATACCTGGCTCAGGAAAGAACCCTTATACCCCCATTAGTCACTTCTCTCCAGGATGAAGAGCACCCATTTGTGAGCATTCTCTGGGTTCAATCTATCCACCTACTACAGATCCCCATAACTTACACTGTCCAGTCCACAGTTCACCAGCTTACCTGCAAGAATATCACAGGGGACCTTGCCAAAAGGCTTAATAAAAACAAGGTATACTATATTCACAGCATATCCCTGATCTACCAAACTTGTAACTCTATCAAACAGGAGATAAGAATAGCTTGGCATGACTTCTTTTTGAGAAAACCACACTGACTTTTAATAAAAACAGCATTTCTTTCTAAGACCGTTATAGCATAACATTGTTATCCTGGCAGGGCAACTCATTGCTCCCAGTCTAGGATGCATGCCATCATACGACATTGCCACTTACCTGCTAGTGTTACATCCCTATCTGTGACAAACACAATCTTTTTCTTTACTGGAAAAAATCTGGTAATGGCCCCTCTTCCTACCAAGATCCTGTCAACTGTGGGCACATGGTAAGGGCCAAAGCCCTTGATAGTGCTTCCTTCCACAGTACAACACAAGAACTGACCATTCATGCTTTGTGGAGCAGCGAAGAGGTGGGGAAAGGGACTCGCCATTGATTCTGTACTCTAGAAGGAAGAACAGCATGCCTGATGCTACACATCCATGGCTGCCAACCAAGCGTGGTGGGGAGTGTTCAGGTCCCAATCGCATACTGGCAATGCTGAGATCCCACCAGGATGACATGCTATTGGGGCACAGTGTGATAAGAACCTAAATGTACACAGATTAAGTATCATTCAACAACTTTTCCCATTATTGAAGTCAAATTGACTGGTAGATAGTTGTTCTGGTCCTCTTTTTTTGCCCCTTTTGAAGATGAGGACAGTATTTCCCCTCTTCCAGTCTGCTGAGAACTCTCCTATCCTTCAGGAATTCTCAAATATTGTTGTAAGTGGCTCTGAGATTGCACCTGAAGGTTCCTTTGATAATCCTGGATGCAGTTCCTTCAGCCCTGTGCTGAGTGAAACCCTCTTGATAAGGGTTTTGATGCCATGGAGGGTTGAGGGGAGGAGAAGAAAGTCCTAATTCCACTGGCAGAAGCTGTGGGATACAGCCCAAGAATTGCATCCTAGCTGTGTCTATCCTATTTGTGTTCAATAGTAGAGATGAACATCTTCACAAATATTCTCATCCTGAATGAGAAGATATGTCTTGATATGTCAAGCCATTCCACCAAAGAAAATTGTCAGTCACCACAAGACTTTATTCTCTGCACAAGAACAAAAAGACCAATATTTTGTTTTTGTTTTGTCAGCAGCACAAATCTCTTAAAATGTGGTGTGAATGAGTGTGGAGCATGTGTGCAAAGGTGATTATTTTTCTGCAAAAAAGGAACATAGTAGGATTTTTGCAAAACCATTTTTTTGTACAAGTATATATTTTGTACAAAAACTGTCCACATTTTTTTCATAAAGAAGTCCTGAGATGCTAAAAAAGAAAGAAAGAAAAGAAAAAAGAAAAATGATGAAAACTTATAATCTCACCCTGCAGGAAGGCAAGTTTGAATTTTTCATTCTCGTGTGCAAGAATGCCTCCTTCCTTCCTTTTCATGGATGTCTTTAGAGCATGCATGAACAGTTCTATCTTATCCAGATGCTGTGAACCTGAATATATACAGGTTAGTGTCAGCTCCACAAGGAAATTTATACTGAAAAGCATGTTCAAACAAATATCCCCCAAGTCCTTCAACCCAGCTGTCATTGCTTTTCTATGCGTTCCTGATTTCAAGGCTGGAATTTCAAACACCAAATGTTCTGTGAATAACTGTGAGCGAAGCAAAACAAAACTAGAAACACTGCTGTCTTTCTGTCTTCTAGAAGTCAACAGTTGCCCTTGTAACAGAATCACATGGGGATATGTGTTTAAATTTACATTTATTAACAGCTACAGTTTCTAAACAAAGTTTTATTAGATAGTCCATGGGCCAGAGGCTCAGCTGGCGTAAAGCAGCCTGACTCTGAAACCAAACGAAAATATGGTCTTCTCTACGTAGTGGGAAATTCCCTAGTCAATTCAACTACAGAGATTGCTCCATCCAGCTCTGACAATTTGAGTAATTGCACCATCCACAGCAGATTTTTAGATAAAGGCTAATATTAATGGTCCATTTGTGAAGAGATAACGGCAGTTGTGCACCACTAATTAGCAAGTTACAAAAGTGCCTAGAAAAAAAGAAAGTTACCTCACTTCATTTCATTGAATAAAATCCTATGGCCTATATCTCAACTGGAGAGGAAAAAAATTAAATATTCTTTGCAGACCTACAATATGTTTTCCCAATAGCTGCTGGTGGGTATGACACTAAAGAAAGTGACCTCTACATAAATTTTTCAGAATAACATGATGATCTGCCATTAAAAAAAATGTAAAACATACAAAGGAAGAAAACACACACAGAACATAGGCTGGAATTCTCTGTCACGATCTACATTGTATAACTTTAGCTATGCTTAGCTATGCAGCAGAGGCACTAGTTGTGCATTGGTCTCAATGTGCGTTGGTCACTTTGCTGGCTCCCCCATGTAGATTAACATCATGGAAGTCCCTTGCAGAGTAAGAGGCCTTGCAAAACTGCTCTATTCTATTTCCCACAGATATAACTCCATATACAAAAATGTAAGTCCTCAATCATAAAGAAATTTAAAACCAAAAATGTGACAGCAACAATAAATGAGTGAAGAATCTTATCTACAAAAATACATTTAGACAAGATAAAAAAAATATATATAGCAGAACAAATCCTGTAAAATATGGTAGTGATGAATCTCTGTCTAAAGTCAGATTTCTGGTAAGAAGCCTGTAGCAAATATAATGTATACAGCTTTTCTAATAGTCTGTTCTTTTCTTTTAACACATTTTTTTTGAGAGAGATGAGGAAGGAGCTTGGTGTTCACACAGAGACCCCCACCTCAGCACTTTTTTCCTGAAAGCTGACCTTGTGGTTTAAACGAAGCAGCACAATAAAACTGTTGTTCTATGAAGGACACGCTTCACATACTTCCATTCTGTGTTTTCAGAAGCACTTGTATAAGAATCAATTGGTTCCCTCACTCCTTGCAGCCTTTAATTGGAGAACATAAGATAGTGCTTTATTCTCATTCAAATAGAGGGCTTTTTTTTTTATTCATAAGGACAAGGTTGCCAGGAGGAGTTACATGCAGTTCTGGTAGTTATTAGAAAGGATTCCAGGATGTTTTTCTTTAACTAGATAAAACCTAAATTTATTCCCCTCCCATTAGACCCAGTAACTTTAATAATGTATTGTCTTTCTAAACCTTTCTTCAGCTGTTTTATTCACTAGTAATTCCATTTTCTCCCAAAGACATAGGGTGATTCTCACAATAGTATTACAGTGAATAAGCAGTTATGTTTTCTCATTATATATCCTATTAATGCTGAGACAAAAGAGCAGAGCATTTTTCATAAAACTCTTCACTTCTCCCAAAGCTGCCACCCTCCCATTCTTTAGCCATTTTTCAGAGGGCTTTTAAAACAGACTGAGAAAGTTGACCATTACGAAATGAACACAGGAAATGTTGCCTTCAGTTTGATTTTGCTTTGTGGCATCAATATGGCTTTGTCTGATTGGCTATATGGTCCATAAGAAGGTCTATTCATAATGAAGACAAAGCTTCCTCTTCTTGTTCTGATATAGTGTGAAGACAAATGTGATCAGCTATACTGTGCTTGATGTCACCTTGTTGCCTACAAGATAGGCTGGGATCACTTCTGCAAGATGCCTGTGTTTTTCTTTTTTCTTTTTCTTCTCCTCCTCTGCTGCTGCTGCTGCTTCCTCTTTATCTTCCTTTTTTAATGTGAAATCTGGAAATCTGGATTATAAGTAGGTATACACAGATAGCAGCCAGGTTAACATTAAAACAAAACAAAACAAAAACCTTCTGCTATAGAACCCTGTCTTCTACTCTAAATATATTTTTGGATGAGCATTCAATATACTGTTGTCCGTTATTCTTAAATTGATTAATTGTGTTTCCTAAAGATTCCATCATAATTTTATGGGGGATGCACAAAAGGAAATTAGGGGGCCTAAATGGATGGATGTGATCTATAGGCTGCACTTTCCTCAATCCTGATTTAAGCTATTAACTCTTAGGCCCTTTTCGCACGGGCTTTCTGTCACGTGACAGCCCCGTGAGCCTCGCGGGAGTGGGAGCGTCGCTCTGCACGACGCACTCCCACTTCCGCTGCGCTCACGGGGCTGCAGCGGCACGATCGCGGGTTTTTTGATTTTCACCTCAAAGCGAAAATCACCCGCGCTCGCGCAACGCTCCCGGCGCCCACGCGCACTTACCTCCTGTGCGAAGCGTCAGGGAGGTGGCCGGGTCACGCTTCCTTCCCTCCGCCCCTGTGGAAGGAAGGGGCGGGGCGGGGTGCTAGCGCGACGGACGCGGCAGCTTCCTGCTTCTCGTGAGCGGGGGGGACGGACGCGACAGCCTCCTGCTTCGCGTGGGGGAGAGGGCGGCTCGTGCGAGAAGGCTCATCCGGGAGGCTACCGCTTCTCCCCTCGTTCCTTCGCCTGCAGAAGGAACGAGGGGAAAACGGCAGCCTCCCGGACGAGCCTTCTCGCGCAAGCCGTCCTCCCCGCTCGCACGAGAAGCCTCAATGCGAAAAGGGCCTTAGATCAGCTCAAGCCCTCTTCCTTCCACTGTAAAGCACTACTCCTAAAGAACAGAAGGGGAAACAGTGCAGTTAGTCACTAAGCCCAAGAAAATAAACTGTACCTTTCCCTTTTCTTCACCAATTAACCTTGACTAAAATAGCAGCACTTTTGGTTAATCCTCTTGGAGGATTCCATCTTGGCCAGGTCAGTTTTGGAAAGGGCTTTCCGCCATCCCCTCTTCTGGAGGTTTTGCAGTATACTGTATTGGAACCTGAATGGAAATCCTCTATGGCAGTTACAAATGGGTAACCTAGAGTTGTACTCTATGTACCTTATGTAGCTCGTAGTTTAGGGGCCACTTAGGAGCTATTAAAGTTCCCTAGTCTCCACTTACTAGGCAGAAGCTGCTGTGATTAATAGGGATATGTTCCCCTGTCAGTTGAGAAGCAGCTGAATGATGCCCCCTTTATGCAAGCAATCTCTGACACAAGGGGGAATTGTGATGACGTTCTTCTTCTGTCTGTCTCACTGGAGATTATTCACAGAGAGTGGAGGGTGGAAATAGGAGTCAGGTGCTTCCTGAGTGACAGGGGAACAAACCCCTATCAACTGCAGCAGCTGCTTCCTGCTAAGTAGGGACTGGTGGGTTGAGACTCAAGGCAGGATTAGCTGTTTAACTTCATAATTACAGCACATATGCAAATCCCATACAGGTTTTTGGCCACATTTAGCAAACATACCTTACAATTTTTCACTAAGGAGCAAAGTTTTTTAAAGGCAGACTTTCTTATTGTAAAGCTGAACTGCAAGATGGATATTGCATCTGAAATTATCATATGAAAATGATTCAGAAACTAATAAATAGGTGCTCATCCAAGCAATCACATCAGTCCAACAATTAGGGATGCAACAAATACCCTTGATTTCAATTTCTGGGAACAATTGTAGCTAAATTGTCCCAAATATAGCAACAAATTTGGTCATGGACCCAACAAATATGAGAAAAAGGTGGTGATTTCTATAGCAAAACTTTTCACAATTAAACACATAATGAAGAAGGCTGTGAACTGGTAAGCTGGTCAGCAATTGAATGGGAAATGATTATCAGCCCTATTTACTGCTGATAGCCCTTTTTTGGTTTGAATAGGGAATATTCCAATCACTTGTCAATTTGGATGGAAGTGCAATGACTAACTTTTCAGTTGGGAGTAAATTGCAGTTAATTCAGGTTTCCATTTCTTTCACTGTCAAGATCTGTATCAAGGTAAACCTAAATAAACTTTACACCTATAAAAATTACAATCCCACATTTTTAGGTGCATGATCTATCATCATTAGCATCATTGTTATTGTTATTGTTATCATTTATATCCTGCCTTTCTCCCAATAATGGGACTTAAAATGGCTCAAAATATATTTAAAACAATACAAATTAAAAGTTATGCAAAAATATTAATAAAAGTATAAATGTAAGATATATAATAAGCAATTAAAAGAAGTACTGCATAGCATTAAAAGCCCAACACTAGTAAGCTTGTAAAAACCTAATGGCATAAAATATTTTAAGTTACTGATGGAAGCAGAGCAAGGATGGAGCCCTCCTGTCCTCCTGAAGGAGGGAGTTCCAAAGTCTGGGAGAAGCCACTGAGAAAGGTCCTCAGCTCTATTCAATGCAAGCTTTTTAACAAGTTGGAAATGTCCATAGAAACTAGGTAAGATTTTGCAAATCCTTTGTACGGAAATGAATTAGAAATCTCAACTGGGCAGCATCCTGTGAGAGAAAGACTTTCGATCTCATTAAGGGATACTGTAACCATTCACCTGTTTTGTGATATAAGTGCATTTGTTGCACAGAAAGAAGATAGTGGCACTAGCAGTCCATTTTAGGAAAAAGTCTGCCTAGAGAGTTTATGTGAAGGCTTCTTTTTACTTTGTAAGAATATTCAATCTCAACTGCCTGGTCAAGCAATGTATGGCTCAAAGAAGTAGTTCACTGCTTACAAATTACTTGTAATTATTGTCTTTCTTCAATAATGAAGGCATAACTAAATTAACTTATAGATGGAGCTTTAAATGGAATATGCTCAAGTCTTTTCATATCTAAAGTTACAAAGTCAAACAGAACGTTTAAAGCTATTTTCCTGAGACTGGATGGCTAGCTAAATGGTGAGGGAAGACTATTACATGGTTCAAGTGCTGGCTTCTGTCATATCTCATACTCTGTTGTGAGTGCTGATGAGAAGGGGTGGGGGAAGAATATGTATTTTACTACTGGTTCACAACTTCTAATATTCAGATTTTTGCCCAGAGAGTAACTAAGGCCCTTTCCGCATGCGGCGAGGGAAACGCTCCCTGCTGCTATTCACCAGCTTTTTGGTGGGTCCGTTTGGGTCTGACCTGACGAGGAGCAGTGCAAGCTCATTGCTCCACACTGCTCCGGTGTCCAAAATGGCAGCTTCCAGTTGGTGGAGGCTCTCCACCAACCGGAGAAGCTCGCCAGCCTAAAGCCCGCCCCCGGCAGATCTGCAGGCACGCACTAGTGCACGCCTGCAAATCTGCACCAGAGCATGGCGATGGAGCGACATGGGGTCGCACACTCCATACTTTTTAAAAACCTCTTAAAAGAGGTTTTTGAAAAGTACGCTGCGTGACCAGTTCTGTTCGCTCCAGAGCGGACTGAGGTGTGGAACTACAAAAAGTAGTCCACCCCAGTCCACTCCACGGTGCAGAAGATCTCTGTCGGAGGTTGCTCTGCACCGTTTTAATGGGCCAGTGCGGAAGGGGCCTAAGGCTAGCATCCTGTTAGCTATGTACTTGAGCATAAACCCTGGCTATGCCATTGTTTGTATTTTGGAGGGCATTGCTCAATGGATTTTTTGTTTAAAGTAAGGCTAGAGGTTTATCTTCTGGTGTTAGAGGAGATTATCACTTCCTTTCAACACTTCAAAATATCAAACTTTTTTAAAAATCAGGGCTTTACTCTCTTTTCATTTTTCACATAAAAGACAGACTAAAATGTAATGTTTTTAAACACTCTAAAAGGGAGGCACATACAAAACACACACAGATATGCAAAAAACTAATCCATAAATAAAGTTCTGATCAACTTTTATCTAAGTAATTTTCTTTATGTCTTGAAAGTAGAGTGCATTGACATAATTGGGTAGGACAGGAAATAAAGAGTTAACTCTTCCATATCAAAAATAAAAACCTACAGTATCAGTATTTCTTCCAAAAATAGTGTAAATTAAAGATTGCTGATTAAATATGAGTTATGACAAAGAAATTTAAAATAATGAGACAGAGCTAATCTTCTAAAGTATATTTTTCAGCATATGAATGAGCAGAGTTGGGAGAAATCTTGAATAACTTCTGCAATACCACTAATCTATTTCTGGTGTTTTCCCATTGAGTTATAACTTTCTTCGTAGTAGTACTCTTCCATTAATGCAATCTTCAAGGTCTAGGTTTGAATATATACAAATGTTGTTGTTGTGTGCCTTCACATTATTTCTGAATTACAGTGATCCTAAGGCAAACCTATTGTGGGACTTTCTGGAGGCTGAGAATGTGTGACACATAAAAAGTCACTCAGTGGGTTTTCATGGCCAAGTGGGGAACTGAACCCTGGTTTTCAGGGTTATAGTCCAACACTCAAACCACTACTGCAAAAGTCTCAGATTACCGCACTTTCTTTAGAAGCATAAATCTGGTCATAATCTGTTCCTAATATACCATGTATATTCACACTGCAGATATGTAAGAAGTTGTTAATTGATTGATACATTGCAATGAAATTTAAGGTGTTTTCCCACCAGAGCTAATGTCATCTGATCTCCATCAATTTCTTTTTCCTAGATGCAGCATGGTACAAAAGTCCTGAACAGTTACCTTTTATTACTAGTCCTTGTACTTCAACAGAAAAATACTCAGGGGCGTTCTGCCCTACATGGTTATAGTGCCATTATTCTACTTTCAACATGCTGTGGAATTCTGGGGTTTGTAGTTGATTGAGGCCAAAGAGCTCTCTGGCTGAGAATTCTAAGATTCTAAGTGGGGTTTCCCTTTCTTTCTTCTGAGAGTGAGAGAGTATGGACCTTTCTGCACAAGGCAGGTGAATCAGTTTGTGCTGTTTCTTACTGGATTTTCTGGGCTTGAAACAAGGTGGACTTTCCCTCATTTCCTTCTGCACAGCTACTGTATATGTTCCATTCTGATTCGGAAAAGTGCGAGTTCATGAATTCACACTGCCTCCGCTGTGGTCACTCCTGCTACTCCCCTCATCCTGCCCCGTCGGCTGTGATTGGCCCTTTTTTTTTTTTTTGCATGGTTTAGTACATCATTGTGTACTTGTGAAAGTCCATACTACCCCCTGGCCCCTCCCATGAGCCCTCCCCTGACCACCAATTCGCATTGGTGTGAATGTATGTGTCTGCACCACTGTGAAAGTATGAATCGGATCAATCTGGAAAATTGGAAAACCAATCTCTTCCGGTTTTCAAATAGTGTGCTTTACCACCACATGGAGATGCATTTAGTTGGAATTACATCCAGAATGAAGGTAAATAAACCAAACCTAGTCCGCTCCAACATGCAGAAGACCTCTGTGGCAAAATGCATTGGCCCGCCTTAATAACCATGTGTGGCAAGGGCCTATGACTTGCTCAAGCTCACCTAGCAGGTTTCTATGGCCAAGTGGGGATTTGAACTCTGGTCTTCCAGGGCCCTAGTCAAACACTAAATCCACATTGGCTCACTTTCTCTTTTTAAAATTGTAAGTATAACCTAAAGTATCATAGTAGAACAACTGAAGTAACTTAGGCTTCCTGCTTAAGATTAGTTGTTAACGTATCTGTTAACTGGGCTTACAGGTAATCACTGGGTGCTCCTTGAAGCTCAATGATTCTGAAAAAAAATTAGGATACCCACCTCTCCATTTCTTTGACCTGCAAAATGTCTTCCTAGATGCTCACCTTGGTTTAAAACATTCAATTCATGCAGAGGGACCCATTCACCTACATGGTGCCCACTGATTTCACAATCTAAATTTCTTCTCTCTTCTCCCCTCCCATAGTATGTTTTCCCTCTCATATGCAAACACTCCAAACTCATTAAGTCAAAGAATGAACAGAAGTTTGATCTTCTCCCTGGAATTGCTGGCAAGACTTCACAGCAAACTCACCAGGTGGTTTTGCTTGGAAGCTGCAAATCCTGCTTTTGCAACAAAGCAATCTCAGAGCCCTTGGCCTCCTGTGGTGTGTGTGTCCCCCGCCCTTATGCTCTCTTTGCATTTATATAAACCACAGATCAAAAAGAAGTGAAATGGAAAACTGAGAGCAATATTTGGTATGCCTTCAGAACTACTACTACTATTAATAATACTAGTAACAACCCACTTCTCCCTATGGATCATGGAAGGGAACAATAGATTAAAATATGGCAACAAGCAGACACATACAGATAAAAAACAAAACAGAGACATACAATTAAAATATGTAATCAGTTAAAAGAGCACAACATGAGTTTTAAAAAAGCATACATACTGAAAACAATCAATTCATTTATATATATATATATATATGAAACACTTATGTTCCATTGGGAATTGTAGACAGTTTGTTATACTAAACCTGATTGGAGCCAACATCTTCTATATGTCTCAATTTTATCATTTGAGCTCAGAAAAGTTACTTTTTGGGACCATAGCTCCTAGAAACCCCCAGCCACCTAAAGGATTCATAGACTTCAAGACAAAAACAAAACAAAACAACTTTACTAACCACTGGATATAATGCAAGAACAACCAGTGGTTAGCATTGTGACTGATTGTTCATTTCTGGAAGACGTTTGATTCTGAATAGAAATGTATATGTCATAGGATATTCAAGGCCAATTAAGGAAGTATTGAATTCACTTGTGTGGGTTTTACGAGATGTTAATTAGTTTCTTTGCTAGCTTGGGCTCCCCATAAACTCATAAGAGTTCTGCTCTGCTCTAACACCTATGTGCTCTATCCTCATTTTAATCTTAAGCTAAGTTTATTCCTAAATCATTTCTAGGCCAGGTTCTCAAACATGTATTGATGCAATGAAAAATTCCAGAAGCTCTTTGGTTGGTCAGTCCATACCACTGTCACAGAATATTATTCCTGTCAATTTTATTGTGCAGGTTTCAGAGTTGGGATACAATTAGAAGGAATCTTTCAGCTCTGCCTGGAAGGTTAATGTCATCTAAATGTATGATATTTTGTTATCTGAAGAGAAATGAAAAATCTAGGTATGTTGGGGTAGTGGACAGTGGGGCAAGAGGCCCAGTTTCCACAAATTTATTGTTCTGCTAAAAAAGAGAGAAGAATTAGATATATAGTACTATTTTTCGTACATAACTTCCCCATATACATAGCTAACTTGAGGGTGTTCTAGGGAGATGGAGTGTTAATACATATTGGGTAATACAAGCCTCACATAATAGGACCTTATGGGCCTTCAAATTCGGTGGCCTCCTGTTTCTGTAAGCCCCTTCCAACCTAGCCAGTGGTTGGGCATGATGGAAGAAATACTTCCTCAAACTCTAGAGAATCATAGATGCTCCAACTCCTCCCACCACTGTCTAAGCTTCTTTCAATTCTTCTTGAGTAGCAGAAGCCACACATGTAACAAAAAGCACATAAACAATTAGCATGCACCAATCTAAGGGGGAAAAAAAGCAAAACGAAACAAGTCCTAAAAGGTAGGAATATGAATTGCCTCTCAGCAATGTCACATTTTAGTGAATTCTTTGCTCCTGTCAGATGTAAATGAACAGGCAGTGCTCCCAGTACAGTATTATAAATTCAACACAAAGCAGGTTTTTAAATCACTCTTGGATCAGAATGGCCCAAATGCCAGTTCCATCACATTTATCTTTTTAATTGAAGGAATTATTTTTTGTCCTTTTCATAGGCTTAATTAGCTCTTTGCAGAACAAATTAAAAGCACTGTCAACCTATTCCAACAGTCTGTTTGGAGATAACCATTAACTATGTGATAATCTAGTTACTTCTGGAATGACTGTATGTTCTAGCCCAGGACAGCAGTAGCTATATTGTTATGTTAATTTCTCCTGAACATTGATAAAACATGACCCCTTTTAATGAGGATGACTCAGTTCAGAATGAATATTCTCTCTCCAAAAAGTAGTGATAAGCAGGGAACTTCCATCCAGAACTTTCTTAGAATTGCTGGATACAGTGGGTTCTCAGTATCTGCTAGGGTTTGGTGCCAACACCCCCCATGGTTACCAAAATTTGTGAATGATCAAGTGCCATTATGTACAGTGGTGTAATAAAATGGCATCTCTTATATAAAATGGCAAAATCAAAGTTTGCTTTTTAGATCTTTTTTTCCCTGAATATTTTCAAGCTGTAGTTAGTTGAATCCATGGATACAGAATCCACTGGCATGGAGGGCTGACTATACTAGATTTACAGCACACAGAGCACTCACATGCTTCAAATTAAGCAGTACTCATGACTGCTGCATATTTATGTCTCCACATTCTTATTCCATTTAATGTGCAACTGTACATAGAAGAGTGCTAAGATTCTACTTCCTAAGACAGATGTTCAATTTTAATTTTTTGAACAAGTCCATTTATTTGAGGAATGAGTGGATTTCTCCTGTTCCATAATAGCTTTATTGTGCCAGCGGCTTGTTCTACCAGAATTTATCTTAGATTCTGGTTAATTTGCAGAATTTAGGAAAATCAGTTCTGGAACTGAAACATTTGCAGTTTGCTACATCTTTCCATTCTTTCAGCTCAGTTGGATATTTCTCCCTACTATGGTATTTCTATGTATACACTTTTTAATTTTTTTTTTTTTTTTAGGGTATCCATTTTCTCAAAGCAGGCCAATCAATAAAACAATAGTAAAATCAGATTACAACCTCTTAAAACTATGGCCCTTTCCGCACTGAGGCTTCTAGCGCAAGCGGGGGAGGCCGGCAAGCGCAAGAAGGCTCGTCCGGGAGGCTGCCGCTTCCCCCTCCTTCCTTCCGCAGGCGAAGGAACCAGCGGGGAAGTGGCACCGAAGGAGGCTTGCCGCGCAAGCCGCCCTCCCCCCGTGCGAAGCGGGAGACCTCGCGCCGGATTCCCACCCCGTGTGCGCGCGAAGCAGGCGGCGTCGCGCCGGATTCCTCCCCCGTGCACGCCGGATTCCTCCCCCCCGCGTGCGCCAGATTCCTCCCCCGCACGCGCCGGATTCCTCCCCCCGCGTGCGCCGGATTCCTCCCCCCACGCGCGCGCGAAAAGCGGGCGGCGCGTCCATCGCGCTACCTCCCCACCCTGCTCCTTCCTTCCGCAGAGGCGGAGGGAAGGAAGCACGACCCGGCCAGCTCCCGGAGGCTCCGCACGAAAGGTAAGTGCGGGTGGGCTCCGGGAGCGTTGCGCGAGCACGGGGTGATTTTCGCTTGTACGCGAAAATCAAAAAACCTGCGCTCGCACCGCTTCAGCCCCGTGAGCCGGGCGGAAGTGGGAGTGCATCGTGCGGAGCGACGCTCCCACTCCCGCGAGGCTCACGGGGCTATCGTGCGCGCAAAGACCCGTGCGAAAAGGGCCTATGAAAAGCAATATTTACAGTAATAGAAAATAAGATTATTTTTTAAAAATCCAGTGCAACAAAACTACCCACAAAGCAGCCTGAGATAGTACAGAAAAAATGTTTTCAGACTGTTCCACTAGCAGAAGCAAAGCCAGCAACAAGAATGCCATATGCATCTTCCTAGGGAGGTATTCCATACATCAGAGGTCACCACAGAGAAGGCCTGGTCCCTGTAACTTATCAGCCTAATTGTTCTCAGTCTTAGACTGAAGAAAAAGGCTTTTAATGGTGATCTTAGAGTCCAAGAAGGTACATATGAGTTTAAATACCTTTTCAGAGTGACTCAAACCATTTAGGGCTTTAGCGTCTTAAATCTGAATAGACAGCCAGTGCAATTGGTACAGAATGTATGTTGTTCAGAATACCTAGCTCCTATAAGCATTATCACCGCCATATTCTGTACCATTTTACACTTTGGGGATATTTCTAAGACCCATCCCAGGTACAGTGCACTAGGCAACTATTTAATTTGTCACTGAGGCACTCTCTGGCTTCTCTAGTTAGAAGTGGGGTTACCATACCCCCGGATTAGACAAATTTTACCAGGATTCTAGGTATCACACCTGGTGCCTTCTGGGAATATCATCTGGGCCAGATTCTAAGCTTTCTTTAGGGGAAAAAAGCCTCTAGTCTTTGTAGAACCTGAGATATGGGGCAAAATATGTGGGTAATGTTCTTTCAAGTTGTTCTGCAAGAAATAAGTCCACCACCACCCTTTTCCAGAACAAGGAAAAGGAGACTGAGTGCTACAGTTGGCAAAATGCAATAAACAAAGGAGGGGCACATTGTGAGGGCATGAACTAAGGTGAGGGAGGAGGTAGGAAGGAAAGGAAAGGAAAGTGAGTGGTACAAGCAACAGAGTGCAAGAAACAAGGGAGGGATTCATTATGAAAGCATAAGGTAAGGTGAGGGAGGAAGTAAGAAGGAAGGACACATGAGTAATGCAAGTTGCAGAATAAAAGAAGGGAAGGAAGAATGATGACAGTGCAAGGTGAGGGATGGAGGGAAGGATTAGGAAGAAAGGGACAGTGAAGTTAGAGAATGAGCAAAAAGGATAGAAGGGAGGGTGAAAGGTAGTGGCAGAGTATAAGGAACAAGAGAGAGCACATAAGGTGAGGCAAATGCAAGGGAGGCAGGTGTGGCATCGTGAGGTGAGGGAAGGAGAAAAGAGATGGAAAATGTAGCAAGAACAAGAGAAGGGGGCATGGCAGCAGCATGATGTAGTCCAGGGAAGGGGGAAGAATGGGAGAGGGGTGAGTTAGCAGCCCAGTGATGGAGGCAAAGCAGCAGTAGCAGAGGTCCTCCAGTAGTAGGGAAGGAGTATATTTCTTTGCTCCAGGTGCTTTGCTCCCTCAGGTAGGCACTTCATGCCATTACTTTGATGAATGAGAAAAGGCAAAACTGTAAGATAGTTTAGTAAGGTAGATGCTTGGTGTGAATTCTCACATTTTGAAGAAATTTGATAAAGATGAAGAAAAAGATAAAGGTTTTTTTTGGAAAGACTAATTCTATATTTGCTTTATGAATACAGAATGGGTATTGGAACTGTTTACTGACACATATGTCCTCAGTTAAATGACTGTGCATAGGAGATTTGTATATCTTCATGTAATCAGGAATAGCATTTACTTCTGCAGTGTAAACGATCAGGGAAACAAACAGTGGCTCTAAGGGTGGGGACGTAGAAGGGATTTATACCAAGGAGAAGTACCAGGGAGTGTTAAGAGGCGACAGATCTGCCACATTGTATTAGCACTTGCTTCGATTTTTTTTTTTTCTTATACAAAGGAATATTTTTCAAAGATTTCAAAGGATAGCTGTGCTAGTCTTTCAAAGCAAAATCAACAGTTTCTAGCATCTACTCTTGTCAGTCCAACAGTTGTTGGGTTGTAGTGTGCCTTCAAGTCATTTCCAACTTATGGCTACCCTAGGATGAACCAATCATGGGATTTTCTGGGACTGAAAGGGTGTTTTGCACCCAAGGTCACACTGTGGGTTTCCATGGCTGAGCAGGAATCAAACCCTGCTCTCCAGGATTGTAGTCCAGCACTCAAACCACTACACCTATCCAATGGTATGTATCTTTAGAAACTAAATAGTTTTATTTGGAACAAAAATGTGGGAACTACAGCTTACTATATCAGTTGCAATGGACTGTTGTCTCAGTTGGCAGGCTTGGGATGTGACAGAGAATGGAAAAGTAAAAAGTGCTAACTCGTATCATTCCTTTGGCCCTTTTTGCATGGCATTTCCGACGCAAAAGGGCCCCTTGAGTGTCATGCACATGTTAGGAGTGGTCCACACAACGCACTCACATTTGCGCTCAAGGACCTGATGCAGTTTTTCATTTTTGGCTTGAAGTCAAAAATGCTGCACGGTCGCACATCACTCCAGGGCCCCATGTGCGCTTACCTGGCGTGCGGAGCCTCGGAAACTGGGCCGGTCACGCTTCCTGTCTCAGTGCAGCCTGGGAGGTCTCAGGCTACACAGCGAAAGGAAGAGGCAGGGCTCTCGTGCAAGCAGGAAGCTCGTGTGGAACTGAAGAAGCAGGGAAGTGAGAGCCTCTCTCCGGAGGCTGCTCACCCGAGCCCTGCACCCCAGCACTGCAAAAAAGTAAGGTGTGAAAAGGGTCTTTAACTGGGATTAACAAAAAATAATTAGGTGGGATCGCAGGTATCCTAGAATAGATGGGCTGTTTAGCATGTGCATTGTGGTGCGACCTCAAACATGTAAAAATATTAAATAGGACTATTTTCCAGTTCTGATAAAATACTCAGTCTGCATCGCTGAAGGAAATCAAACCCTGCTTTTTTTCCTTCAGTTATTGCTGCCTAGCCTTACTTTTCTCTACACTTTGGTCTGTGAATGAGATGCCAGTTCTTTCCGCAGTTTCTTGTGGTATTTTCATGAATCTGTAGCTTTTTGTGTGGAGTCAAATATTGATAGCAAGAAAGTTAAAGTTATCTGATAGGAATACTTCTCAAAGTACTGATGCATAACACAATATTAATACGGTTGTCATTCTTTTATTTGTACTGCACTAGGAATATGCAGCACACATTTTACATGGTAGTCCTTTCTGTATTAACCTGCATAACTGCCTCATAAGGCAGGTTTGCTGAAAGGTAGTTAGAGCCCAAGCTCACATGGCGACCAGGCAGACATTTCAACTTGTTTTTCCCTGTCCAATTCTAGCACTTTAAGCATTATTTTATAGACATACCTCAGTTAACAAAGCCTCTGACAAAGAAGTTTCTGTTAACAAAGTATTTTTATGCCCTGGCCCCTCTTTTTTCTCTGTCTAGCTGGAAATTTTTCATCTGCATTGGAATTGGGAGGATGGAGAAGGGGTGCTAGAAAAACAGATTCTTGGTGGGCATTGCCATTGTATGTCTGCAGTAAACAATGTAACAAAGCTTGACCTGGAAAGAACAGGATTCTTCTCTAGTTGATCATTCTGCATTTGTCTGTGCCTGCCTACAACAGGCAACATAAACAGCAGCTGCTTCCAGAATCTCTCACTGAGCAGCAAACAAAAAACAAAGTGAAAGACGGAGAGATCAGATAAACCTGTCTCACCAGCTACCTCTAGCATGTTAAAAACAGCACAGATCTAGAAGTTTGGTCACCAAAATGGAAATCTTAAGAAAGGCAGAGGCTGTTAAAAGAAAAAAAATATCCCTGGATGAATTTTGGAAGATGACTTGAGGTACTACCTAGAAGGTTCATCATGATTTTGTTTCCTCATACAAGGCTTACCTGACCTGATTGTTTCATTTCACCTGTGTATCATGTTAGTTTTGGATAAAAAGCCTGCTGAAACATGTCAAACTGTTCTTCTTTTTTGGTGCAGGAATCTATCCTTATTCTTTCCATGTTATTTCTACCTCTGATACCAAATTTTATGTTAAAGTAATGCCCAGGAATACATCTGCCTCATTAACTGAGGTATACCTATATTCTGATTCTCTCAGAAAACTTAATATAATAAAAAATGGAATGAAGACTGAAACATAGGCCATTTCCGCACCAGCCTGTTATAGCGCAATGATTCCACTTTCAACCTCCTCTGGAATCCTGGGGTTTGCAGTTCCAGGAGGGGCCGGCCGGCCCCTCCCGGGACTGCAAACCCCAGGATTCCAGAGGAGGTTGAAAGTGGAATCATCGCGCTATAACAGGCTGGTGCGGAAATGGCCATAGTGAAAGAAGCAATACAACAATTAATGTGCTTAATTTGCAAAATAAGAAGAAAAATTGTATGCTAAAAATAATTTGCATAATATGCAAAATAGATGCCTGGATTTGGGAACTGGTACATGGCAATCCTAGTCAAAAGCAGACCTGACACCAACACTTCCACTGAATGTACAGAGTCAAAAGAGCACTAATAAACAAATTCTTGCCTCTTAAAAGGGAGTTCAAACCATGTACCATTTTCTCAGTCAGCAGGTTTCCTAGCCCACAACACTTCTGCCTCGTCCAGGTTAAGTTTTTCTTTATCAACCTCACTCACTCCCAAACACCTTCATCCCTGTATAGGATTTCTACAACTGCCTTGGGATTTAGAAAACAGATAGGGAGAACTAAGTAACATCATCATACAAATACAGTCAGCCCTCCACATTTGTGGGCTAAGCATTTGTGGATTTGATTTTTCATGGATTATTGGGAGGAAGGTGCATGCATGCATTGACTCACTTGTTCACTTGCATTGGGAGGAGGGGGATGGGATGGGATGGGAAGAGGGAGGGCCTGTGTGTTTGCTCACTCAGTCACGCAGGTGAGAATGGTAAAGGGGATGAGATAGGCGTTCCCTTTTTCCTTCCTCCCATTTCCCCCCATCCCATCCCATCCCCCTCCCTCCCACCCACATGAATGAGTGAGCAAGTGAGGGAGCTCATGCACAGTCAAGCCTAGCCCCCATGGCAGAACAGTTACTTTTTGTGTGTGCATTAAGTACATTTGGGGGGAGGGGGTTAGAGTATTTGTGGTTTTTCTACTTTAGTGGTGATCCTGTGACCCCCTAACTCCTGTGAAAGTGAAAGGCCAACTGTACTCTCAGTCCAAATTGTCGAGATGACTCTTGAAGAAGAAAAAACAACATTTTTTTCTCTGCATTTTTCAACCAGTCAGCATTTTCTATCATTTGAGTCTAATGTTCTAGAGCATTCAGTATAAGCTATACCTATAATAAGAGTGGACAATTACAAAGCATCAAAGGGCTGTATGCCCTCCTATTCCTGCCTCTCACAGACTGTCAAGGTGCTGAACTGGCAGTGACATTCTGATGACTTCCAGTTTCTCTAAACTGTCATTTGGGATCTCTTTAAAAAGTGTGTGATGGGGAAGGATAGCAATTTGATGGTGAATCACTTTTCCTAGAGACCTCTGGAGGTGCAGTTTTAACCCATACACTTAACATGTGTGTGTGCACATACAAACATGTTTACTGATTGAGTAGGGCCAGGAGGGAATCATTTTCCCTCTTAGTTTCTTAAGGGGATCATCACACATGTGATGTAAATGTGATTCATATTCTTCCTGTGATCACAAAAATGCTTCTCAAGGACAAGTGCAACTTTGGAGGAGATCTCACATTTTCATTTTTCATTGAAAAATTGAATATATAGGAACCATTAACTCAAACATGTCCATGCTTTCTGTATTTTTCTTTGCTCCAACTTCACAAGTCATTTTCAAAACAGCAAACTATACACTGGGACTCTTCATCTAAACTTTTATAGAATTTGTCACCTTTGATATTTCTGCCTGCTGGTCTCATGGATCCCCCCACCTTCAGTCACCCACTGTCATCTCCTGGCTGTCCTCCTAATTCTTTAACTGCTCCTGCCATATTTTTGGCATGACTTTTCTGGCTCCTTCTTGGTGTTCCTTTGGACCTCATCATTAGCTCTCTAATGATACAGCCTCAAACAATGACTTCATAGCTTTTGACATCACCTTTATGTTGATGTCTCCTAAAATCACTTTTATGCCACTGGTCTTTTTCTCCTACTCCTTTTTCTCCTATTTCATCTAACCAACATTTTCTTTTGGATGTTCTCCTGATGCCTCAAGTCAAAAATCCAAAGAAAGATATCCTAATCTTTTATCAAACCTTCTCTATTCCCACATTTTTCTTTCCCATCCAAGTCTAATTAGACCACTGGATAGACACACTTTTTTAAAAAAAAAAAGCCCATCCTTCGACATGATGAGGCATTACTATTGAGACATGCTATGTTAATATGCTTCAGTATATAAAAAAGGGGGAGGTTGGAGAAGGAAAAAAAAAGTAGTCTTTTGACACTCTTGAGATTAACAGATTTAGTTTAACCAAATTTTTATGGATTGCAGTCAATACATCTGACAAATATGATTGTGATCCATGGAACACTGTACTAAAATCCTCATAGGATTCCTTTTTCCTTATCTCTCCTGCCATGTCATTTCATTTTAACTTGTTTCTTAGTAAGAGAAGGCTTTCAAAGTCTTTCTTTCTACACATACCCTGCAAATAATGGACAAGTGAAGACTATTAGTAAGGAGACTCCTTTCATAAAAGAAACAGTGCCCTGACCAATAGGTGATAGTTTTCCTCAGTGTGTCATGTGAAATGCTTATGCAGATTAAGGGTTAGGGAGTTCTTTTGTTTGTTTGTTTGTTTTTCTTTTTAAATCTACTTTAATTTAAATATAGAAAATCCAGTTCTGATGGACATGGCTAAGAAAAAAAAATAAAGACCAGCAACACCAAGACTATTGCTATTGAATTCCCCTTTAGAAGTGGACAGAAAATTGCCATAGACACTTCTTCCAAAGTGCTATTCATTCATCCATCCATCAGTATTGTATCTATGAGTATTTGTTGAGACAACTTGACCATCAACTATCACATATGTTATAATTTCTACTAGTAGTAAGGGCTTGATGGTGGTTATTTCTATTGATGTATTTTCAAAATTTTGTCCATGTGAATAGACTCTAGAACTAAGGACAGGAATGGACTCATCAAATCAGTATTTCTTATAACTAAACTTTCATTGAAGACTGGGAAATAAATCCACAAAACTAAGTGCTTTGTAATGTATGAAGTTGTCCATCTACCACAGTGTTATTCATTCTAACAAGTTGGACCTATAAAGTAATATTATGTGGAATAGACCCATTAAAGTCAATAGATTACAAGTAATCATGACAGGGAATCATGACAGTTGTGTCTTTGAAAATCATGGCTTAGTTATCAGCTATGATTAATCATGACTAAGATTCATTTAATTGTGAAAAAATTGCATCTCATTGATTTGATATATGCATGACTAGAACTGGATCCAACTCACAGTATCCAGCAGAGGCCTTTCCCATCACCTGGAACTTTATCTTTCTAAATGGATTCATTCTGCACACATTAGCCAAAATCCTAAGTCTGGACCTAGCTCTGCATATGTAAATTCCATGTCACACCACCACCCAGCAGCTGTCATGTCCTAGGAGGAGTCCTGCAGCTATCATGTACTGGTGGGAAAGTGGGGGAGAACACACTTTATACCTGATCTCAGCTTACTCAGGGAGGGAGGATGACAATGGACTCTGAAATAGAGTACATCTGCTTTTTCCTTCACCTGGTAGCTCACAGCAGCTAGGTCTTCATAGTCTGAACTGCATCCCCCTTCCTTCCCTTCCCAACTGCTACACAACAGCACCAGATGGGTCTCATGGGTTTCACAGCTGCCAGAGAGCAGGATGCATTTGGTTGGGGCACAAGGCCAAGTGAATAGCCCTCTTCTCACCATCCAAAAAGTGACATACATGCATGTAAGTTGCATTTAAATGCACATAAGTTGGTAACAGAATGCCAGCCAGTATGCATTCTGAGTATGCATTCTAACCATTCAACTCTCTCTCTATAATTATTTTAGTAATTTGTAAAGAGAATGAGACTTGCCTTTGTACAGCTTCCGCAGTAATGACTAATAACAACCTTCATGTACCACAAATGACCAAGCCTGCTCTATACATGACACAATATTTATTTTATATTGCTCTAACAGCATGGCTTTTCCAAATAAATGCCAGGAATTCTCAGCTGCTCTTGTGGAATTGTTAGAAGATACTACTGTACTTTGCAGAGCTATAACTTCTGGTCACGGGGTGGGGGCAGGGGTAGAGATGAAGGAATGATTTAAACTGTCTCCAACATGGATATACCCTTGGCTGACTATGCTTACTGAAAGAAGGCTGCATTTGAACAATGTAAAAAGGTTAGTCTAACAGAAATCATAAAAGACATTCCCTAAATTGTATGAAATAAAGAATACACAATGAAGAAAGTATTTTGTTTCATTTCATACAATATCCAATGTACATGTTTAAGAATGTACAATGTACTATGTTTATGAAACATTCTGTGATCCTTAAAATCACTGGTAGTTTCTTCCTGCAGACAAGGAAGGGAGAAAACAGTATGAATTGTAGGGCTGTGGATGATGGTGTAGGTGTGGTTACAGGAAAGTGGGATAGACATAATGGGATCATAAAGAGCAAAAGGCAACTGAAGAAAGTACGCTTTTAAATTAACAAGAAGCCATGCCACCAGTTTCTCCCAAAATGCCCATAAATGAAGTCCATAATTCTTAGATGTACTGACTGTAGCTTTAGCACTCTCAGTGTCTCTTGAATACCTCAGTAGAATTGCAACCTCATTACATTCAGCTGAAAAGACATCATTCCTTACATTATCTCTAGAGCTAACACAATTACCACTTATGCTCTGCCTCTATTTAGATTCTAAAAAGTAATGGGCAGATATGAGTTACAGCTGTTTATATGGCTTTCCCACCAATTTAAGTTGAAATTACTTCTTTTGGTCTCAGGAAATGTCTGTTGGCTTCATCTAATTTTACTGTTTTGGGGAGCTCTCTGTCCTTCATTCTGAAAAAGAATCAGGGACAGAGCCTAAAGCATTACAAAATGCTTTATTGCCAATGGAATTGCTATAAAACGTCATCTTCATTCTTTTATGGGCAGAAAATGTGAGGAAAGAATGGTCTATTGTGAAAATGTCCATCTAAATATAATTTTAAATAAATGTTGTTAGGGGGATTCTTACACTGCATTCAATGATTGGCTTAAAGTTGCATTTTCTGCTTCTGTTGCAGACTGTGAAAAGCCAGAACAAAAAGGATGGTCTTTTCCCCTGCTGTCCGAACATACTAAGAAGGGCAAATAGTTTAGGGTAGTTTTGCCAGAAGCAGTTAAGGTCAGATATGCAAGTAACTGAATCAAATCTGTATGTCTTCTACATCTGCTACCACATCTAAAGGAGGAACTTGTGCATCTGCATCTCCATATCCATGTATTCTTTTGCTGGGGCCAGTGGAACCTTAGTCAATGTATACATGCAGCACTCACTTATTCTGTGGTGTCTAAAATGATCCTCAGACTGATGTGCTTCATGTCAGTGAGTCCCAGTCTTGACTGAGGACTATCCCTTTCAGTAGCACATAAGTGACTCTGAATCTCATTTCCACAAGCTATCAGCCTGCCTCATAAAACTAGTAAAGTATTTTTTTAAAAAAATACTAAGTTGGTTTTATCTTTCAGACTTTCACACATTTCCCCCTTGAATAATCAGAACTGAAATAAATGTTTAGAATTCATTTGTTTTTCTAAATCCACAGTAGAAATACTAATCTAAATCCAACTGTTAGTCCCAATTAGAGCTGACCTACTGAACTAATAGAGATATCATACATATTGACTTAAGTTTCCATTGAATTTACTATAATTGAGCCTAAGAATTTAGCCTACTGAATGTAAAATATGAATTTGCATTTGAAATGTCTATGTTTTGCCCTTTAATTTATTGTTACTTATTTCACCCATTTATATCTTGAGGGAACTCAGGGTACTACATATGGAGGTATACATATACACATAACAAAATCATGAAATAATAATTGAGTCAGTTGTAGCATAGCCAACAAAAGTTTTGTGCCATACATTCCATGACTATTTATTTTGGCATAAGCTTTCATAGACTACAGTCCATTTTATCAGACGTATAAATTGTGCCCTGGTTAAAGACAGGAGGCTGCAAAGCATATGTTGTAATAAATAGGTTAGTTCTTAGAGTCTTTTATTAAGTGGTTTAGATGGAGTTTGAGTATGATGCATCAAAGTCACCCAAGCCATGATCATACATGAAGCTTGTGGGATGTAACACTCCATGAATATAGTTCTGCAGGGCTTCTTTTCCTTTAGCATGTACAGCACTTTTTGGTAGGGAAAATTATTCAGTACCTCCTTGAGTAATGCCTTCCCTTTCCCACAAAATAACTTCTCGGTGCTGGTACATGCTCCCATGGTTATTCAATGGACAGGGAAGGGCAGGTAGAGCATGGACAACACCTGGCTGCAGTTCTGCCACTGGAGAGGAGGTTAGCTATCACCCTCCTAGATTTCCAGCAGAATGTAGTAAGAATGAGAAGCTTGTGATTATTCTTTACTTCCATATATTTTTATAATTTCACCCCCTTGGCATGAAATTTGAATGGTTCAGACTTTCATGGACTATTTTGAACGCTTCATGGACTTTCATGATGATGATGGTGGTGTGGGACAGGGAAGCTTCAAATATAAAATGTCATAAATGATCAAATATTGTTAAATACTACTACATCATTCTGGACTTCCATCAGGCATGAAAGACAATTACATAGCAATTATCTACAGAAACTGATTAAATCGTATTTCATGATAATGCCAGAAACCACATGCAAACGTTCCAGAAGACAGACAGACACACACACACAATTACAGATTTTCCTTTGCAATGTAGAGGAGCCACACACAAGAGGAGAGAGAGTGAAGAAGCAATTCCCACAGAGGTGGTCCAGAGAACAAGAAAGGGCATCTGAAGAGCCACCTAAAGATGAGGGCTGCTTGAATTTTGATTGGCAGCTGTTTACAGTCTCAAATTTCCCACTTTGTCAGAACTAATGGAAATCTACTGGCCATTCTACATTTCTCCCCAGCTGAAATACTCACCCAATCTTCTCTGAAAGTACCATGTAACAGCTGCATGGATTACTTCAGAGAATTTATAGATGACACATATGGGGCTAAATCCTATTGTTACTCTTGACTACAGTACATCCATTGAATCAATGGGAGTTACCTATATGTCAACTCACTACTCAACAATTTATTGGATGAGTTTACTCAAGCTGCAACTAACCAAGCCATGGGCTGAACTGTTCTTGCAGATGTTGGGAACTGAGTCCAGTCTTGCCAGCACTAAGGATTATGTGCTTACATGGGCCAACAGTAGAAGTAACATTGCCAGGTTAGGAGCTTCCCAGGCCCTAAGAGTTCAGTGCCAAACTTTCTGCATAGAAAATGTTGATTACAATGCAAAACAACTATGTGCAGATTTTGCACAAAATAAGTCCCCAGTTTCTGAACAAGTTTTGAAAATGGTGTGGTTTTCAAAGTCTTTCTTGCAGCAAGAAAAAAAATGCTAAAATTACTCATTGTTTCCTTCAAAAAGAAAATGAGAGAAGAATTACATTTCCAAGTGGTAGAGACAGACAAACAGGAACACACCTGAAATGTTCCTTCTTTGTCTTGCATAGTCTGTCTCTTCCTTGCCGATAGCCTGATATTCTTAGTTTGACTTCACTTCCTCCTACTCTGATTCAGCTCTAACTCACTCTGACTCTCTCTCTCTGTCTCTCTCTCTCTCTCTCCTGGGCATACTGCTAGTGCTCATTCCAACATTACCTCTCTCTGTCAAGATGCAATTCCTATCACCTTACTTAAAACAGCTCTGCTGCTTACTTACTAGCACCAGCTTCCTTATATAGGCCGCAGTAGAAAACAAAGCCAGAATCCTGATGCTGCAGTATATTGGCATAACCATGTTAGATTTTTCTTACATACATTTGGTAAATGCAGAATGGCATTTTAGTGCTTGTTGAGGGGATCTGTTTCTTTTGTTGCATTTACTCCTGATGGTGTCAAGAGGAAAAAGCCGTGGGTTCAGTAAGTATGGAGGAAGTAAAGCACTGAAGAAATAGGCAGTTCAGAGCCATAAGATTTTGTTTGTCTTCCCACATCAATGCTGTGCATTGCATCAGCCGTGTACTCCACCTACAAGATCCTAGTCCATATGGTGTAAGTGCAACAATAGAAATGACTCCCACAAGCAAATATTAGAATATCAGTCTGCATTTGCCAAGTATATATGGGAAAAGTCTGCATTTGTCTACACATTCAAGACTTATTGCTTTTTTTTAAAAAAAAATAACAGAGCTAATTCAAAGAATCAGTCAAAATATTACTGTGATCTAAGGAAACGGGAAATACCTTTGATGAAAAATACCGAGGAGGTCAGGTAATGGACCTTGTAATACAACTAAATTCATCTTTCATACTGAACATATTTCATGTCAGCTGGTCTCTCAAATGTTTCATGGAATTTAAGCATAAATAATAACACTTGGTGGGAAATTAACAACTTGTATACAAAGGAGAAAAGGTGTATCTTCAGAGTATTGAAAGAAATGGGAACTCAATGAGGCAGAAAGTTACAAGAGAGACTTGATCTGGGTCAACAGTTTAGTACTGACCTTTCCTACTATTAGTCATATGTGATAAAATATCACCAGCACCTATGGCACATACTGCTTTGTTTTGAATTTACAGAAGCTAATAAAGAGAAGTAAAATTTAAGTTCCAGAGGAATTTAAATCCCACTTGGACAGTGAGGTTTGCAGATAATCTTGAAGTGAATATACACTTTTAATTAGGAACAAGGATATATTTTAGATATGTAAATTTGTGACCTGCAAATTAAATTAGTGACCTGCTAAACTGTTTCTAGCCTAGTGTGGTATAGTGATTTAAGTGTTTGGACTATGACTTTGGACAGCAGGGTTTGAATCCCCACTCAGCCATGGAAACCCATTGGGTGACTTTGGGCAAGTCACCTCTCTCATCCAAAGGAAGGCAAAAACAACTCTTTCCATCAAACCCCATGATAGGTTATGAGGTGACATGATAACCATGTTTAAATATCTTAAGGGATGTCATGTTGAAGATGAAGCAAACTTGTTTTTTGCTGCTCCTGAGTCTAGGACATGGAGCAATGGATTCAAACTACAGGAAAGGAGATTTCACTTAAACATCAGGAAGAACTTCCTAATGGTAAGAGCTGTTCAACAGTGGAATATGCTGCCCTGGACTGCGGTGGAGTCACCTTCTTTGTAGTTTATTAAACAGAGGCTGGATAGCCATTTGCTGGGTGTGCTTTGAGTGTGTGTTCCTGCACAGCAGGGGGTTGGAGTCAATAGTCATTGTGGTCTCTTCCAACTCTACAATTCTATGTCCAGTGAAGAGAGAAGGAACAGCTTCCCAGGAGTCAATGTCTGTTAAATAGGAAATGTTGAGTAATTAAGTACCCGGTATCCTGAGGGATCCACCTATAAATCTCTCAGCTGCTGGAAGTCCTCACTGCTTACAACCATTTAATCTCCTTGATTGGAAGTGTTCTCAGTGCTTGTGTGCTTCTTAGGATTCTTGACCTTTAGATTGGTTGCATTTAACAAATTCATGCCTTACACTTTTTGGCGTTGGTTATCTGTATTATTGGCTTTGTGTAATCACTTCTGAACTGGTTGAGATCTTGTCCATGCCTCACTTCATCTTCTATAAACTTCTTGGATTAGCTGTGCACAACCTGGGTGGGACTGACTTATTTGTAGCTGGTGTCTCTATGATAATCTCTTTCAACAGACACTTGCACATTGTAAGCATAGGACACCATTTTTGTGCCTTCAAGATACTCATGAGTCTTGAGTCTAGGCCTTAAACCACCATAATTTTTAAGGAGTTCCTCATGAAGTTGTTTGGCCTTAATTCTGACCAAGCTCCTGGTCTGCTGCACTAGAAATGTCTAGATGAACAATGTCCATTTGTATGACTAAATATGTTGAGTAGTTTTTCCACCATAAACAAAATGCTGCATTTTCATTTTTCCTCTTTAGAATTATGAGACCTGCCTGTGCTGCACTCACAGCCAATCTGACAATAGCAAACTAGGACTTTGAGTGTTCAAGAGAGAGAAAAGAGTCCATCAGTACATAGATTTCATTATCAAGCATCTGAAAACCTTTTATAGATGTTTTAAGGAGCCAGTGCTGCTGTTCTGACTTTTTGCTGAAACAATTATGGAGGAACAGGCTGCCTGCTGCTAGTGCTTGTTGGAATTATTTTGCCTGTGATGTACTGATCTGATTTGCTCAAGATCTTTCTGTTCTCAATCTTTATTTTCCTCCATCATTCTGTGGGGTGCTGGTTTATCCCCTTGCAAGCAGGGTAATTTCCTGTGAGCAAGCTGTATTTTGTGTTGTGCTCACAAATGCATGTTTTCTTGTAATGAGCATTCTCGACTACCACCCAGTAGCTGATTTTTCGATTGAAGAGAAACAAGCTATAAAAGAAATGTTCAGTAGACCTTTTCTTGTTAGAGAATGGAAAACAGTTTCCTTAACTTGCACATATAGAGTTCCCAGTAGTAGAAAATGGAGACTATTTTGTGATGCTAATTGAAGAATCTGTGCATCTGGAAACTAGAGACTATCAGTCCATGTTAACACTCAAAGGAAATCTTCATATTTTTCAAGATCTTTGGCCACACTCATGATAGAGGGATATCTTGTTTTGGACCTCTTTGTTTACATTGTTCCTAGTGATGTATCTATAGGAATTCAGCGTTAGGATAATAGAATCATAGACCCCAGGGGCCATCGAGTCCAACCCCCTGCTATGCAGGAACACCCAACAGATGGCCATCCAGCCTCTGCTTAAAAACCTTCAAAGAAGGAGATTCTACCACACTCCAAGGCAGCATATTCCACTGCCAGACAGCTCTGACCATCAGGAAGTTCTTCCTGAGGTTCAAGAGGAATCTCCTTTCCTGTGGCTTGAATCCGTTGGTCCTTATTCTAGCCCCTGGAGCATCAGAGTACAAGCCCACTCCCTCCTCAACATGATATCCCTTCAAATATTTAAACATGGCTATCATGTCCCCTCTTAACCTTCTCTTCTGCAGACTAGACATACCCAGCTCCCTAAGCCGTTCCTCATAGGGCATGGCTTCCAGACCCTTCACCCTTTTGGTCGCCCTCCTCTGGACACGTTCCAGCTTGTCGATATCCTTCTTGAATCTAGTCTTCATATCTGACTATTTGTTTGTGAAGGAAAGAACAAGGTATCTTCTGCATGGGAGAACTAAAGGAGATAGAATTGGACTTACTGGAACAGGAACATTCAAATGAACAACATGCAAACCTGTCAAGATTCTTATATTTCCAATGTAAGTGTGCATCAGATTGTGAAGTTTCCACTTGTAGAAGGTAAGTCCCCTTACCTTCTGTTTTTCTGTGCATATTTTCCTATTGTGCTCATTTTCGTGCATATAATTGAAATGTATGTATTTTTTTTTAATGACCACATGAATGCCACGTCAGCAAATGTTAAAACAACTCCCATTCCAGACTTGATCCCAGATGGAAATGCTAACATGACATGTATCACAGAGACATGTTTGGATGAGGCCGGAGGTATTAATATCTTGCAGCTTTGTCCACTGAAGTTCTTTCTGCAGCAGTAAGTGAGACCTGGGGCTGGAAAAAAGAGTAACTGGGGTCTATCAGATTACTACCTGGTGGCTTTGGATTTGCTGGGACTCAGACCTCCAGGGGTGGAAGACTGATTAAATGGTCAGCCTTAGAAGGATGAGAGATCCAGATGATCTCCTGATAGCTCTTGAGGATTTTCATATAGTCTCAACAAGTGATTCTGTTGAAGCCCTGATTGACCTCTGAAAATAGGAAATGCTTCTGAGCTACCCTCATAGTACCAAACCAGCAACCTAATTTTTCAGGGCTGGCAGGCATCAGATGAGAAGATGTGATGACTGGAGTAAGATTGGAGTGTTCATTCCTAGGGACTGACCATTGTGACACATGTATTAGTCACCTCTCTTTTGGATTACGGTGGCACACTGGGGTTTCCTTTGAAGAGTGTTCAAAAACTTCATCTGGTTCCAAGAGCTGAGCCCGACTATTGACTGGTTACTAACTAGGGATTTTTTTTTTTTGGAGAATTTCATTCCTGTGTGAAGCAAGGAGTGATTTTAGTACTTTTCTTCCCACTGCAAGAAAATTTTCAACAGTTCTGGTTTTCAAAGGCTATTTGAAAACAAGACTTAGTCTATATAAAATACGCATGTGCTATTTTTTCATTAAAAAGAGTAGTTTTTGAGCAGGAAATAGAAAATATTTTTGCACATACTGGTAAATATTGCTTTAAAAAATGCTGTTTTCTGTGCAAAAAGACTATATGAAAATTTTGTGCTGAACAAATCCTGGAACATAAAGAGTCTTGTCAGTCCCAAGACTTGAGAAATATGTTTAATTGGCTATTTTTCAAATGTTTTCAAATATCCATTCCAAACCCTATTAGTGACTATTTACAAAGAACATAAAACTCTGTTGCTAAAACAGCTCCTCTGGCTACTGTTCTGTTTCCCGGCATGATTCAAAGTTCACTTTACGACATATAGAAAAGTCAAAGTTTGTTTATTTGTCTGTGTCAGGCAGGCAAAGACCTCATACGATTGGCTTTGTCAGGTGAAAAGACCTCATATGATTGGCTGCCTGAGAAGATTCTATGGAATAATGGGGTTTATAGTTTAGGGAAGGGCCTTTAGAATTCTCAGCCAGTAAGCTCTTGGGCCTGGCCAGTTGCTATGGAGATGAGGCATAGCAGCAAGGAGGAGGGCAATGTATTCCCTCAGAAACTGAACCTCTGTATGTTAACAACTCTGAATACAGATTGGCTTGGGAATATGGGGAAAGTTACAGGTATTGGACAAGACAGTTTGGGGAATTAGAGACACAGGATCTCAAATCTATGTTTATTTTAACTGCATCTAATTCCTAAGGTAAGGTAAGGTAATACCTAAGGTATTTCTGACAAGCATTACCTATGAGAAAATAAAATCCTGGGCAACACTGGGTATATACACTAGCGACATATAAAACTCAATAAACCTTGGGTCCATGTTGTCTGAATGCAAAAATGTGTGTGTGTGTGTGTGTGTTTTAAGAAGGAACATTTGCAGGTAAATGTAGAATGTGAACAAAAGGACTTTTGACTATATGCATGCAAACCCCATTTGGGCAGGAAATAGACTGATTTGTCTACTTATAGCAGAAAGTACTTCAGAAATTCCTTGGGTGGTTGAGTATTTGAAATGCAATCTGAATAGATATATAAGCAGCATCTATCAGCATGCTTGCTAGAATTATCCTCGAAGACTCCTTTTCAGTAGAGATCTGGTATGAGATCTGCCTTAAATGAACAATGCCATGTTTTTTACTTGGTTTTCCCTTCAAAGTGGCCTTTCACCAGATCCCAAAACTGTTTCTGAAAGCTGTGGGAATGTAAGAAGCATATTGTTTTTGTTTTTGATTTGGGTCATGGAAGACTCTTATAGAGAGTACTGCTTAGAGGATTTCTTCTAAAATTATGTGTGAGTGAATTCCATGTGTGCACCCTTGGTGGCTTTCAGACTTTTACTGCAGCATCTCCTATAAACATGTTTAGCATACAAGATGCTGGGTTAGGCATACCTTTTGTTGTGACCTCAGTAAGACTGTTCTATATTTTTAATTAACAGTAAAATTACCTTCTGTTCCTTGTTTATTTTTCTGCCTGTTGAATCAAAATGGGCAATTCCATCAGGGGTAAATAAAACGTTTTAATAGCAAGCTGTAAGATACAGATTTACGGTAATGCTCCGTGAGGCAAACATTTGTATCATATACCAGTTAGATGCTTCTGGCTGGCATTGCAATTACTCCCAAATAAACTGCTTTGGGGCACTGAATACTGGCAGTTCATATTAGGGCTGCCTTCAAAAAGTGATGAATGAGAAAGGACAGAGGCCAAGCAGAGAGAGAAAAATGGAAATGCCCTTATTTGTTTCTCTTGCATGAAAACATAAAAACATGCATGTTGTTATACCAATGTACTTGTTCGTAGCCAACAGATGTGGGGAGAGTTGAAAATACTTTCTTCAGTGGCTCTACAGACTTCATAGTAGATAATAAATAATGAAATGGAGTGTGGTGCAGGAGTTCCTTTGAATGCTTATGCAGGGTTCTCAGACTTAAAGAGGGTGGTGCTGGCAGACTGTATTACAAGAGTTGTCTTTTAATTCTCCCTTTCTGTGTCTGGTTTACACTTTAACACAGTTTAATTTTAAAGTCTCCTTTTTTCACAAGGTGAAAGCTGAGCAGTAATGTAATGAAACATTGACAGGCATGGTTCTTTTTTCCACCCTCCTTTTTTTTTTTAATAATTCTTGTGTTGTGGAGCTTAAATTGGTTTAACTGGAGCTGAGCTGAATGAGCAAAAGGGATTCATCTTTTCAACCATGGATATTTTTTAATCTTCTTCAGAGTGGGATCAGTCACTGAGTTTGTCATTCAGGGGGAGTGGGCTCTGCTGTTTGTCAGATCTCTATCACAGGTAGATAATAGTGTTGCAAGGGGGTTTGCAATGATTACAACCATATGAATGCTGTGGGCAAATATGTCAAATTATGATGCTAGGAAAACAGAAGTGTGGGTTGTTGTTCTTTCAACCTTTCACTCCCACTTCCCTTATGTCCAGAACAGCTTTGGAATAATCTGAACAATAAGTATCATTAGGCCTTTGGACACTTTTTCCTTCTATGATGTCTAGAATGAGAACAGTTTGGACAGCTGAAACTCAAAACTAAGTTTTTCTTTCTACAGCCTAAAGAGCACCCAGGTTTCTTTCCATGAAATGTGCCACTAACCCTTACTGAGAGTCCATGATGATGGCTGAGATCTTACATTGGAACATAGCTCTTCCTGTGCTTTTCCATATCCTTCCCCATCTCCGAGCAGCTGTCAAACTCCAGAAGAGGCTACTGCTGTATACTGGAGGGAAGAGGGGGAGAGAAGGCAATTCAGACCATAACATAGCAGATGGACTCAGCCCCAGGTAGTGGTGGGAAAACAAGGGTATGCTCATGGATGAAGTACATTCTAGTTTTCCTTCCCTTGAGAGACTAGAACAGCTGCATTGCCATGATCTGAACTTCCTCCCTGCTTCCCATTGGTGAGAAGAAGTGGCAGCAGCATCCCTTCCCAAGGCTTGACAGTTGCTGAGTGGGGGGGGGGTTGAGGATGGAGTACAAAAGCAAGAGATTAACTCCATGGGCCTGCCCAAAAAAGGGACATACATGTTATGTAAGTCATACTTAGCACATACATATCGCTAAGAGGATGCTGTCCTATCTCTCCACACAGACATTTTCATTTATATAAAGAAAGACTGCTTAGTGGCTGAGAAAATGTCAGTACTGAATTAAGTTTGCCATCTCATTCTCTCTCTCTCTCTCTCTCTCTAACATCCAGATGCAGCAGACAGATACAACATGGTCTTCTCCATGCTAAGAATAGCAGTACCTGTTGAACTTGACCAATACAGATGTGGGAGAATTTTGTTTTAGTTCGTTTCTGAAGAATTTAGAAAACTTTACAAAATAAAAGTATTCATATTTGTGATGGATTTTTTTTTCTAAAAAAATGCAGGAGAAAATAAAATTCACAGTTTTCTCCATCCCTAATAAACACTGAGGAAAGAAGGGGGTCTGCCTGGACCTCCTTTAGCAAAAGCTGGTAATATCTCAGACAAGCAGTCACTTAACAAAGATATCACAAAAGCATTAAGCTGATCACTCTTGTCCTAAAAGTGGCATTTTGTATCATTCACATATCCTGTCTGTATTGTATTGTTTCCAAACTGCAGGGCCACATGCTCTGGGAGACAGAACTTCTTCTAGGGGACAGTCTACCAATAGTTTAATCAGTAATTTTGACACAGCTTGTATTGGCATTAATGGAACATATTCCTTTGGAGATGGATGCTGGCTACAAGACTGGACTGGAGAGACTTTCCATCCCTTCTGTGTCCTTGGCCAGACAAACAAAGTAGTTCTTTGTCAGAGCATACACATGCACATCTTGGCAGGGGTGTTGTGCAAATATAGCTATCTTGGACTACGCAATAGTGGAATGTCTTCCCAGCTTTCCTAGTGCCAACACTGGCTTTATATAAATGCCACATAAAAACATGACTATTCATTCAAGCCTACGAGATTAATTACAAAATATTTATGCACATGGTCTTAAGTTCTCCAGACCACCTTAGCCTGTTTTAATTTGCCAGCTTGTTTAATAAGTTTTTGGTCTATTTAAGTTATTTAACCACTTTAAATTGTTTTAATCTTATCTATATGCTATCCTGAGATCTTCCTGAGATATGGAATGAGACAAATATTTTACTAAATAAATAAATCACTTCCTTGCTCTGGAGATATTTCCACCGTCCCCCATCTTGTCTTTCTTTGATATGGTACCATACCACATGCCAGAAGAGAAGTATAGCAAAGGGGTGCTTTAGATCAGGACGCAGGACCATTCACCCTGGCATCTTGTCTGAGAAAGCAGCAAACTGCAAATGTTAAAAGACAAATACTAAACTGTAGTAGTGGCAGTAGTCACAATAATAGTAGTCATAGTAACACGAGCCAAGGAAATGGCTCTAATTATGGAACCACTAGGAGGCAGAGGAGGCAAAGTTGCTACCCAACAGGAGGCTTCAGCTCCCCTTGTGGGTGATAATGGGGAAGCTGAGTCTATAATTCACATCCGTGATGTAGCTATAGTCCTTGGCCCACCCTATAACAATGCTTCCCCATAAATGCTTGCCTCATTATTTAATTGTTCTCCATTTTCCATGGTATTTGCTACCTGGGTAGGGTCCACCTGTTCTGTTTCCAAGCATTTCAGAATAAATCTATCCCAAGCTGTCAACAACCACATAATGTCTGCCTGTTTCCATGGAAACGTGCTCCACAGAGCCCTGAATATAGCAAGCAGCTCCCAATGCTGTAGAAACACTGGACTTTACTATAGGAGCTGTGGGACATGTCTACCATGACAGCTATTGAGACACAATTCCCTAAGGCAGCTGCACTAACAGTTGTTTATATTGTGTTTCAAGCAAAAACACACCAGTCACCATTTAAAACTGCAATGTTTGCTATAGGTACTGCCTGAGCAAATAATGGCCAAAAAGGATACAGATGGGGTTTGAGTCCACTGAGTGCATGCTATTATCATGAAATATCTTTCCAGTTCCATCCAGTATCTGGTTACTGTGGAATATGTGAAATGGCATTGATATCACAGCAGATATTAATATTCATGCATGCCCAGTGTCAATATCATATACTTTGGCCTCTGCCCAAATGACCATTAAAATATCACTAAAGGTCAGACAAAGAATGATATTAATGATGATTTGCCTTTAACTGTACTCCTGACCCCCCCCCCAATAGTCAGTGCTAAGAGCTCAATCTAGATAAGTGTCCTGGAACTGGGAGATGAGCTGGCTTTAGGTCTTTATCCTCTCCTGAAATTTACATAGAAACTGGATTTGGGACCCCTGAGTCTATGATATGCATGTTAAAAAAATCTCCCTTTGGAATGAATGAGAGATTTTCACTGAATATATGTGCCCCTTCCATCCAGACTGGGACTGGAGTGGGAAGTAAAAAGCTAAAGCCTCCCACCTCCAGTGTAATCTGGATCTCACATCCCAGCTAACTCTGAAAATAAAATGCAGAAAATTGCCCTGAAGGGCAAAACATCTGAGAAACATTGCGTATATTTTGTCCCTAAAAGAGGCCAAAGAGCTCTGAAACCAAAGAGCTCTCTGGCTGAGAGTTCTAAATGCCCCTCCCTAAACTGCAAACCCCAGGATTCCATAGGATGTTGAAAGTGGAATAATAGCACTGTAACAGTGTAGTGTGGAAATGGCCTCAGGTACAAAGGTCAGGGTACTGGAACAGCAGAAGTGGCAGTAGCAAATGAAAACATAGCATGTTCTTGGAAAATCTGGCTGGCTAGCTGAGTAACTAATAGGTGCATGTAATTTTGCAGGAGTAAAATGTTTCCTTAAATTACTATCTTGGATGTTAAAACACTTTCTTACATTTATTGTTCTTCCCAGAACAAAAAGAGAAATGGAAGGAAGTTTCATTGTTGTTTCATGTTTCCTGTTAACTTTTCATTGTTCATATACTATATTTTACAATGCCCTTCATGTGACTGTAGCTGCACCCACACAGCAACCCTGTAGGGAAGAGTCACAAACTTGCTGAAGCCAGCTTAATGATATCTTAGACTGAGAGCATTAGATTATGGGGCTACCCATAGTTAAATCCAACATGTCATGCACTGTCTCAGTGCATTGATCCCAGCACAGAATGAGCAATAATGGGGCTTTACTTTGAATAACAGTTCTACCACCAGACCAGGCAATAATTGGTGCCTGTTGTAGCTATACACAGTAGAGGAACTGAGAATGATAATATGGTATGGCTGAGATCACTTCAGAGTGTCCAAAATACCTTTTCCTATGAGCATTTGTTCCCATTTTTTAAAAAGGGTAGGGAATCTGTGGCTTCTCTGAATAACGTTAAGACTCCAGCTCCATATATCTATGGACCATATATCTATGACCATGCTGATTGGGGCTGATGAAAAGTCAAATCAAACAACTTCTGGAGGACTACAACTTGTGCATCCTTATTTTATAGTGTCAGATAACTGCTTTTGATTCAATTACATGGGTTACAAAATCAAAACAACCACTCTGTGGGCTGCTCCAAGGGAGAGAAATTACCACTTAAGAAGAGTAGTAGCATAAACAGGGGAAGACTCTTTGGATGAAAAACCACTCACTATTGTATTCATTTCCTTAACTTTTCCCTTGACTTTGTCCCAAAATAGCACTCAGGGTAGCTTACAATATAGGTTAAAACAAAATGGCTAAAGCAATATGAGACACAAACATTTAAAAATTGTTAAATAATCCAGTTAAAACATTGCTTTATTAAATTAATTAAAAACACATAAAGCACTTCCTACAAATTATAAACAACACACACATAGCACATCCTTTTATCCCAACCATGGAGAGCCTGAAGGCCTGTTAAAATAGGAAGGTCTTCCTCCGCTGGAAAAAGAAAGCAAAGAGAAGGCCCACCAAGACTCCTGCAGGAGGGATTTCCATAAACAAAAAGAATGAGGCTTTCTCTCATGTCCTCATCAGACAAGTCTAGGAGGATGTTGGGACAGACAGAGGGCCCTTCCTCAAAGATTGTAATACTATGGCAGGCTTATATGAGGAGATATGGGCTTTCAGATAGTCTGCACTTAAGCTATATAAGATGTGATCAGCACTTTGAACTGTATCTGGAAACAGATATCATATCAAAGATTGGATATTGTAGAGGTCAAATGTTGTCATTGTGTGCCTCATAGTGGTTTCCAACTTATGGTGACCCTAATGTAAATCTATCATGGGGTTTCCTTGGCAAGATTGATTCTGATGGGGGTTTGCATTTGCCATCCTCAGAGGATGAGGGAGTATGACTTGCCCAAGGTCACCCAATGGGTGTTCATGGCTGAGCAGGGATTCACGCCCTGATCTCTGGAGTTATAGTCCAATACTCCAACTACTATACCATGCTAGTCCTCTACAATACTGTAAATAAATAAATAATGCAGGATGATCTATAAAGCCAAGTTTGTCTAGAACAAGGGGTAGGACCTGTAGTTTTCAGGTGTCATTGAACAGCATAGTCCATCAGCTCCTGCCAGTACTCAGAGATGATGGAAGTAGCAGACCAACTTCTGGAGGTCCTCAAATTGCTCACCTCATCTTGTCTTGAATCAAAATTTCACTTTACTGGATCTGCTATGTGTGTGTGCGGGGGAGGGGGGAGACAAAGATTTCTTTAATTGTTGCACTCAGTCTGTGATATGTGCTATGGAAATAAAAAGGAAATGGATTTAAATTCCCCCCCCCTTGGGAAATCAAGTGATTGCTCCAAAAAGGGTTTAAAAGAACAGACAAGGTTAGGGTTGCTTCACCAGCAAAATCTTTGTATTTGTTGTACAACAACACTAAACACCAGCAAGAGAGCTCACCTTGGCTACAGAACTGGGATCTTGTTGAAAAAAAAATTAAATGCAATATATAAAAAAGTTAATTTCGTTAGAAGTTGACAGTTTGGTAGAGTGTTCATTATATGCCATATCAGTAAGTATATGAAATGTCAGAGTGAAGGGAATTCATTTCCCAGTAACAAGCATGACAGACTATTGAATGAAATGGTGGAGAAAGACTGCAGGCAGCAAAGTGATGAGGCTCTAATCAGGATTTCACTCTACCAGCATTTACCTGAAGAGGTTTTCATTTTAGATCTTCAAAAGTCCAATTCTCTTCTTCTAAAGCAGTTCATTTGTTGCTTAAATTTTTCTTGCTATGGCTTAAGGGGACCTTGGTTGTTCCTGTTGGCAATAGAAATTTGGTTCATTGCTTTTCTTCTTTTTTATTTAAATATAGAAATTGACCTCAAAGTTTTTGTACATCTTCACATATAAGTTAAAAAGGGAGTGGCTCAGCCCTGACTGAAGATTTCCACATGAAAATCCTCATTGATGATAGAGAATTTGAGCAGAAAAATAAAGAGGAGAGAAAGTCCTCTGACATTTTGCTTTCTGAGACAGAAAAACAAGTCTGCCCCAAGTCAAGGTGCAGAGTACTCAGTTTTAGAATATGAGGCTCTTCTCCTCATCCATAGCAGTAAAATGAAAGAATAGAAACTTCAGCAACTAACATTCTGCTGCCTTTGACAGCTGCCTCATGACGCCTACTAGTAGTCCTAGAGCCACAGAGGCAATGCTTTCCTTATCAAAACAGAACAAGAAGTAGATGATGTGGCGGTGAGGAGCCAAATCTAATATAATTCCACTTCCTTCCATTTTTGTTCTAAACACCCTGTTGGCTAAAAGCCCAAAATGTTTAGAAATATTGGAATTTTAAACTAGTCGTGTTCATCAAATGAGAGCCAGCATGGTATAGTGGTTTGAGCATTTGACTATGACTCTGGAGACCAGGGTTCAATTCCCTGCTTGGCCATGGAAACCCACTGAGTGACCTTGAGTGTATCACATACTCTGAATCCCAGAAAATCCCCATGATCAGTTCACCTGAGGTTGCTGTAAGTTGGAAATGCCTTGAAGGAACACAACAACAATGTTAATCAAATACTGGAAACAATGAAACTCATAGCTGAATTTATCCTATGGCTTTTCAACCTATTTATAGAACCAGTGGCATAGATACTGACCAATGAAATACCATCTTTGATGCAAACATGAAGGGACAGGATAGGGTGTTTCCTATTCCTCCCTCTTCTGATCTGACCTTTGAACCATAAACACATGCTACATGAGATAGTGATATAAAGGGATTTAAGCTTGGTGAACAAGAAAAGAGGATATAAGTCTTTGCTTACTTCAGTGTTGCATGCAGGCACAAATAATTTGAAAAGTTTTCTACCTGCTGGGTGTGATTCCAGGAGCTTTTGTGCATTTTTGGATGACTTTTTACACTTCAGGACCCTTTTATGCTGAGTTTCTTTGTGCCAAAAGCCTTGGTTTTCTGCAAAATTTTGCAGAACATTTTGCAAAGAAAAAAAAGGAGAGGAATTTGGGAAGAAAATTTGCTTTTCTAGGCAAAGATATTAGGTGACATCCTTCATCAAGAAACATAGCTATAGCGACACAGCAACACCTCCTGATGCTACCCCCTGAAACACCAATAGTACACTCTCTCCTCAAACACAGCCATTTACATATTGCCAGGGAGTGGGAGGATGAGCAAAGAAACATCCAGCTCTTTTTCACTAGCAGGAGCAGTACAACAAGCATTAGCAGGGATGCAGATCTGAAGGAACTTTTGATCATTACAAGGACCACAGATGTGAACTGCTATGGTGTGACCGAGATTTATGCCTTTTTAATTCATGAACTAGCTGCCAAAAAAACAACAAAACAACCTCCCTTAATTTTTCACAAAAAGTCTTGAAATGTTGAAAAAAAAGAGAGAGAGAGAGAAGCTGATGTCAACGATGAGTTCCTCCATGTTCATATCCTTCACTGTGTTGCCACTCTCATCTTTTAAAAGATAAGAAATAGAGATAAGCATTGTTAACATGCCTCTCAGGAAACTAAGGCCCTTTCCACATCTTACCTGCATGCCAGCAGTATTTGGTGATGATGGCAGCAGCAGCTCTCCTGGGAGGGGAGCATGATGGAGTGCTTCCCTCCACCCTGGCTGCCTGTGGGATCCAGTAAGCATGATGGCCATGCCTTTTCCTGTCACAGCGCACCCAGGCTGCACTTGGGAAGGAAGCGCTGCCATTGCTCTTCCAGGACCTTGGCAAGCAAGGTAAATGTGGATGCACAGTGGGAGGGCAGCGTGATCACTGGTCATTGATGGGGAAAACCCATCAATGATTTGCAGTGTGATTGTGCTGCCTGGGGACAGGAGAAGTGTTACCCTGATTTCTGGGGTCCCGTGAGGGACACCTCAATGTGCTCCAAATAATGGGGAATGAGCACAAGCTATAGCAATGCAAGAGGAAGGGCAACCTAGCGAGATCTTGAACCCAATGTCTACGGGGTCAGACCGAGTCAATAATCAAGCAGAAGTAAATAATAATTGTTTTCTTTATTGTGAAATACAGTCAAAACATATGTATGCAACCACTCACACAGACCTAGTAAAAGAAAGGTAGGAGTTTGACAGGGGATTTTAAGAGGGATTTTTCAGGGGAAATACTACACCTGATCCTGAAGCCCGGGTAGTCAGAAGAAAAGTCAATTGGACCAGAGATTCTCGGCACGTGGAAGCTGAGGGGAAGGCTCAGTGAACGGAGTGGCAGCAAGGCAGGATGGAAGCCAGGAGTGATCCAAAGAAGCGTTCAAAATCAGGGGGTCTTATAGGGGAAAATGTGCCTGTAGGCTAGTCTGTTCCCGGGGAGAACAATGGGTTTCGGGCTGGAGACAAAAGCCTCCAAAAGGTCAGTATTTAGCATGATTGAATTATGACAGAGTTGTCAATAGTGCAGACAGTATGCAAATGAGGAGTGCTTGACAGTTGGATATTCGGCTCGTCAAGCTGCCTGCTCGGGGCAGGGAGTCTTTTGTATGCTGCGTGCATACATGAGGTCTTCTGAAGCTGCAGTCTGGCAATTACTGGCCTGCCTGGATTTATTTTGTATTGTTCAGCTATTTTCGGCAGTGCCCGTGTATGTGCTTGTCTGGGGGCCTCGCAAGCATGTGGAGAGGAACGGTTTGGGATGGTCAATTTCTTGATATCAAATGATATCTAATAGACCACAGGCCCGGACTAGAAACTACAGTAACAGAAGGATGGGACCCAGACAACATCATGCATAAGCATTGTAGGGGTCCCTTCCTTTTCCTGTCCCCAGTGCATGTTGGGTGCATCAAGCATAAAGGAGCTAAAATTACTCTGTATGTTGCTGCTAGCTGTCCTAGAATGTATGCATTTAACAGGCATGTTGGAAAAGATGTCATTTAAGAAACTGAAACAAATATGCAGACATCTCCCACTTAATTCAAAAAATGGGATTAGCCATATTTTAAATATTTAGGAATTCTAATTCCAGAAACAGATGCAGTATAGTTGATTTAAACTTTAAAATGGTTACACAAGCCATTGAAGATGATCTGGACAGGTGGAAATCTCTCTTCATCTTCTTATGGGGAAATAAATTTTCTTAAAATGAATGCAGTTCCATGATTAATGCATATTATTAGAGGTTTAATAGTCAGGCCAGATGCTATAAAAGGCTTGGAAGCATCAGATATATTGCATTTTTGTGAACTATGGGAACATTTTTCTTGATCCCATCAGTATAAGTAAAAAAAAAGTCCCAACCTTACATGAGCTCTGAGTTAAAGTGGACATCAGAGCTAAATATTCAGTTAAAGGAACTAGGGTGGAAAGATGTTTTTCATCTGATTAAACAGACTTCCTGGAATTTACACTTCCAACTAATCTGACATAAAATTATACTGACAGCAAACTGGACTCCTTATGGGTTGCACTGAGCAGGAATTGCACTATAGCTCCAATAAGGAAAAAGAAAAGATGGGGAGTAAATGACACAGAGTTCAAATACGGGTAAAATTAGACCGTACTTCTTTATTGTTTATGGTTTACATGGTTTGGTATAGGATACGATGAGGATCCAACCAAGTCAGTTTGCCTTCTGGCTGAATATTCAGTTCCTCAGCCTTCATGCTGGGGAAATCTTGGGATGCCAGGGTTTGCTGCCCCAATTACGGTATTCTGCCGGTCACTTTGTTATCGCAGTTATGATATGTCAGGTGAGAGTGCTAGATATCTTTTTGATATCAAACAATTCGGTCTTTACTTGACCTTTCTCTGCCACCCTGCTCCATGTGTTTGCAAGGGTCCTCTGGACAAGCACGTATTTGGCGCAGCTGTTAATGGTTTTACATTCCAGACTCCATTCAGGCAGGCAACTCAAGCCTCTTCGTTGCTTCAGGGAACACCTCATTGCAAACCAGCTTTGCTCGGCGCGTATCTTCACAATAGACGTACTGCTCTGAGCTGAGCCATTTCTTTATGTTGGGCCATCAGCGTACTGGCCATACTATTGTCATCCACTGTTAAGCTCATCATGCAAAACCTGACCTTTTCCAACTCCTTTGTCCCGCTCTAAAATTCCTTTGTTCTCACAGAGCATAGCATAGCCTGTAGGTAAACTCCACCCTATAAAAAGTCCCCACTTTTGGAACTTCCTCGGACTACTTTAGACTTCCATCCCACCTTGCTGCCAGTTGTCTAAGGAAACTCCCCTCAGCGAGTCCCGCTGAGCTTTCTCTCCCAGAACCCCGTCTTTCTCTCCAGGACTACAAGAGCAGGTGTTATATTACCCACTCCCTTGAAACTCTCCATTTCTATTTCTAAGTTAACTAGTATTTGTTGTGTCTTTCATGTTGTTTGTTCTTAATAAAAACACCATTTGTTACTTTAAAGCTTGTCTAACTGCTCTCTGACCCGACACTGTATAGATTGGGTAAAAGATCCTAGCTGAAGTTACCCTGCCTCTCGTTAGCTTAAGAGAGTGCTCGAGCTTCATTTCCCCAACTTGTGCTTTTATTTGGTTATTTGGGCGCCTCTCCCGGGACCCCCAACATACAGGGTAACAACTTGGGTCTTTCCCTCACCTGGTGTGGGATAAATAAGTAGCCCCTTAAGCCAGGCACCCATGCATTTTTCTTAAGTTGCACTATATAATTTCAAAAATAACTCTTGATTTCAGTCAAAAATTCTGTTGAATCAATGCCTACATTAAAGTACAAAGACACAGGTTGGACTTGGATTTTTGACAGTGATCTTAAACTACATTCTAGACAGACATATTTGAAATGTCTTCATGAGGTTCACAAGCAGGAATGAAGAATAATATTTCCTCCCGTTTGTGGATCCTCAGCAACTACACTTGCAGCACAGAAGCTCTGGATCAGAGTATGAAAAGTTACTTTGCAACCACAACTCCTAGAACTCACCAGACAGCATGCTTGCTGGTCTGCCCTCCTTTCCTTGTAGTATCCAGCTACTACTAAATTTTACTGTAAATCCTAAAAGATTTGAGTCTATTCTTTATTTTGGTCTTTTCAACCAAATCCAAAGGGTAATGGTCTTGTTTAGATGTTTTAAACCTTTCCTTTTGCTGCTTTGTTTGAAGCAAGACTAAATAGTTCATCCAGGAGAGAAATCCTGGCTGAATGCCTCCTTTCTTAAAACCCCAGTGCTCCATACACTAATGAGAAAGAAGAGGTAAAATATCTAACACATTTCTATACATGTTACCCAAAAGTAAGTCCTACCACATATTCAGTAGGAATTACTCTCAAGTAAGTAAATTGCAGCCCGAATTTACTTACTTGGAAGGATTGCAGCCTGAAGTTATCTTTGGGGAAATAAATGCTTAGATAGGGCATGAATTGCAAAGAAAATCAGCCTTAGGTAAATCCACTGTCCAACAACTGACTTACTAACAATGGTGCCACAGCCTCCACCTTCCTTAGCTCCTAATCAGAGCAAGCAGAAATGGCCAAATGAAAATATCTTTTCATTTCTGTATGCAGAAATTTCTCTCTGGAAAAAAAAAAAAACAGAAATTGGAAACAAAACACCTGTTCACACCTCCTAATGCCTTCAGCGGTCAGTTGGACACAGTCACGTAGGGACGGGGGGGTGATGGGGGCAGTGCGCCCTGGGCAGCATCATTTTTGGGGCATTCTGGCTCATAGCCACAACCCCGCATGCTGTGGCCATGTTCCACGCACCACAGCTATGCCCCCATGCACCATGGCCATGCCCCCCACACACATAGGCCACGGTCCCGTGCTGCAGCCCCCCCTCGCCCCCCCTCCATGCAGTCTAAACTCCGCCACTTGTTGGGCATGTGTGTGGAGGTAGCCATGAACAGAACTGGCAAGAGGGAGAGCAAGCTAATACAAATGACTAAGGCTGAGTGGCCCAAAAGGGGGTCCAGGACCTACGCTGTATATGTTTTTTTTTCCTTTGGACGAGAGCATCCCCAAATCTGTCTCTCTCTCTCTCTTTTTTTTTTTTTTTGATCCAGCAAGAGCAGAAAGAGCAAGTGGCAGGCATGCTCACAAAAAACTGACTTCAAGTATTTGGTAGCAAAACAGACTCAAATTACATAACACATTCTGCAAAGGTCTATCTCTTGTAAGCATAGCTGGAACTTACTCCCAGCTTTACAAGCCCAGGCAACTGAAGTGAGTTGTATATGAGGCAAACCTATATAAAGCCCACCTCAAGCTTGGAACTCTTGCAACAGGCCCTCCTCTCACAAAATCTGAGCAGGCATTATATAGGCCTGCCTGAACGTACACGTACAGTCTTCACCTGGTTTGGAAGCAGAGAGATATGTCCTTTATTGCTCTTTGAAAAAGTGGGGAGATGAAGTTATTTTTTAAAATGGGGGCTGAAGCTGCTGTTGGAGGCTCTGGGCATGAAGATGAGTTTCAGCCAATACTACCAATATGAACAGGTTTGATTTTCTTCTTTGTCTGTTCCTCCTCATTAACAACTTCTGCTACTTTGGCCACAGTCTAATGTTGCTTGGCTGGTTGTGTCCCATTTTCTACCTATGAAATACTAGATGGCATGACTTTAACTCTGCTTGAATCTTCACTGAGTCTAACAGGCAGTGCCTGAGATCCTAAATTGTCCAATGCAGAGTAAGGGTGCCACAGGTGAAACTCCACTATGGTTACCTGCTCAATTTTGTTATGTAGCAAATAACCATTCTTTGGCTGGTGGAGAGTGTATGTGGGGTCTGCATAGCCAGATACAGATCAATTGCATCTTCTGCCAAAGTCTTCCAGGGTCCTCTGAAAGTCTCAGTGGATGATGTAATCATTCTTTGTCTCATTACAAGGACATAGCCAAATGTTTCTCCATTCCCTCATGTTCTCCATCAGGCATGGAATGGCCATTTGGGGGGCTACGGCAGCAAAACCATGAATCATTGGGTAAGGGCTTTGGTTCTTCCAGTGGGTGGATGAGAATACCAAACCCCACAATGACTCCCCCCCCAAAAAAAAGATGTATGTAGGTGTAAGGTAGACCAATGATTGTATATGTGACTAAAAGGATGCTAGCTGGTGTTCCCCAGTCTGATTCTCTCAGCAATAGTCAGAATAACCAATAATAGTCAAGAATCTTGGGTTTTGTACCTTGAAATGCTTGCAAGGGAGTTGAGAAGCAGTGAGCTAAGAAGGAAATTATGAAAGGCTTGGAGATTTAAAGAACTGTTTCAGAAATAAAAATGCTAATGTAACTCACTATAAAGAGATTTCTCAACAGACATTCTTCACAAGAAATGCAACAAACCAGTGAGAATGCTGGAATGTCAAAATAGCATGAAGTTTTTCAAAAAAGGATATTAGTTTTTGATGCAACAAGGATGTGTGCTGTGTAAGATTGTTTCAGGTTATGGAGCTTAATTGTTGGGGTGTTCTTTCCCACAAGAGCACAGTTCAGTGTTCAGAAGGCTGGTCTTTATACATTCACAGTGCTGCTGATATCTTTTTCATACATTCACAAGAGAGCAACTCATCAAGAGTATGAGAAGCTTCAATGAGTGTTGTACAGAGGGATTCAAAGAAGCCCAGAGGGAGTTTTTTTTTTTAAAAAGGTGCACCCCAGGCTTTTGGGACTTCATTATTATAAGAATATTTGGAAATGAAAGAGCTTATTGGCACCAGAAAATATTTTTTCTCTCTCTTATCCATTACATGACTTACTCAGCAACTGATTTCCACACCAAGGATAAATTATGCATCACCTTTTTTACATTTCAGGAAGTTCACACCAAAAACAACAAAGAGGATGCTTTTAGAAAGGGAACAAACTTAACACACTATGCTGCAAAGATCCTTTAAAAAAGAAATTAAACAGGATTTTGATCGTTAACTAATAGAACTGTGGAAGGATTTTTTGATAGTGGGTGCTGTAGTCCCTCCCTGATACCTTTGTTTAGTTGTTTTAAAATGCGTTTGAAACAGTTTTAATTCAGTGGCTGGTTTTACTATGATAACTTTTTTTTTAGGAAAAAAAATAAGATACTCTTTTTTAATTCATATCATAAACCACCTTGGGTTCTACATTGGGAAACAGATAGGAAGTAAAACAAACAGAGAAATGATCAGTGCTGTATTTATGTACAAGCTAAGACCCTTTTCGCACTTTACCCTTTTGCGGAGCTGGGGTGCAGAGCTTGCACGAGCAGCCTCCAGCGAGAGGCTCTCACGTCCCAGTCCCATTGGCTCCGCAGCTGCTTTCTGGTCACGCGAGCACCCCGCCTTTTCCTTTCACAGTGCAGCCTGGGACCTTTCCAAGCCTGCACTGGACAGGAAGCGCAACCGGCCCAGCTCCCGAGGCTCTGCACGCCAGGTAAGTGTGCGCAGGGCTCTGGAGCGATGCTTGACCGCGCAGCATTTTCGACTTCAAGCTGAAAATGAAAAAATGTGTGCTGATCTGCATCAGGCCCTTGAGCGTCGCACAAATGTGAGTGCATCGTGTAGACAGCTCCTCACATTTACACGATGCTCAAGGGGCCCTTTCGCATCAGAAATGTCGTGCGAAAAGGGCCTAAGTATTCTATAGTCCAGGGCCTCAGATTCTTAGTGGCACTCACATACGCTATCCTTCTATGGCCATTTCTACACAATGTTGCTGTCTCACCACCGCAATGGGTTGTTCCCAGTCTAGGAGCCATGCTACTGCACAACAGCATAGCTATCCAGCTGCTATACCGTTTCCAAGTGCTGCAAATCAGCCTTATATCATTTCCAGAAAAAAACAAACAAACATAAAGAGCCTCCTTTAGCACTACAATCATGTCAGCTGGGTCAGTGAGGTTCTGTAACAGTGCTTGACAGCACTTCTTGTTGTTATAGATTCAGGACTGGGTGGGTGTGGGTGTGCCCAGCTTGTCCTTTCTTCAGCAACTCTTATGGCATGGCAAGTTTGGAATCTACAGCTTCTCTGTGTTTATTTTAAATATCTGAGGTTTTTTTAAAATCTATTTTTTAGTGTTATAGCACAAAATTGCAATAGTGTGCAGGCATGTCATGACATTACAATATGGCTGCACTAGTATGGCTTACAAAAATCAGGAGCTGTGGGATGGAACGAAGGCAGGGAAAGGGAGTGGCCAGTGACACCGTAACGAGAAAGGAACCCTGGTGGCAATAATGCTATTCATTTGCTTAAGGAGAAAGGGTGTGGTAGAGAGTGTTCCTAACCTGACAACGTCACAGAAATGGCAATGCTGGGATTGTAGCAGAAGAAAGCACTACTGAGGCATGGTGAGGAAAGGGCCTATCTATCTATCTATCTATCTATCTATCTATCTATCTATCTATCTTTTAAACATGCACAAAAAATGCAAAGACACCTTTTTCGTAGAACATATTTTTGGAGGTAATCAAACGGGCCTTTTAAAATTCACAAGAGTTTTCAGCTTCAGCATGTCTTGATTTGGCCTTTCTACTACAATCAAAGATTCCCTGGAAAAATACAACTTTTGCAGTTACCATGAGGAAAAATCTACTCCTGCCCAAGCCAAAGCCATGTTAGATAAATATTTCTCCCCATGGCTGAACTGGAACCCTTCTTCCTGACATAACTAAATAACACAAATTGTGGGAGAAGGAATCTTTTTTTCTATATGAGGGGAAGCGTTCAAGCATTAAATGGGAAGATATACAGGGCTGTGATGTGCAAGTCGCAGAATTAGAAAATGTTAATCTTCATGTTTGTGTGTGTGTGCGTGTGCGTGTGTGTGGTTCTGGCAAGCATGGATGAAAAATTTCACAAGTTTTCATATTTCACATGTTGCTTTTGCAGCCCATGACTCCACTAAACTCTCTGGACCACCTTTTATTGCCCAACAGAGAAGGTTCAGTGGTCTCTCGGAAGCTTCCAAGTATTAAACACATTTTCACTGTTTAAACACATTGTGCACCCATGCACTGTCTTTTTAAAGTACTTGTTTTCAAAACCAGAAGCGGACTTCTGACCACTTCTGTTTTTCAGATTTGCTTTTTGGCAATCTATGTGGCCCCCAGAGAGTTCCAAATTCAGAAAATTGGCCTCCTAGAGCTACTGCAGTTGCCTGTGAGATTAGACTAATTTAAAATCAGTGAACTTCAATTGAATCACACCTGAGATTTGGAAATCTGACAGCTGATTTCTCACTATCTGTCATGGGAAGCGTAAAAATAGCTATAACTTTTATTTATTTAGTTATTAATTTATCAGTTTTAACACAAACAATCTAATTTATAATGAAAGAAATATAAATTCAGAAAAAGAAAAAGGAATAGCAGAAAGAAGAAAAGGGAAAAAAACACTCTAAAACACAATACTACTGCACTAGACTAAAATGTTGAACACTACCTAACTGAGGGTCTTTCCGCCCTACACTGTTATAGTGCTATTACTCCACTTTCAAGATCCTGTGTAATTCTGGGATTTATATTTTACTGAGGCCAAAGAGTTCTCTAGCTGAGAATTCTAAATGCCCCTCCCTACACCACAAACCCCAGGATTCCATAGGCTGTTGAATGTGGAATAATAGCACTATAACAGTGCAGTGTGGAAATGAGCTGACTTACTGAAACAGAAAAGGACTCTCATCCCCCACAAGCCAAAGTGTAATAAAACAGATCCAACAAATCAATTCTACTAGAATAACTAGTAACCAGAGTTATTATAGATTATTGCATTGTTAGATTTCTTAGTGCTCAAAAACTTCATAAACAATTTCCAGTCTTTCAAAAAATCTTCAATTGGCTTATCCTTTAAAACCCACATTAATTTGGCAATTTGGGCTAATTCAGCAACCTTAACAATCCATTTTTCCATCATTGGTTCTTCTGTCCATTTCCAGGTTAAGCAAAAAATGTTCTTGCTGCTGGTGTCATATATCATGGAAATAATCCATATTTACTATCCAATTCTTTATCCATAATACTCAGCAAAAATATTACAAAATCCAACTTTATTTTTTTAATTAAGTTGTAAATCTTAGTCCAATAACTTTTCATCTTCTTACAAATCCACCACATATGGGGAAAAAAAGGAACCATCCTTATCTTGATGTCCCCAACATTGATTTGAAACATTCTGAGACATTTCCAACACTTTATTAGGGCTTAGATACAATCTATATGTCATCTTATACATATTTTCTTTTAGACTACAAAAAGTTTCTTTACTACCAAAGTAAATTTTATATCTTCATTTTTATATTTTATATTTTTATATCTTTAGATGCCCATACATCTATTTGAACGTTGTGTGCAAAATTTTGGGCCTACCTTATCATATATTATTTCACAGATTCATACTTTGTCTTTAGTTTCAAAAGGGATTTGTATACTTTTTAAATTGTATGCTTATCATCTTTACATAACTCTAAATAAAATCTCATTTCCTCCAAACTCTTTAGCTAGGACAATTTCTGCACTAGACTGTTATAATGCTGGTATAGCCTTTGAGGCCCCTCCCTGAACCCCAGGATTCCATAGGATGCTGAAAGTGGAATAAAAGCACTACAACTGTCTAGTGCAGAAATGGCCTATATCTCTCTTTCCTTGTTTAAATCTATCCTTGAAATGCATATATGCAAACCAATTAAGATCTTTGCCTTCCTTAAGAAGAATATAACTTGAGTTGAACTCCCAGCTCTCTAACTCAAAAGGTCATCATAAAACAACCATCTGTGATTTTAAATATATTTTTTCCTGAAAAAGGCTTCTTGTGGTGAGGTAGCTAACATTGTCTTATGAAAAAAATATCTGCTTATATTTATACCACACTCATTGTAGAGCCTTTGTAATACAATGATTTTTAAAATTCAGCATGTGTCTTAACTTTATCATACCAAAACTAACTATGCCACCCAAATAATGACCTTCAAGTTCTAGGAGTATTTAATCTCTAAGTCTAAGCAATATCCATTTATTCAACCATACAAAACTACAGATCTCATAATACAATTTAATCTTAGGAATTCCCAAACCACCCCTTTCTTTAACATCATACAATGTTTTAAATTTTATTCTGGGTTTTCTTGCCTGTCAAACAGATCTGGAAATTTCCTTCTGCCACTGTAATTTTGTTCCAGACTTTTTCATATTTTTTTTAAACAATAGACAATTATTTGTCATAATTGTAACTCCCAGATATTTAATCCCATTAAAGAGCACATAATTCATTTTCCTCTTCCAAAGTCATGTTTTTAGTCAACAGTTTTGTTTTATCACAGTTCATTTTAAAATGGCTTTACCTTTTCTTCTCTTTGTCAGAAAGTAATTATATTAACTGGTCTGAGAGGGGATTAGACTGCTCAAATTACATAGAAAGAGGTATAAAGGTTATTTTGGTACATGCCTTTGAATTTGGTCTTTTTAGAAATGGAACTGCCAATAACTTCAAAAAAATCTTGACAGAAGGCTGAAGATTTGTTTCTTTCTTTTAGAGTCATCAAAGCCACCAAATTCATTGGTGCAAGAATAGTCTTTCTACTTTGAAATCAAGGGGGGGGGGAAGGGTGAGATAAGTTTAATGTCCCTTTATACCTTGTGAACAGTTCTGTTATAAAAATGACAAATAGTATAGTGGTAGCCCTAAATTACAAACTTGTGAAATTTGTAAAACAAAATAGCAGCTGTTCCTGTGGAACTGGAGCCTTAAAAACAATGGGGAGAATTAACTTTCCCTTTCCCATCCACTGTGCCTTGGGAGGGAAGCAAATTGTATGAAACAGTCACATTTCATAGCTATGTCTCTAAACTGGGAATCTGCAAACCTTCAGAAGGATAGCTGGAGGAGCTAGGGAGTTATCCTGGTTGAAAAGAAATCAATTTTTGTTTTTAAAAATATTAAAGTGTGGAAGAAAGAAGCATAGCAGTCCTAAAATGTGTCCTTGGGTTAGAAAATGGACTGGCTAGCCCTCAACCTTATTCTCCCTGTCCCTTCCCTAGAAATTTTCCACAGAAAAAGGGCTGTGTTTAGTGAGAGACAGTCTTTTCCAAGTCCAAAACCTGCATGAAGCATCAAATGGAATCCAGCTTCTGAATTGATCCAAAGGGACCAACTTCTGCTTAGACTTCAAACTTCATCCATTCATGATTTATATCCCTATATAAAATACATTTAGACTGAGAAAGGGGGAAGATTATCAATTACCAATTAAAATCTGCCAATTTAATTTAAATATTTGTATGTTCAAACAAATGCTTGTTAAAGTCAGAGATGAATGGAGACATTGTTTAATTTAAACGATAGCTCCTTTGCTATTTAGAATTTCCATTCTTCTCCAGTCTCTTTCATCATGTAGCCAAATTTCCAAATCTTGAATTTGCACAACACTGCCAAAGCAAAAAAAACAAAGTAGATAACTGAAAGAATTAGATAACTTGCTTGGGCAAGATTCACTTTATTTTTGACTTGTAACAGTCGCATGAATGAGAGACTTCTAAGAGCACCAATTTTCAGCCACCCTGTTGAGGTCCCCATACTTCCTGTATAATCCTGTCCATCCTCTGCAATCTTCATCAGAGGCCCTGGTATGTGTTATGTCACTGAGAGAGGTTAAGCTGCTGAGTAGGTGAGGCTGGGCCTCTTCTAGAACAATATACTGACTATGTAACTCCAGCAAAATTGGCTCTACTGCAATTGAGTTTGACAGGCTGTAAAAGCTTCAGTTTTGATTTTTTTTAATGTTTCCTTTCTACTTTTATTCTGATGTTTTTTTCCTTTGTATTGCACAGTAGTTTGAAAGCCGTCTTCAGCAGAACAAGACTCTTTCTCATGAATTAAAAGAACTACAGAACCAATTAAGCACTTAATCTGGAAATGCTAAAGGTTTCTGAAAATAATAACTAGACTGCATACGTGGTCCACAAATGCATTTCAAGTTCAACACTAGAAATAAATGATTAAGTTTTAGCATTATTAAAATCTGATGGTTTAAGGAATAGAGGAATGGAAAGTGGCAAGTCCATACAGTATAACAAACTGGTAAAATAAACATGATTTGATATAACAGGCTTTCTTAACTGTTCATACAGAGCAACAAGTTAAACTTCAGGGATTTGTTTTGGTTTTTGGTGTATCATCATTGTTTTCCCATCTTGTTCCCTTTTTATATTTGCTTGATAAAAGGGGCAAAGTTTATTAGTGTAACTGAGTTAAATGCGTTTGTGATTGTTTTCTTGCTTGCTTTTATTCTCTGATAAAGCTTATGCTAACCCTGCTAATGTATGAAAAGCTAGATAAAAGGTTTTAATAAAGAAAGAAAAATTAAGTAAACTTCAAATATTTGTTGCAGTTAAAATATGAATAGGCAGACATTTGATGCTTCCTTACAGACAAATGCCAATACATTCCATCTTGTAATCTGCAATGATTTCCATATACCAAAGTCTTTTAGACAACCAGAGTTAAACAACTCTAAACTCTCAAACTACAAATAAAAGGAATCCTAATACAGAAAGGCACAAATGGTTTTATTGCATACATCTATAGCATGACCGAGGACAAACTTAGTTGAATGTTAAGATTCCAGTGCATCCTTAAATGAACAGGACCTTGATGGAAGCTCATTAGTTCTCTGACGCAGGGACAGAACATTGCAGTAATCCAAACAGGAGGTCACCATGGCACCTGCCACCATGGCCAGACCAGACGTCTCAAGGAATGAGTACAGAGAGCTTTAAAAGTACAAATGAATTCCCAGTAACCACAGAAACATGGACATTTAGACTCAAGGCTGAATCTAGAAATACATCTAAACTGAACATACATTTTCAGGAGAAATGTAACCCCACCTCAGATCCCAGATGATCCTTTCAAATGAAAGGAGCACAACTGTTTTGTTTGGATTAAATCTCAATCTGTTCACCCACACCATTCTTTACTGACACCAGACACTGAATCCCAAGCAAAACAGCCTTCCTCTGTTTAGATGAACATGGAAGTAGAGTTGAGTGTGAGCAGCAGAAGTTTCATGTACAGTAGGCCCTCCACATTCACGAGGGTTAGGGACATAGAATGCATGTGAATGTCAAAAAATTGTGAATGACTCCCCTGGCGGGCACATTCCTGTCAGCCACTGCTGCTTCTCACTCAGGCGGCAGGCAAGGGCATGCAGGGAACAGGCAATCACCCTCCTACATGCTCCTCCCAGCCACCACCAGCACACCTGCATGGGCAATGGGCAGGAAAGTGCAGGGGAGTGAAGATCTTTTCCCCCTCCCTGTGCTTGAGCAAAAGGCCAGGGCATGGGAGGGGGAGAGTGGGGGGGCAAGTGGGCACATTGTGAATAATCAAATTCATGAAAATGAAACCTGAGGATGTTGGGGGAGGACTGTACATGTTACATATTATGAGGGATAAATGAAATGAAATGAAAATGAAACTCTGGGGGACCCTACAGGCTGATATCCAAAGTATTGAACAATAATCTCCTAGCACCACATTTTAAACTCATCCTTCCAAGAGTCAATGAAGCCTCTATAAAAGAGTGCATCTGTTGTGAACGTGAATGCCAAAGAAACACAAAAGCTTTGCCCCAATAGCCCCTGCAGCTTCCTCATGATGTACTTCTTGGCTGCCAACACTGAACGATTGCCACCTTTTCACTGGGAAGGAAAAACAGGCCCTTGATGGAATCCAGCCACATTCCCAAATATGCTAATTGTACAGCTAAGCTCTCAATCTTATCTTAAGCAAGTGGAACACTGACCTTCCTACCAAGGTTCAAAGGCCTGCATCTTGTATATACATGTGCCCAATGAAGAGAAAGCAATCAAGATAACAGGTTACCCAGGGAGCCCATCTAATTTTTTACTAACCATTCTAGGAAAGTGCTAAAGACTCCAAAAGCCAGGAACACCACTGTACAGCCCAGAGGCACGACCTTATCTATTTATCAGGTCCTGTTAAACATAAATTCCAGCAGACAAAAATCTTTTGGGTGAACAAACTGGAACTGGAAAGGTGATTGCCATTGCACTGAATTAAAAGGGCTTCCAAGTAATAAAAACTGAGCAGTCCATGTACGGCTTGAGAAGAGGGGTGGTCTTATTAATAGATGCACTATTTGGATAGGACAGGTGATGTACAGCCCCAGAGCCTTCTTGTGGATCACCCCTAGTGGGAATACTCTAGGGTCTGAAAGGGAGGAGTGCTCAGCTTCTGATTTTGCCTAACATTTTTTGTTTATTTTGGCAAGATCAGAAAATGCCCAGGCAAATTTTAGATTCCTTGCATCTATGAAAATCCATAGTCCTGTAAGTGGGGTCAAAATACCCAAAGAGAAACTTTCCTGCAAAAAGAAAAACCTGCTTTGCTTGGATAAAGCACAAAGAATGGGGGAAAAGGGTAGTTAATAAAATGGAGTGTGGGCTAAGCCTAACGCTGCTTGACAGAACCCTGCTTTATTATTTTTCAGGAGTAGTATCAGAGGTATTGATGGTCCCCTAGACACTCTTTCAGGTGTTGGGAGGCGCTGCTACCTTGAAAGAGTTGCTGCCTGTTGGGGCTGTATGGACATGACAACCTAGGTTGTAGGCCAAAACAGCTGTTGAGGTTGTGCTTGAATTTGCAATACACCTTCTATCATTTTCCCTGATTGTATTACCAATACATTGTCGAACCAATAGAACTGGGAGGCACTTTGCAGGTTTATGTGTCTCTGTCAGGGGCATGGGCCCGGCTGGGCCTGTCGCTGCCCCTGAGGCCGCCGCTGAAGCGGCGGCGGACGCGGCAGTGGCCGCCGGGGCCTACACGGAGGCCACTGCGGCCGACGGGGCCTGCGCGGAGGCCGCCGTGGCCGACAGGCCCTGTGCGGAGGCTGCTGCGGCTGCTGGGGCCTATGCGTAGGCCGCTGAGGGGCCTTGCCTGGAGGCCGCCGCAGCCGATGGCTCGGGCCTGGCGGCCGTGGGAGAGGCTGCCGGGCCTGGAGCCACTTACCTAGAGGCTGCAGGCTTGAGTCCCTTGTCGTCGGCCGCCTTGCCGGGGTGGGCGGGTCCCGGGCCTGCTCCTGGGGCTCTGCCCACCCGTGGCCCCGATCCATGGGAGGCCTGGGAGTCTGCCTGCGGCCCCGATCTGGAGGAGGCTGACGCCTCCGCCTCGCCTCCTCCTTTCCAGCAGCGGCGGCAGGCCAAGGAGGTCGTCCGCCGGTCCCGGCGCCTGCTGGAGAGGAGGCGACGGGCAGAGAGCTCGCAGCTGTGAGGCACAGCACAGCTGCGAGCCCTCAGCCACATGGCCACGCCTGATTGGCCGACGCCTGGCTTGGAGGGCTATTTGAGGCAGATGCCGGGCTGGGGAAGGCACGGAGCAACAACCGTCGGTCAACCGTGGTCCTGCTGTCCGTGTCTTGTTCCTGCCCGCACCTGAGACCAGTCCTCCTGTTCGCCTTGGTGAAGTAACCTGCCTTATGTACTTTAACAGCCTGTGTTTATTTCTGTTAGGAATGAGTGGAAGCCCTGCCTGCATTAAGGACTATTTCTGTTAAGACTGTGTAGAAGCCTGCTTGCTTTGTACTTTTGAGTTTTGACTGCATTAAAGCCCTTCACCTCTAACCTGCTCCCTTGCCGCTGCCTGACCACCGCCTGGCACTGACAGCCTCCACCTTTCCCCATATAAGGGGACCAACCATAAACTTGCCATTGATGAGGTCCCATATAGTGTTCTCACTGTGTGAAGATTCCCTTACAGAAGAATTCATCATATTCAATGGCTCGCCAGTTAAAATGCAAGCTCCTAAGATCTTATCCAAGTAGTTGGTGAGGTGCCAACCCTACTCAGGACAAGATGACTGTACCATCCCCATATAATGACGTCTGTAAATAAATTAACAGTGGTCCTTTCCACCTCCCTTTTCTCATCCTTTCTTTTCTCCTTCTTAAAGCAACTTATATGGCCCTCTTCTGCCTCTGGTTTTAACAGAGCAAATAAGTCCATGTGGCACCTATCCAGTATTCACTCCTAACTTTATGGATCAAATGGATCTCTGAGGACTTCTTGTTGATGTTAGGGCAGCAGGGTCAATTACTGCCCCATCTGCCCATGGAGCCCAGAATTGCTCACAAACCATCTCCTTTTGTCCATCTAGGGCATGCTCAACCCAGGAGCTTGAAAAATGACAGAGAAACCACTGGGTGGCTGTATTTATCTCCTTCTGAGTGAAGCCTAGGCTTCCCATGTCTGTCAAAACCAGCTCCTATCCCTGCCAAGCAGTCATTGACTGCTGCCTCCTAAGCCTGCATTTCTTCCAGGATTTCTGAATGATGCCAACCAGTGGAGGGGGATGATGGAGAAAAAGAGAAGATGCCTGCTGCCTTCCTGTCAAGCAGATGGATCTGTCAGGTCAGTGTAAGGAAAAGAGTCTTAGCTGTTCAATAAACACCTTACAACTGCTTTTTAAAGGCATGCTGGAAGGCTGCCTTCTTTTAAAGAGCCATTGACCCCTCCCTTTACCAATTCAATCAGTCAGCCCCTGGTTTTTCAAGGTTTTTTTGTAAGCATTATCTTTTATTATTTGTAGAGACACTCCTAAATGTTGAAAGATAGTGGTCCCTCATAATGGATGATCTTCCTTTATTCACCTAGCATTTAGTGTTCTTAGTGTTGTGGTTGTCATTAAAAGGAAAACATGGCACTTATAAGGATATCTGATTGCTGAAGAACATATCTCAGAGGGAATCCTATTATAAGAGTGGGAATGGATTTATTGTAGGGAATATATTAATTTGTAGTTGGATACTCAGAAAAGCAAGCAGAAAAGATTTGAAATACCACTTGTTAACGGCATGGGGGAATGGATAGGTGTTTTTCTGCAGCTGCTTCCTAACTTTGCTTTGCATTCCAGGACCAAAGACAATGCAATGTCCAAATTAATGGAATTGATTTTCCTAACTAGAAAGCATAGAGATTTGCATACTATGCTAATTATGCTGCTTAGATTTTGGGACCTGGGATATGGCATTCTTCTCATCAAATACCAAATATCAAATACCAAAAAAGAAAATAAACAATTGAAGTCAACAGATAGTTATAATTTATGTTTTACAATTAATCTGAATTTTGACACTTGATTGTATATTTGAGTACCGCTAGATGATGTAATTGACTAGCTTCTCTAAGGCAACAGGAGACAATAGCTATTGTTGGTATTGGTTGGTACTGCCCTGCAGCATATGCTGTGTACACACCGCTGACTGATTAGCATTCAGGAATGTAGAATTTCCATAGAGAGTATTCATTTCAGGTTTGTTGGCATCCCTCCCCAGAATACTTAATGTATAACACTAACAAAAGGTACTATGAATAAAGTAACTTTATTGGCATCATTCACAGGGAGCAGCTCTAACCCAAGTTCATTACAGACTCATCACAGAATGACATGACAGAAGTATCACACAGCAATGCACTGCCATTCACTACCAACTGGAATGAGGACTCAAGATACCAGACCTGTCATAAGAGCCTGACAGGAAGCACATAATGTCTGGTGACAGTGCAGTAATTAACTTGCATCACCAGTGAACAGGAACTTTTTTTGGCCAGCACATGACATGTAATAATGGAGATTAATTTCTGGTATCAGTTATTTCTTTATTTATTGCCAATCTGAGCATGCAATGAATATAACATACTATATTGTTAGCATACGGGAATCTAGAATCTGGTCTATCTTGGCTCGCAAATTTCCTTGACTGGCTGCCTTTCCATGCTTGAGGTTAGGTGATAAGGATAGCTAAAAACCTGTGTAGAAAGGAAATTAGAGAATGTGAAATTCTGAAATCAATGGCTTTGGTATTCAAAAGGACCTTACATTTGTATAGACTACTCAAATGCAAATATAGTGTACTATCAGGTCTACATTAAGGTTTTCATAGGCCCTAAACACTCTTGTATTTTACTCCATGCCTTGCCTTCATGTACCACTAGGGACAAAAATATAAAATATCTTAATTTTGAAATTTTGTTTACTTCTCAATTCCTGTAAAATTCTTGTTAATCCTGTTTTGTAGGCACTAAAATTATTGTAGGCCGTAGCACTGTACCTGAAAGGCTTAATAGATAAGATGGTCCTGTATGAAATGAACTGTACATATACAAGACTTGGAAAGAGATTGATGTATTCATAACTCCCACATGCAGGACAAGCAGGACTGTGATTTTTAGCTTCACTGTTGAAATACATTTTGGCCTTATTCATCTGGGGCCTTCACACTACACAATTATACTTCTATCATTCTACTTTAACTGCTCTGGCAACATTCTAGGGATTTCTGGAGTTTGTAGTTTTTTGTTGTTATCTACCTTCAAGCCTTTCCAACTTATGGCAACCTATTGCAGCGTTTTCTTATTAAGATTTGTTCGGAGGTGATTTACTGTTGCTTTCCTCTGAGGCTGAGACTGTGTCACTTGCCCTAGGACACCCAGTAGTTTTCCATGGTCAGGCAGAATTCTAATCCAGCACTCAATATATTATACCACACTGGCTCTTGGTTGTAAATTAGGGACCCCCCCTTTTTTTAAAGAATTCTAAGGGCCTTTCCGCATTATACTGTTCTAGTGCTATTATTCCACTTTCAACATCCTATGGAATCCTGGGGTTTGCAGTTTAGGGAGGGGCATTTAGAATTCTCAGCCAGAGAACTCTTGGGCCTCAGAATTCCACAGAATGTTGAAATTGGAACAATAGCACCATAAACAATGTAGGCCCTTTTCGCATTAAGGCTTCTAGCGCAAGCGGGGGAGGGTGGCTCGCGCAAGAAGCCTTCTCTGGGAGGCTGCCGTTTTCCCTCCTTCCTTCCGCAGGCGAAGGAACGAGAAGGGAAGCGGCAGCCTACCGGAGGTGGTGGCAGCTCGCGCGTCCGCCCCCCCGCGAAGCAGGAGGCTCGCGCGTCCGCCCCCCCTCGCGAAGCAGGAGGTGTTGCGTCCATAGCGCTAGCTCCCCGCCCCTTCCTTCCTTCCACAGGGGCGGAGGGAAGGAAGCGCGACCCGGCCGCCTCCCCGACACTCCGCACAGGAGGTAAGTGCATGTGGACGCCGGGAGCGCTGCGCGAGTGCAGGTGATTTTCGCTTTGAGGCAAAAATCAAAAAATATGCGCTGGCGCAGCATCAGCCCTGTGAGAGCGGCGGAAGTGGGAGTGCGTCGTGCAGAGCGACACTCCCACTCCCGCGAGGCACAGGGGGCTCTTGCACGACAGAAAGCCCGTGCAAAAAGGGCCGTAGTGTGGAAATGGCCCTAGTCCAACACTCATACTGCTACAACATGTTATCTTTGTAATGTAGATGTGGGAACAAAGTAGGAGAATTTACGGGTAAATTTATGTGTGCAGTAGATCCACAAGACATCCAATTCTTATAAAATACAAATAAGAAAAATACAAATAACAAAATAGGCTGGCTTCAGCAAGTTTGCACCTCTTCCCTACAGGGTTATTGTGTGAATGCAGCTACAGCCACATGAAGGGTATTGTAAAATATAGAATATGGACAATGAAAAGTTAACAAGAAACCTCCCTTCATTTCTCTTTTTGTTCTGTGAAGAACAAAATGTAAGAAAGTATTTTAACATCCAAGACAGTAATCTAAGGAAGTACTTTACTACTGCAAAATTGCACACACCTATTAGTTACTCTGCCTGCCAGCCAGATTTCCCAAGAACATGCTGTGTTTCATTTGTTACTACCACTCCTGCTGTTCCAGTATCCTGACCTCTGTACTTGAGGCCATTTCCACACTATACTGTTGTAATACTATTATTCTACTTTCAACATCCTATGGAATCCTAGGGTTTGCAGTTTAGGAAGGGACATTTAGAATTCTCAGCCAGAGAGCTATTTGGCCTCAGTGAACTACAAACCCAGGGATTTCATAGGATTTTGAAAGTGGAATAATAACACATACCAGTGTAGTGTGGAAAAGTCCTAAGCTGGAGAATTCTCTCACCTCAAGAAACTACGAACTCCATGGCTCCATAGGATGTTGCCATGGAAGTTAAAGTGTAATCATAATACTATAATTTAATAGGGTGAAAGGGCCCCTGGTGACCACAATTACAGAGAGAAGACACTGTACTTTCATAGCACCATGGGTGTGGGTAGTGGTGGCAAAATGAGGACATGGCTCTCAAACTGGTATATTGCCTCCCCCAATCAATTTTCCTTTAGTTCCTGAATTTTTAGCATTTCAGAAAGTAAGACACTGAAAACTGTTCACATATCGAAATCTTCTAATTGCTGTGTTTCCATTCCTATGGTATTTTTACATCCTCCTCTTTTTTGGATGCTGAAAATGTCTTTCTAAATGCTGGGCTGAAGTTTTGGGTTACTACAATGCCAGAAATTTAGAGACTGAAGGAAAACTTTATGATAGGGGCAGAATTCTTATTTGTGAGTCCAACACCTTCACTTCCCTGAAATGCTTGATATTTGGAGCTAGGCCTGCTTAGTTTCAGCCAGAGCTGTATCACATAAGTTCAGAACATTATGCTGGCCCCTGAAAGACCATGGAACTAAGGGCCTTTCCACACTACACTATTATAGTGCTATTATTGAACTTTCAACATCTTATGGAATCTTGGATCTTGCAGTTTAGGGAGGGGCATTCAGAATTCTCAGCAGAGAGCTCTTTGGCCTCAGTAAACTACAAAGTCCAGAAGTCCCCAGGATGTTGAAAGTGGAATAATAGCACTATAACAGAGTAGGCAGAAAAGGCCCTACGACAACAAATGATGGAAGTTAGGCTGTCTGTCTGTGTAAAGGTAATAGGTATGGCTGCCCCTGAATGGACCTCAAAGTGCAAAGATGTCACAGTTTCATGGCTATTTAGTTGTATAAGCAATATACCTGTATCAGAAGTATTGACCCTTATACTGCCTATGCAGGAAAATGTCATTCGGATAGTAGAGTTGCTTTTGTTTTGTTTTTAAAGGAGTGGTCTGAGCTGAAGGCTGCTTTCAGTCAAATAAGAAAAGCCCAGAAATTGTAGATGGAGTCGCTCGTCTCCCTCGCAATAATACCACAATGTGTTTAAAGGCAACACATCTTTATCTTCTACTGCTCCTTTGCTTGGATGTTCATGACACAAATCAATAACTGGATTTGCTGAGAATCTTTGAAATCTGTTGTAGAGTTTGAGGGCAGATCCTTAAGAATATTGGTAAAAGCAGATTTCAAGAGCAATGTTAAAACAAGCATGTGCTCTGTGGCTTCCTTTGTTGTGTGCAGTACAGAAGACTTTATAGACAAAGTCATCCTTATATAAGTTTCCCCACTTTTGTTTCCACAGTATCTTCAATCTATGAACAACAAAGGGAAAAAAGAAAACAATTTTCCTTTTGAGACTGCTGAATTAAATCACTGGCGTGGGCATTGCAGACAAACAGTAACTAATCCTCTTGCTCTTGTCTCACATCCCCACTGTCCAAAAACTTATTATCAATATAGATAGATAGATAGATAGATAGATAGATAGATAGATAGATGGAGGGATGAAGATTTATTTCCACTCATTTATTTATTGCATTTTTATGCTGGCTTTCTCCTCCTGGTGAAAAGCCCAAGGCAACTTACAAACAATAAAACAAATTTGGATAAAATTAACACAATTAAAATATGATTACTTTTAAAATCATACTTTGAAAAATATAAAATCATTAAAAACATATAAAAATTTAAGGATCCATTTTCCCTCTGCTGTTAGTTGAGCAGCTGTGATTTCATGAAATTCTTACAAATATTCTGAAAGCTATGGAAAATCACTGATGGAACTAGAGTGCTTATAAAGCAGAGGACTGCAACCAGCTGAACAGTAAGACAGGAGTCTCCAAACAGTACCAGAGGGATAGTGAGATAATAACACATTCTGCAGAGCAATCCTGGGGGCATCAAACTCAAGATTACAACAATATATGTGTATGTATGTTTCTTCAAGTCCTGTTGACTTATGCCAACTCCAATATCATAGGGTTTTCTTAAGCAAGAAATACTCAGAGGTGGTTTTGCCAGTTCCTTCCTCTGAAATATAGGCCGTAGTACCTGGTATTCATTGGTGGTCTCCCATACAATACTAACCAGAGCAGAATCTAGATCAGATGGGATCTAGTGCCTTTGGGTATTTAGGCCCTTTGCAACAGAGTAGGATTCTAATTTTTAGCTTTTTTTGCCACAGCATGGAAGATTAGCAGTGACCTGAACCAATCTGAAGCTATCTTTTGGAGTTTGTAGCCAGTGAGAGCATTGAAACAGAGACAAGGAGCACTAAAAGTCAACTCTGAGCTTTTTTGCACTTTGGGAAGAAAACAGGGCAGTCTGTTACTCACTGGACTGGTGCGCTCCTTCTGACGATCCACGCTGATCCGGAGCAGTGCGTGCCCACGCTACACACTGCTCCGGGGATGAAAATGGAGGTTTCCGCTTGGTGGAGGCTCTCCACCACCCAGAGAAGCTTGCCAGCCAGAAGCCTGCCCCCGGAAGATCTGCAGCCTCGTGCTAGTGCGAGCCTGCAGATCTACACAGGAGCGCAGCGACGGACTGGGGCACGCCAGGCTATTGAAAGACCTGTTTTAAGCGGTCTTTCAATAGCATGGTGAACCACCAATTCTGGTCATTCTGGAGTGGGCTGAAGTACGAAACTACAGAAAGTAGTCCGGACCCAGTTTGCCCCCAAGTGCAAACGTCCTCGCTGGAGGACGCACTGCCCCGTTTTAAAAACAAAATGCAGAAAAGGCCTCTCTTTCTGCTTGAGTGTCCTAACTAGCTGTGCCCCACTCCTCCAAATAGCTTTTGATTGGCTGAACCAAAGACAGTCTTCCAGGTGAGACAAAATGGCTCAACTTAAAATGATACACAGTTCCATCTTTGATTTAGCTGATGGAGCACTTCATAGAATACACAAAAACCTGACTAGGCCACTCTACATATCCAGCCCAGTGGAAGGAAGAGGAGGGGAACAGCATAAAAGAAAGTGGATTAAGCAAGTAGAGAAAGCAACCAACAGCAGACCTATTTTTGGTCCCAAGTGGAGTAGGCCTATTGCATCAGCAAGATTTATTCAACAGTTGACTGAGATGTTCTACTTTGGTTGAGGCTAACCAAGAGGATTTAAGCTAGGGAGGAAGTGAACACAGTACTACCATTATCCAACAAAGGTTTTTTAAACACTGAGAGGGCAGCAAAGAGCATAGGGAAGTTTCCCCTGCCTGTGGTTCTCAGAGGGCCCCTTCAAATCTGGAAGTACATCTGTGTACAACCAACATTGGAGGCACGTGTTTGTGAAAAAAATATTTTTTGCAGACACCAAATTAGGAAATATGAAAATCCTTGTGGCAATTTGAATATTTTCTCAGTGGGATGTGTTGAGGCTTTCCTTCTTGTTGAGGACAAGATAAATTGTGAGTATTCTCTGTGCTCTTAGTTTTCACAATCACATTGATATATGACAAACAGTGACTGTTTTAAATAAGAATTTGGGACCCAAATTATCATCCTATCTATTGCTCAGTTGCACGTGGCTTCTGTATGTTGCTATATTCATTCTTCATAAGGTTGGAGCCTGCACGCATTGTTTGTTGCTAAATGAATTGTTCTTCATGGTTGGAAATATAACCATCCAGCATCCATTCTTCCACAGTGAAAATATATCACTACTTTGGCAGCCCATAAATGTATATTTTACAGGTGACAATTTCAAGAAAATGTATTTTTTACAATGTACATGCCTAGCCCATACTCGTATCCTATGTACTTCTCTTTTCCTCTCTTTGTCTTTTTTTACCTTTCTTTGCATTATCTTCTAAACATTTGATTTTTTTTTAAAAAAAACCTAATTCTCCTTAAAAGTACATTTCTAAGCTCTGCTAGTGAGAAGTTTCATTACTACTACATCATTGCTCAAAATACCTGGTTCCAGACTACTGCTGTTTCTCACTCTCTAAATTTCCCTTTTACTTTTCTTTCTTTTGTCTGTCCTTGGTTATAGTCAAGTAGCCAGTGCTGAAATACATAACTCATAGGCTCTTCCTCACAAATTTTAGGGGGTTCTTCACAAGTCAGTTATCAGAAGGAACTCTCGCTAGTATATTTTTCACTTCCCACATGTAATGGCCCCCATTTATTACCATAAAATGAGTAATCAGAGAAAAGTACAAGGTTTTCTTATTCCCCGTTAAAAGTCCTTTCTATAACCTTACTGAACATATTTATGGTTTTGTGCTTATACCACTTTGCAATGTAAGAAATTACAAAGAATGCATATAGTTCTTGTAGGACAAACATATTTTGTTTGCAAAGCAAAATTAAACAAACGACTAATCTTAGAGATCCCTGAAAAGATCAACTGATACATGTAAATGTGGAAATTCAATGTGCAGTGCTTTTTAATATAAATAAATATAATCTTTACATTTGTGATCAGCTACTGATCATGAACGCTTGTATCCAAAGAGCCATTTGTGGAAGTCTAAGGAAAGAGAAGGTCTGGCTCTGGTTATAGAAAGAGGTAGTCCACACAAGCCATGCTTCAAAGTCTAGCTTTTTGGAATGGAAAAGATTCACCTCAGGTTTAGAAGCTGTTTTGTAATGTGTGCCATGGGGATTAATATGAAAAAAAAAAAAGGGAAACACTTTAGAAATAGTCTATGGAGCCAAACAGATAAAAGGTAAACAAAACAAGGAGACAGAGGAAGTGAGTGTAGATCAGTTAAGAGGACTCAGGGATTCATTAGGAAAACGGCATCAAAAGAGGATGAATATTATATATTGTCTGGTATCATGTTGGGGTGCTATGCTTGCATAACTAATATTTACACTTCCGATTTCTTTTTAGGACATTGCAGAAGAAAGTATCTAATGCTTCCTTGGATAGGTTTGCTCAGCAGCAAAATAGCTGTTGGATGTCAGCGAACTACTGCTCCATCTCTGCCACTATGGCTGTTGATTGGCCATTGGAGTGCATTGGGAAAGATGTTTGCATCATTGCCAGGCTGGTCACCTCCATTGCTTTTTCCCAACAGTTCAGACTGTGTAAGTACACTGGTAGAACTTTCCATTGCACCAGTGTTATACAAGATCCCACCTATTGATTCAAAATAGCCAGCTTCATGTTTGTCCTTGATGTGTCCAGATGTGTCTAACTACTTCTCAAGGTACTGGAGTGTTTATGTGTAATAAGTATCTTGTACTACTGAGTGTATAGATGGAAGTAGAACTCCGAGGGCCTCATTATGGAGACTTTACACAAGGAGGGTTCACACAGTACTCTCAAAAAAGCAAAGATTAACCGGAATATTTAATTTGCCACGCAATAGACCAAAAAAGCAGAGACCAGCTGCCTGAAGTAGAAAAAAATTGTTGATCGGCACAGGAATATTTCTAGTATTGTCTCTTTTACCATTTTTTTCCAGAGGCCCTTCTTTCTAATTAAACTGTAACACCTTTGTGAGTCTGTGAAGTAATAAAGTACTTTGCACTGTGAAAGTATGGAAGGAAGAGAGATGGTATATCTATGGGGGGAGGGGGTCACTCACTGGGGAATGATACTGTCTGAGACAGAGAAATTGTGGCAATTAAAAAGCAATTTTAAAGAGGGAGAAATGTAATGTTGAGCTTTCCAGAAACATTTCCCCAACATTAATATTTTTAATTAAGATAACTGGCAGTGAGTTATGGCTTGAGCGTAGCAGGAACACATTCTCTCTACTGCACTCCAATTGCAAGGTGCCTTTTACAGAATCTTAAGCTTCAATGGGAGACAAAACACAGTTTTGTCCAATATTACATATTCGCCATGCAAATTTTATTATTTCCTGTGCTATTGGTCACCATGGATTCAAACTACTACAATCAAAAGGACAGCATTTTCTTTGACTTCTACTGGAAATTATATCATGATGGACCCAAAATACATGCTTTATCTGTCTACATGCTGGATAAAGCTAACTAGTTTCTGCTCCTGTGAGGCTTTGTGGATGCTCTGTTGATGTAAGAAATCATTCAGTCAATCACCTTATTTATAGATCACCCTCCAATAAGAAATATGCTCAAATCAGTTCACAACAAAGCAAGACATGATGATAGTGATGATCCTGTTAAAGAAAAATCAAACCTTTTTTCTAACAAGAACATAGAGCATTAATAACAATACAATTCATTAATAATCTCATTGCTAGCTAAGCAATGAAACTATTTAGCTGTAGGAGAAGGGTTTAGCCTTTTAAAGAATTTCAGAGGGAGGATGGACCAGAGATGTCTCCTTGGGAAGTGGTGGGAAAAGCATGAGAAGAATTAAGCCTTTTGAAGTACTGCAGAAAAAGGAAGGACCAGTCTCCGATATTGATAGGGAAAGGATGAAAAATCCTTTGGTATTGATCAAGTAGAAATTGTGTGGTTCTCTAGCTGTTGCAAATCTTCTACTCCCAGCATTCCTCACCATTGGCTATGCTGTCTAGGGTTCCAGGGAGTTTCTGTCCAAAATCTTCATTGTTCCCATCTCTGACTTAAACTTTCTCTTCTCAACACTGGCTGAGATGGTAAGCAGAAGCATCTTTTCTTGTTATGGGCACAAAATCTTATTTCCAACAAATCTCACCAATACCGATTAGTACTGACTATGGTGTCTGGAGACAGTAGTAATGTCAATTTTTTTAAAAAAAAAAATCTAGTGCCTTCAGCCAATCAATCAGGGCCTCGATGGCTGCATCAGGGAGGACCCTCCACGGGCCAGCCTCTCTGGGGGCTGGTGTTCAGGCGGAGTGGAAGCCTCCCCACCCTGCATTTGATAAAAAAAAAAAAAAATCTGGTGCCTGGGCAGGAATGGAGTCCAATGCACTCTACTGCAGAGATGAGAAACCCATGATGCTTCAAATGTTGTTTGACTCCCATCTGTAACAAAAAATGGAAGCTGGCATTTTGAATAATCAACTAAAAAATTATCTTCAGTTAAGAGAAACTCTATATCTGGAGAAGAAGAAAAAGATGGAGTCTGGTGTGAAAGGAACTGATGCCATGCCTGGAGTACTAGTCCATGCGATAACAAAGCAAAAGAATGGGCAATGCAAAGATTATGCCCCAAAACTTTTAACTAATTGTGTCTACCACTATTGCCCCTAGTGACACATAGTCACTTTTGTAAGTGTAGTTGTACCTTTCTTCACTTCCAACATAATCAGCCACCTTCATTGTCTGTGCTGGTTCCACCTCTCCTCTAGCATAAGGTGACAGAGCTAGGGATGGAGATGGAAGAGAGAACAATTTAGTGCTGTTTTGTTCCTCAGCACTAAATTGTTTTTCAGGCAGTCTACCTTTTTTTTCACAGAGACTGTCTGAACAGAACCTGTGGTAATGGTTATGAAGGAACTACTTGTATGTATGTAGTACTCCTATATTAATGCTCTTTCCGCACCAGGCTATTAAAAGAGTGCAGAGCGACCTCCAACAGAGGTCTTCTGCACCGTAGAGTGGACTGGGGTGGACTACTTTTCGTAGTTCCATACCTCAGTCCACTCCGGAGCGACCGGAACTGATCGCGCAGCGTGTTTTTTAAAAACCTCTTTTTAGAGGTTTTTAAAAAGCACGGAGCGCGTGACTCCGTGTTGCTCCGTCGCCGCAGTCCGGTGCAGATTTGCAGGCATGTGCAAGTGCGTGCCTGCAGATTTTCCGGGGGTGGGCTTTAGGCTGGCGAGCTTCTCAGGTTGGTGGAGAGCCTCCACCAACCGGAAGCTGCCATTTTGGATGCCGGAGCAGTGCAGAGTGATGAGCTCGCACTGCTCCTCGTCCTGACAGACTCACCTGGACAGAGAAGAAAGCCGGTGAATCCAATTTTTGCCCGTTTATTTTCACACATGCGGAAAGGGCCATGCAATGTGGAGCACTAGGGCTGACTTCCATGTCATTTGGGTATTACAGTACCCTTGGGTAGAGTAGACCAGAGGTACTCAGACTTTGGTCCTCCTGATGTTTTGGACTCTCAGACACTGACCACTGGCCATGTTTGCTGAGTTTCTAGGAGAACCAGAGGTTGAAAACAACCGTGTTAGAGAATTCTTGCATATGCACTAAATAAAACATGTTGCTGTTAACTTTAAGCAATTTTTTTTCTTTTTTGAAAAAAAAAATGTTTTAATCCACACTTCAGGTTTTTACACAAGACATCCTGGCAACAGGCCCAGAAGTAAAACAACAAATGTTCAGGCTCCTTTGCTCTTGATGTTGCTGTTAGCCACTTCACAACACAGCCCTGGGGACATTTCTTGTACTTTGGACATGGCTTGAATTTTAAATCTTTCTTAAAGTTTATGAAACTTATTCTGTTTCAAAAGATGTCCAAAGCAAGTCAAAATAAACCACTTCAAAGGTGAGAACATCTCTTAATCAATCCATCCTCTAAAATCTCAGTATCTTCTAGATATCTTCCTCCTTGTACCTTTCTATGACTATTTAAAAAAAAAATTAAGGGATTTGCCTTGAGAAGTTACTGAACAATTTACAAGATAGCTTAATATGTAGTGACCAGAGTAAGAAACTTCCACACTTGATGTCCTTAGAATTTCATACCAGTCTAAATGCCTCTACTGTCAGCATGAAACTACTTACCCCTCCTTAACTTTATGCAGAAGCCATAACTAACATAGTTTGGTCATTGTCAGCCCTGGCCATTCACCTTGGGTAGACTAATTCATTTTTGTTTGAGACATTTTAAACAAATTGTGACCCAAATGAATACAGTAGAACTACTGTTTCTCTGCTCTACGGCATGATCCTCTGCTATAAGCACTCAGCACTTGAAATCTCACATAACAACTTGCATGGAAATAATGGTTGGTCTTGCAAAAGAAAGAAAAATAGTACTACTTCTAGCAAGATAAAAAAAAACTAGAATGTCCAAAAGGTGGTAGCATATTGTATGCCACAGATTCCTTTAGTATCTTTTGCAAATTACTATTTCTTAGCTTCATCCCCACCCCTGATTACCCATCCAAGAACTGGGAATAGTGACCTACTTAGGAGTCATAGAATCATAGAACTGGAAGAGACCACAGGGGCCATCCAGTCTGACCTTCTGCCACACAGGAATCCACATCAAAGTACTTCCAACAGATGGGCATCCAGCCTCTGCTTAAAAACTTCCACAGAAGGAGATTGCACCACACTCCGAGGCAGCATATTCCACTGCCGAACAGCTCTGACCATCAGGAAGTTCTTCCTGAGGTTTAAGTGGAATCTCTTTTCCTGCAGTTTGAATCAATTGCTCCTTGTCCTAGTCTCTGGAGCGACAGAGAACAAGTCCGCTCCCTCCTCAACATGACATCCCTTCAAATATTTAAACATGGCTATCAGGTCCCCTCTTAACCTTCTCTTCTGCAGACTAAACATACCCAGCTCCCTAAGCCGTTCCTCATAGGGCATGGCTTCCAGACTGTTCACCATTTTGGTCGCTCTCCTCTGGACACGCTACAGCTTGTCGATATCCTTCTTGAAATGAGGTGCCCAGAACTGGACACAATATTCCAGATGAATTCTGACCAAAGCAGAATAAAGTACCTCACTTTACCTCACTTGATCTAGACACTATATTCCTATTGATGTAACAAAGAAACATGTGGGCTTTCTTGGCTACCTTACAGAGTTATTGTAATACACAGTGAGTTGAACTGTGTAAATTAAAATGGGGTACATAAATATTAGATCCACTCACATATTAAAATAAACAGCAAATATCATACTAACATTACAGTCCTGAAAAGGACAATTAAGGTTCCCCTGACATTAACAAAGGTCAAAGTGGTAAGCATGGAACATCATTCTATTTAGCTTAGGGGGAAAAGATAATTGGATTATATGAACAGAGCCAATTTAGGCCTCTCCACCCTTGGCAGTCATGCTTTTCAGTTACTCTTTATGTACTAACTTCTATGTCTTTTGCATGGGCTGCGTTGGCTGTTTATCTACCACTGTCATCCTCTGAATTTAGCATGAATCCACTTTCCCAGATGCACATTAAAAGCATCATTGACACTGCTGTTTGAAAATCTGATTCTTGTCTACAGTGCACAGTATCAACATACTTATCACCAAGCTGGAAAATTACTTTTTAATTAATTGTGATTACTTGTTACAGTGCTTAAAAAAATAATTTGGTGTTTTCATTCATTCAGCATAAAAAGGTAGCTCATTCCATTATTCATTCCTTTTCCATTCCTTTTTTTGTGACTCTTTTTTTCCCCAGGAACAGGAACATTTAGAATTGATAATAGGGTCACATAAAGCTTGAAAGATTCTTAGCCAAATGCTTTTAAAACAATGCTTAAATGTGACTTCTAAAAACAACTGAAAAAAATGTAACTAATTACTGAGGTTGTAAATCTTAATTTGTTCTTGCATTAAAAAAAAAGATTTCACTAGTTTTCTCTCTGCTGGCCATGAATATGATTTTTTTCAATTTATTTATTTTTTTATGATTCTTCACATTCCATGAGTTTGTTGTGAACATTTCGTTACAGAGAAATGTTTGGTTTCACACAAGATATACTTTTTTTCTGAACAAAAATTATTTTTTCCCCAGAAAGAGTCTCAAAATGCATGCAGTCATGTGGTGGTCAACTATTTTCTCAATGGACAGTCTCAGTGTGCCAGAATAATCTTTTTCATTGAATACAAAAATTTGTATTTTTTACATCTCTACTCACTAAAGTTACTTTCTTCTAACTAATTCTATTACTTTTGAAATGTAATTTCATTGTATCCTCATGATCAAAGAGGTGAACTAATTACAGGTCACTATGTTGCTTGTAATGATATACTTCCAAGCTCTAGTCACAGTTATTACAACTACAAAATAATACAACCCTGACTGAAAATTCTAACTGGTGTGGGCTAAAAAGCAGCATATGAACAAACTCTAATTCTCACTCAAAATACTGCAGTCTAGGCATCCAATCAAACTGAAGCCCTATTCAGGCATTCTGCCCCTTAGACAATGGGGCACGGAGCAGATATGAATATGCTAGTTCTGGTCTCTCCACCACATTCCCCATTCCCAGGACTTCAAAATGGGGAAGAGGTGTGTTCTCTACTCACTAAGGCTCCTCACATGATTGAGAACCCTAATCTTCCCTAGATCTAAATTGCACAGGGAGTTTCCATGAGCAGAAAAATTTCCCCTGCAAATGTTGCCAACATATGGAAGACAACGAAACTGGTAATAGAGGGGAAGCAGGCAACACATTGACCCCTAGATGTCTCATTCAGGCAGTAGTAATCTGTTGAGTAAGGAGGAATGCCCCCAAACGACTTGACTGTCAGTTTTTATTTATTAAATCTTATCCATTTAATTTATATCCCACCTTTCTTCCTCAAAATAGCACACAAAGTGGCCAAAAAAAAAAAAAAAAGTAAAAGAGAATACAATTAAAACTTAAAAACCAAGTTTAAAACAATTTAAAACAGACTGATAAAAAGAAACAACAGTCCCTTCAATTATGTCTTTTTTTTTCTAACAAAAGCATAGAGAATTTATGACCTATGTTATCTGCAAATGACTAAAAGCTACAATAGCTAAGAATGGGACCATTGCATTCAAAGGCCACACAAGTGACTGGGGAAGGTTATTTGCATCACACTTTGCTTGTGAGCTAGCCACCATTATAGGACTGTTCCAGTAGATGGATCTGACAGTGTAATTCCTGTGTTCCTATGTTCAGTCCTCAGATAAGGGAGTGCTGCTAGGCTATATGTCAATCGGGACTAATGTGTAAATCTCTCAGAGACTAGGCTTTATGTTTTACCATATCCCTAAGACAAATCCTGAGTTTAACTTGGCCCAGTCTCTGCAAGATGAACAGCTTTTCAGCACACCTTAAAAGCGATTGGTGTACTTGCTGCAGAATGAGAAATCCTCTCCATCACCCAAGAGTCTACTCCAAATCAAATAAGACTTTCTCTTTTAATAATGCGTCTACCGCCTCCGCTCTGCTGACCTTAGAATGAGAATCAAAGAGAAAAAGATACCATACATAAAACAAAGAAAACGGAAAACAGCAAGAACCGAATTGAATTCCACCTAAATGTCACCTTGCAAGTTGGCTTTTATTATTTGATAGCAAGGCAATTTTGCTGACAAATCTGTTATCGGCTGTGTGTTGTACAAAAGCAAAGAAAGGCCTGTGATAGGTTACGGAAAAGCCATTGTTATATAAGAAAGGTCTTAGCATCATTCTGGAATGCTAGTTATGTTATGTCAGAGGTGCACAGCTCAAATCATGGCAAGAGCCATTCATTCTTGCACAAGGGTGAATGATTAAAACCAGATGGCATCTGTGGCATGGATTTTTACCTAGGACAAAACTGGAAAATTTGCCTGGTAACACTCTCTGTTGTCCTTAACTGGAGAGTTAATTTATCAATTCCACAGAAGGTATTAGGCTAAATTAGGCCACCATCAGGGCTTACCCAAGACAGTTTGCTGCCTGAAGTGAAGGATAAAATGTTGTTCCTCTAGCGTTTCATATGCAGAAGCTACTCTGAGAAGAAGCTGATTTTTATTTCAATATTGGCAGTAGGGCAATGTCATCCATCATACTTAAGGACAACAAAGTTTTTCAGGAGGTATAAAGGAGGCTGTAGAGCAAACTTATACTATGCTCTATACAATGCAACATGCTCTACCTATTACACTTCATTGTTTCCCCCCCTCCATTCCCACAATCTACCATATGAGGTGGTTGCCTTCCTTTTCCTGATGACAACCTGATGTTCACTAAAGTATAAAAGGTGGCATTTTCATGAAACAAAGATTTTCAAATAAAATGGAATACTTTACCAAAACTTAAAATGGCTGATTTAACATTCAGCCTGGTTTCAAGGAACTGGGGTTACAGGGCTAGGAGGCTTGAAATTTTTCTGTTAGAGAGACTGAGAATAGAAATAGTTCTTATTACTAGAAGCATATGGCTATCAACAACTGTAGCAACTCCACTGTTATCCCACTCTCTCTTCTAATAACTAACAGTACAAAATGTACATTATGGCATTACTGCACATTAAGATTTCATATTCCTGCAAGTAACAGCCAATGGGTGAAAAACATACCTTAGAGGTTTCTATAAGCCCAGTGTCACCTTTAAATCTAGTCTATATTCCTTGGGAATCATGTACATTTTAGGGTTCTATACGGCCAAATTTGATACTGCTGTAGCATTCTAATGTTGCATAGGGTCCTACAATTTGAATCTGGCTGTAGTTTTGAAGGATAGGAGCAGTGCATGTCTTACCATCACAAGAAGATACTGAATTTTGAACACATACCATTTTTGTAGCAATCAACACTGAACTAAGAACAGTTTCAAGAACATGAATATGTATACTTTTCCATTCATATGTTCCCTAAGCTCTGTTGTCATCTTCCAAGTGCGTAAACAAGAAGAAAGGTACAATACTGTAGCAGATCCCCCATTCCCACTCTTAATCTTCATGAGAGGATGTGGAATACTGGGCTCCTATAGGTTTGAACAGAGTCTTTCAATTATACAACTGCATTTGTGTTTTTTACAGGCTTCCAAAATTGTACAAATTAGTACAAAATTGTACAAAATAGACTACAGGAATAAGATTATATGTGTTCTATAAAGATGCAGCAGAGGTCATGGGCAGGGGTGACAGGCATGATCCTGTTCATCCTTTTAGATGCCCATACTATATGATTTGTGGATACAAAGACAATTCTACGCAGGTTGTAAGATATTTGGGAGAGAAGAGGTTGGAGTTTCACCCAGACCATTGCAACAGAGTTGTGAATCATGTCTAGTCACAAGCATATGCTCAGTGGCGAAACAAGGTGATGGGTATTATATCAGCAAAGACTGATGTCATTTTGAAATTTAAGCTCTAAGAGATTTGACTTAGCTTCTACTCTTTTTTTTAACCTGTGTACAAGAATATTTTGAGCAGCATGATGGTGAAGAGTGAAGAAGCTTGCTTCTTTTAATACCCACAACAATATTTTTTTTAATAAAGAGAGGAACAGGAAACAAACATAAAATGCCATTTCAGCACCCCTGCAACCCATGTTCAAAGCCTGTTAGGTGAGAAGATCTCTTGGTCTATATCCCTGAGTTTAGATGAAAACTGTTGAATAATGCAAGTTCATTGAAATCAATGGCAAGGACTGAAAACAATTGATTTAAATCAAAACACCCTGCAATCAAATTTGGAGGGATTGAACTGTTGGGTCACACCGTGGTTTCTGAATGGATTTGACTGCGTTGCATTGAAGGATCTTGCGTCTTCATTATATTGAACTGAAGCTAGTATAAATGATGTCTTTCTAAACAATCTTTATTGTCTCCTTTTTAAGTATTGATAGCTGGATTACAGCACTAGGACTAGAGATGCCTGGGAATTAACTCATATATGGTGAGGTGAACGTGGGGGCCTGTAAGAAAGAAGGCAATTTGCTCTCCTTGATGGATAACTCTGTGGTTATTCTCTCTAGATTTAGATTCCCAAATGAATAAATCATATACCCACCACTGCACTTTATATCTATTATTTTGTGATGTTTTAGTCTTATGAAATAAAAGCCTTCTATCTTGTCTCTTGTGGGCATGGCAACATTGTGAGCAGAGCATCCACTAACATTAGTATGCAACCTTAATCTCTATATTTCCTCCTGTCCAGCCACCCCACCCCCCAATATTTGCAACAGATTGCTACAAAAGAATGCCAAGCACTTAGTCTTGCTCCACAAAAGCCTCAAAATGTCATAACTGTTTACATCAACCTCCTGTGAGTTCATAATTAACCTTAATAGAGATTTCTTCTTGTTACAACATACTGTCTGCTTGTGAATTGTTGACTTGAGGATTTAGAGAGAAAGCTCATCACAGTGTCAGGATGAATGCCTGCCCTTCATTTGAGTGTAGAACCTGATAGGAAGCTGCCTTATGAGTCATGTGATTGATCCCTCTTGTCTCAGGATTGTCTATATCTGTTATGGAGAACCTGAGGCCGTAGACCTTAGGCTTGTGTGGCTTCTTCCCAATTTTTACGTGGGGGATGTCCATCTGGGATTCTGTTCTAGATGTTTTGCAAGCAGCTGTAATGTTTTCTAGCTCTTTTTTTTTTTTTTCTTGTGAGAAGACCAGGCCAGTCTCAAACAGCTGTTCTGTTTAATTGTTATTGTGCAACAGCTGCACACCATTGGGGCTGGCTTGAGAGGAAATGAAAACAGGAGGAATGGACATTCTTTCACAGAGGCATACATTTGAGGTTTCTATTTACATAGCATACTAGCTGGCATGCAATAGCAGATGGACTGCAGGGTTGCCTTGGGATTAAAACTAAATTTAACTACTGCCCACTGTTCACCTCATCCTCTGATGAGAACCTTCCAGTCTTTGCTTGATTAGAAGACTCAGGTCATTAAGGCATTGATAGAATTCCTGATTCCTTTTCCACTTTTGTTTTTTAACCTTAGGAGCAACCATTAAAGTTACAATTCTTAATCTAGTTTACCAGACCATAAATTCCACTGAAGACAAAGTGATTTACTTTTGATTAAAATATGATTAGGATTGGTTTTCTTTTTTGGATAGGGAACAGACTGGAGGTGGGAGGAGAGGCGGAGAAGTATCAAGAGATGGTGTTCTGTAGTGCTCCAAACACTCTTCATGAGGTTCAAGGTCTCCATCCAACTGGCAGCTACTCTCCGATCTTTCAGTTCACCAAAAGTCCATGTCTGCCTGAAGATGCCTGAGATGAATTCTGCATGCAAAACATGTACTTTGCTATAGAGCTATAGCAAAAAAATCTTGCTGATTCTGAAGCTTCCAAACTTCAGTTGGATTATGATTCCAGCATTCTCTAATTTGTGGTAGCACCATTGTTGTGGCATTGTCCCTGCAAATGCCTGACAATGACAGTGGCCATGAAAGCTTTAACCTTTTGTATACTGTGTTCATGCAATCTGTTACAGCATGTATCTCTGTATGCACTTTCAAGTCTCCCATCAACTTATGGCTGCCCCATGAATTTCATAGGGTTTTCTTAGGCAAGGAATACTCTGAGGTGATTTGCCAGTTTCTTTCTCTGAAAAATAGCATACAGTACTTGGCATTCATTAGTAGTCCTCCTAATTAGAGGTGACCCTGCTTAACTTCCAAGATCAGACAGGATCTGGTGCCTTTAGGGTATTTAGGCCCTCTGTTTTTGCATATTCCTATACAAATAGACATGTAAGCTAACCATTTTGATTCAAGTAGGACTTAGTTCCAGATATATATGTATTACAATCTCAGTGTTATTGCTCTGCCTGGAATCACCCTTCCAGGGTTCAGAGGAAGAAGTTATAGACATATGCTTTACTCCTATTGATTTTGATTGCACTCATAGTGTGCTCCACTGTGTTGCAGGCAGTGCTTTTAATACACCATCCATCTTCTATAAATCGTACGTGACTAGTACTTAATTGATACTCAAGGCATTTAAGGGCATTTTCATCATATTGTTGAGAGTCTTCTTTAACAGCTAAAAATGTCAGGCCTGTCCCAACATTTCTTAACAAACCACAGAAGGTTTCATTCCAGCAAAAAATATTTGCATTTCAACATGAGACAATACAGTGACTTACAAGAATGTTGTAATGCAGCAAGTCTCCACATCTGAGGCTATGCATTCAGGTGCCACTAGGTACAATCACTGTCTCAATGAGAACCAGATGCAAATACAATTGTCTGACTATGTCTGTATCATGCAAGGGAATGCTAGTGTCTATCACATCTAAAGGAAAATGAAATTTTTCTATTGATGTGACAAGAAAATCCTGCTTTTCTTTACTGTTGGCCAACCTGCAAAATACAAATAATGACTCTTGATTTCATGATAATATACTCTAGCTGTAAATGTATCCTTCCAACTTTCCTAAGTGCTCAATTAAATAATATACACAGAAAAAACTAAAGAGAGATTCCATACAATATGGTGGCAGAAAGAATTCCAAAGGAACACATGAGGGATATGTTTCTTGAAATCTTGCAATTGTTTCTTTATTTTATGTTTCTACTACGTTGCCCACAGAGCAGCTATCAAGTCTCCTTTATCAGCCATTTACATTTTCATCCAGAGCCATTAACACCTTGTTCCTTCATTTCATGTAGTCCACATGGCATCATTCAAAATCATTAAGGTTATCCAAGCATTACTGGGCACTAAAGCATGCCGCATGGTTACCTTTTACACTGCTGGTCAATGGTGCTACAGTTTACTTAACTCTGTTAATGATTCTGAAGGAATGACAAATCTGGTAGGCTCTTGAAATGGAAGGAATTTTGGGAGGACGGGACTGTCCCAAAAATTTTTAGGGTTTAAATTGCCTTCTCCATACCTCCCCTAAAGACCTGTTTAGAAAATCAAGTGAATACTGTAGACAACAAAAGATTTTCTGTTTTTTATTTTTTTAAAATGATTGCAATAAATGTACAAGTTTCATGGATCCTTCCAAGTACCTAATCTCTGGAGGGGCTAGAATGGTGTAGTGGTCTGAGCATTGGACTATGACCCTGGAGGTATGGGGGTAGGGAAAACCATGGAAACCCTCGGGGTACCTTAGGCAAGTCATGTCTTTAGCCTCAGAGTGAATCAAAGGAAAACCCCTCCGAAACATCTGGCCAAAAAAACACTATGACAGGTTCATAAAAAGTTAGAAATGATTTGAAAGCACACAAAAAAGGTCTATCTAGCTATCTGTGGAGATACCTAGATAGACCTAGGAAATAGCAGCATCATGGATAATAAGTTATTTCCATATTAGTGGAAGTCATTTTAATTCTGCAAAGCAATTGATGTATCTGAAAGTTCTAAATTTTGGCCCCTTTCTCACGGGGCGCTAAATCCCCGCGATCCAGGCAGGTTTTTCCCTAATCCCCACTAAAACGTACCAATTTTTAGTCGTTTCTCATGGCTCGATCGGCAAGAGGCTGGCGACATTATCGCATTCACACAGCATCGCCATAGCCCCTCCCTATGTTGTCCTTTCCCCGCCCTACCTAGCGTTTGATTGGCTGTCCCCTTTTTTTCAAAAAAATTTGGGGGCATCAATGACCCCAATACGCATGCGCTTTCCCACATCCCCCCGGGATACCCCCTTGCCCCCCCCCGGCCCTGCTGAACCGCCGCGGAAACTTTGTCAAACTTTTCCGCCCGCTCGCTTTTTGCTTTTTGGGTTTATAGCGAACGAGCAGTTGAGGGAAATGCGGGGTTTCCTTGCCCCGTTAATGCTCCTTTTACCCTTTTTGGGGAGCGCTTGAACATTGCTGGCCCGAAGATGGTGCGAGTAGGCGCAGGCTCGCAAGGAACCGTCGTGCTGCCGTAGACGCTCGAGGTTGTTTTAAAAAATTCTTGCACCTCTCTTGTATGAAGTCCCCCCCCCAAAAGGTGGTGGGTTCGGGAGCGGATGCGGCGGGCGTGGTGGAGCGAGGAGGTGCTGGAGAAATGGGACGACTACCAGTGGTTGTACCACTTCAGGATGACAAAAGCCACCCTCTTTGAAACTGCAGGGCGCCTGCGCCCCTACCTTGAAAGAAGAACCACAGGGATGAGGCAAGCGATTTCAGTAGAGGAGAGGGTGGCCATCACTGTGTGGTGGTTTAATCGCCCCTGATATACCGAAAACAGCAAACACTTTTGGCCTGGGTGTGTCAACGGTGTCTGTCATCGTGATCGAAGTGTGCCTTGCGATCGAGCATGAGCCCCCGCGTCCACTGTGTGTTTGGGGGGGACTACCGGAGGGAGGTACGCTGTTTCCCCAAACCCAGTGGGCTTAAAGGGGAGGAGGAGGGGGTTTTGATTTCTTGGGAAAAGATTGCTTTTTGAAATGGCGCCAAGACTGTAAGTTGCTGGCAAATTGCCACCCAGAAGAAAGTGCTGGGGGGTTGGCATGGATGTCCACAGGGTTCCCGGACCGGGTTTTAAATTAAGGCGTGCCAGCAAAAAGTCCCCCAAAAAGATAAAAGCTGAAAACAGCTAACTGTGGAGGCGTGCGGGATGTGGTTGTGGACCTGCAGGTTTGGGGGCTTTTCTGCGGAAGGCGCCTGGGGGGCCCCGGGGGGGAACCTTTTTGGTATGGCAAAACGGCCAGCAGTGCCACCGAGGTGGCAATCTGCATTTTGGCAGAAGGCCACGCAGCACCTTCCAGATGGGTGGTGTGTGCTCCGGGGTTGGAAGGGGTTGGGTGGGGGTTTGTTTGGATGCCCGCTGTGTGTCCCTTTGTTTAAATCCATATCTTGGGGATCTCAAAGCAGGGCCCCTGGAGCAGCAGGTTCCCTAACCTTAAGCCTGCAGAGCAGTTTACTGCTGGTCAGTGTGTGCGGCTGCGTGGGGGGGGTTTCATCCTGGGTTTGCCAGAATGACCACAGGGTATCCCTTTCAGCAAAACACAGTATATGCCATCTCGGCCATCATGGCCCCTGGGGCTGAGCAGGAGGCAGCAGGGCACTTTGTCCCCTCCAACACAACACTACTGCTGAAGGCCACCAGGTACACTCTGCGAGGCTTGCCTCTTTTTTTCCCCACAGCATTATTTTATTACCCCATGGGAACGTGAAAGTTTTTGGATTTGGTGCCCTTTTTAAAGTGTGGGCCAAGAAATAATTTGTGGCCTGTGCTCTAAGATACTGGAAGGCCAAGCGGGTGCCTTTGGGGGTGTGCCCCTGCCCACCACAAAACTTTTTATCTCAAACCAGCTAAAAACTGACTACTTGTTTCCTTGCCCTCTACATCCACAGATTATGGATGGTTTCCGCCAGAGGGGTTTTCCCCTCAGTGCGTTGGAGCTGTGGATGGAACGCACATAAAGTAAGACCACCCAAGGGGCACGGGGAAGAATTTTGAACAGGAAGAGCGCATTTTCCATTCTCCTACAGGGAACAGTGGATCATTGGGGGAGGTTTGTGGACATCGTGCTGGGCTACACTGGAAGAACGCACGATGCCTTCGTTTTCAGGCACTCATACTCTGGATCCATGGGGGCGGGGTTTGCCCCGGGCCCCGCCATTACCATAGACGGTGTCACCATGGCCCAGTTATTCTGGGGGCGCTGCATACCCACTTTCGAGATGGCAAAAGCCTTACGGCGGACATCTCACCCCCAAGAAGATAGCCTAAACAGGGTGTTCAACCACTGTAGGAATGTTGTGGAGCGCGCATTTGGAGGTTTAAAGGCCAGATGGGGGTGTCTCTGGGCCCTTTACCGTCTCAGAAAAGAACTATCTCCCCGTGGTGTCTGCTTGTGTGGTGCTACACAACATTTGTGAAAAAAGGAACCTCCCCCCCCCCGTGAACAGAAACCAGCCCCCTTGACTCTGACACGCACTGACAGGGATTCCCGCCCTATACTCTTCAAGGAGGACCATGAAGGGGAACTGGTGAGGGACGCTATCGCCAATATGATTGCGGGCGGGGATTAGCTGTACGGGTTTCCCCCCCCCCCCTTTTTTGGAGTGTTTCCCCCACACAGCAAGGAGTAGGTTTCCTTCAAGCTGTACCTTGACTGTATTGACCTCTAATGTTATTCGATGGCCATTCAACCAAAAATGTAATAACAAATAAATATTGAGTCTGTTTATAGAAAATGGTAATAGATTTTATTTGACTGTTTTGAAAAATGCGGATAAAAAAAATCTTTGAGGGAGAAACGGTTCATTTGAACACTTCTCATCAAAAAACAAATACATCGTTGCCCTGCTTAAGGGAAAAGCTACCTATTTTCTTTCATGCGAGGACCCACGACATGCTCAAGGGCTATAAATTTCCGTGGCTTCCTGGCCCTTGCGGCCTTCCCCTTTCCCTCCCTCCTGCTCCTGGCGGGGGCCGCCTCGGGCTGCTCCGGCTACGTTTGCGCGTGCTCCCCAAAAGTTAGCTGTCGGGACTGGAAGAGCCAGGGGTGATTGGCTTTTTCCGCCCACGCCCGTAACCGCATCTGAAATATTGGACATGGCATTGGCGCATACTCTTAGAATTGATATTATCTCCTGCCGCGCATTCTCTGCCCTGTCGCTATCTCGAGCCACCTGCTCGCGATCCATGGCCATCTGTTGCAATTTCCCTTTTCCTCCTGCTCCGCATAAAGTCCAAGGTTGCTCTTGCGTAGGCAAATGCCTTGTCTCGGCCCCCCGCTGCGGTTCTGTTCCTGCTCATCCTCAGGCGTGACAGGGGGACTTTCTCGCCATGGGCTTTCCCTCTCCCTGCCCGGGGTTTAGTGCTGAGGCAGTCATCTGTTCAGAATAAGATTGAGAAGTCAATCTACATGGTGCGGACATGTGCATCATTCGGAGCTAGGACACACCATGTATAGCAAGGGGGAAGAACCCTTTTTTTAAAATAAAGGTACTCATAAAACTGTAGAAAGATAGAAACCACACCAAACAGTTATCACAGTCATGTACCTTGCTTCATGTAATTTCAGCCCCAACAGGAAGGTTCCCAAAAAACGTTAAATGGCAGTCCAACAACAGGTAGAAGGAAAAATGCTTTTTGGGCTTTGCCCTAACGGTTGCACAGAAACTTTAACTGTGAAGATAACAGCATGCTGAGGTTGTCCCGGCCATGAAGGCCCAAAAGTACAATGGGCATATCAAGGGCCCCCGCGTAATGCCACTCTGAATCTCCAAACCTGTGGTGACAAATCATACCACGGTTATCCCGACAAATAAACTCCCTGCAGCAATATTTCGGCGCAGGACACCTTAACTCACCAGCAGCCGTGGTACTAGAACTCCCCGGTGCAGGAGTTTTAACCTCATAGGTGTGGGGCGGCTGTCCTTGATCCCCGCTTGGAGGTAAAACGAAAAAGTTAGACCTTGCAGCAGGAGGCTATAAGTGGTTGGCCTGGGACAAGACATTGTCACTTAAGTCCCATAAAGTTTCTCCTTTGGAATTTTCCCCACTCCTGCTAGGAAAGAAGGGATCACGGTAATGTAAATGGCCCTGATGGACCCTAGAGTGAAAGGGCCCTGGAAAGTAGAATGCCACCCCTTTTGCTGCAAAAGAAGAAATATTAAAAGGAGCAGCACGAGTGGTGGGCCGTTGTGGCCTGCACGTGATGCGCCCTGCTTGCATCCGATGCCTGCCCCTGGCCCTCATCCACCTGTAATTTGTTTATGGGCCCTTTTCCGATTGCCCCGAATCCGGAAGGGTTATTTAGTAAATCCAAATGTAATGTATTGTAAACCCATGCAGCCTCACCTGATGATTCCCCATCATTTATGTGTGTTAAACAGTTCCTGGCTATTGTCGTCCACCCCCGAAAAATGAAAAATGGAATTTGGGGGAAAACATTCATATAGGGGATGGGAAAAAAATCGACCGCTGCCCTAGTTTCTGATGCCACGTTCTCATTCGCTGGTTGCTCGGGTCCCATGGCGACCTGCAAGCTCTCTATGTTTGGAGGTTCGGCACTCGTCCCCCCCCAAAATCCTGGATAGTTCATCAAATAGGGACATTTCCCCCCTGGCTGCACCCATCCGATTTTCCGCCACAGCCTCACGGTAGGCTGCACGAGTCTTTTATTTTCATCCTGCACTCCTCAGCGGTCCGCCTATGTCCCCTTCTAATATTTCCCTAAAAGTCCTCGAATATTTCTATATTTCTGTAGGTAGCCTGGAGGTCCCTCTGGAACCTACGTTCACCCCAAATGTCCAGGAGATTTTTTTCTCCGTATGGCGCCAGGCCAAGCCTCTTGCCCTTATGGGCTGTCGCCTCAAAGGAAACCCCTTCCTCCTCCACGCTGCAGTACCCCCCTGCGTGTGCTCCCCGCTTTTCATGTTACCTTTTTATTTTTGGTTTTTTTTTTTTCCCTTTTTCAAACCTCCCTTCCCCTCTACACATCCCCTAACCGAAAAAATTCTCCCCCCTTTGTTTTCCTTCCCTCATCGCGTTTCGCGCATGCGTCCCCTGGCGTGCGGGAAATGGGGCACAAAACAAACCCCTAGTGGACAATCACTGGTACTGCAGCCGCGTGGTTTGATGTGGAGGCGGACGAGGGCAGCGGCAATGGGGGCCGGACCGATTGAGGAGGGGCCTGGGAGTGGGGGAATTTGAGACCAGGGAGATGTTGGCCATGGTAAGGTGGTGTGGCGGTGTGAGGGAACTATGCGCCCCCACACAAGGGGAGCGATATGAGCCCTCCACACCGTTGCCCACTGCCTTACGCGACATGGCCACGAGAGGAGTGTGGAGGAGGTCCGGATCCGTTTCCGCGGGTTACGCGGACAGTTTCTACGCCGCCCGCGCTCCTACGATGGCCACCCGCCCCCCACGAGGGTCTCCCTTTTTCGAGGTAATGCGAGCCTGTGGAGGGCGGCGGGGGGCCCCAGCTGGGCCCGGTGGCAGACGTGAGTAAACGAAACACAGCGCCTGTGTGGCTATGGGAACCCCAGGAGAATGGTTTCGTGACCCCCCAAAGGGGGATCCCCCGCCTGAGGAGAACCCACGCTAAATTTTTGTTTCATTTCCATAGGAGAAGACGCCATGCGCCTGGCCACCAACCCCCCGTGGACATGCAGGGGGCAGGGATGGAAGGTAGGAAAACCTCTTTTTTAAATGGCCCTTGGCTTCATTTTTCATTTCCCCCCAACCCCCAAAAATTAATAAACGACACAGTAAAGTTTTCTCCTTCAAAAAGGCCGTTGTGGGTGCCCATGCCTAATAAATTTTACCATTGTTTTGGGTAGCAGACCAAAGAAAATCCCTCAACCAGAGCAGCCAGGGACGGATGTGGAGGAGCCAGAGGAGGAAACCCCTTCCCAGGACTAGAAAGTTCTAATCCCAATGTTAAAAACCCCCCCCCCTTTCCCAAACGCAAACCCACCCTGTACAGCACTTTTTTTTTTTATTTATGTAAATATGTACTTATGTAAATATATATTTTTTGGAAAAGAAAACATTTATTAAAATTTTTTCTTTCAAGTTGGTGTGTGGCTCCTTGCATGTACCCTCCCCTGCAAAGCTGTTAGGTCAGCATGGCGTCTGTGCATGGGACTGTTTCAGTCACACCCCTGGGAAATTTGCCAGCAAGACAAACTGTTTTGCGTGTTTGGCGAAGTGGTGGAAGGGCGGTAGTGTCAGTGTGGAGTTTTCACTTGGGTCAACACTGCGTGGAAAAATTTTAGTGGGAATGCGCACTCCGCGTGGATTTCCGAACCTGGGAAAAGGGGGGCGTTGTATTTTTCAACAAACCAAACAGTACGAAAAAAACAGCGGGGCTTGCCTCCCCCAAAAAATATGGCGTTCCATTCCCCCATGGATCTCTGCCATGTCCTAGACAGCTAAAGACGCATAAAACTCTGAGTCTCCTGCCCTGGCCAAGTATCCCCCCCTGCATGTGGCACGGGTGGGGGGGTTTAGACAAAAAAAAAGCAGGCCCTCATGGGGCGTGACTGTTTTGTCGGTCGCTAGAAAAATAACTACTGTAGGGGACAAACAAAGCCACTACCCCCTCACCCCCAGCCCGAGAATCTGGTTTAAAACGGAAGATTTCCAAGGGCCATTTTTCTGCGGGCGCCAAATAGTCCACAGAGAAAAAAAAGCGTTTATGCATCCACAGGTAGGCCCCCAAAAAACGGAAAAAAGTTTCCCCGTCAAAGTTTGCACGGGGACCTCGTGCCAGAACCACAGCGCCATCGCCAAATCTACACAGCATTCCGTCATTCGCCATGATCCCGCTTCCAACGTAACCTGGAGAACGGGTTTGGCGCGGTGGCTGCTTTGGACGTTCCCTCCCCCTGCCCCCCTCCCCAGTTTCCCCTTTTTCCGTCACCTTTAAAAGCCCTGCCATGCCATCCTCGGCGAGTGTATCCACTCGCCAGCCACCACCACCCCCCCCCATCCCGATTTTTAAAAACCCCAGGGGCCACCTCCCGGATTCTAGACAGAGGGTTGTAAAGGAGGATAGTGGCGACACTTTTTGCACCCCGCGAGAAAAGGGCCAAGCACTTGCGAGTGTTGTCTCCAGGGCAGGGGAGCCCCCGCCCCCCCAGGGGACCTTGGGACACCCCCCCGGAAACCCCCAACACAGCCCAGAAAAAGGGTTTAAGGGAAAAACCAAACCTTCCTTTTTTTGCCGCCGTTCCTCGTCCCTTTGCTTCCTCCGCGACTTCAGCGGGTTTGGAAAATGGCGCCTCCCCTCGTGCTGGGGGGGCCGGGGTTCTGCTGGCCACGCCCTTTATCCCTCCCTCTTTATCGCCCCCACAATCAGGATCACCGCCGCTTTCTCACGAAAAGTCGACGCGGTTGGAGGAAAAGACCACATTTTTTCCGGTCTTTAAAAGTGCGCGGAAATGCAGGTGGCTCCCCCCCCGGATTGGGGTGAGAAACCAAAAAATTTAATGCGACCACGTGCTCTCTAACGTGAAAAAGGCACCCATAAGGTGAACTGGGAAGATTTAAAAACCCCTTGAGAAAAAAGGGCCCTTTTTTAAAGACCTGGCAGAATGCTAGAAGAATGAATAAAAAAAAAATCACATGATTCAATGTTTCCCCTTCAAAGGAGATCCACATAAAAAACTAGATGTCAGCAAAAAGGGTTTTGGCTAGCCTTTCTATTTGCCCGTTTTTGGATTGAAATACCTGTTGATGGAAAGGCTTCACTCATGCAATAATCACATAATCAAACTTAGGTGCTGCACTCTTGAAGTGGGGATTGTTAGAGCAGAACACTTTGAAGTGTGTTTCACTTACACCTAAGGACTGAAAGAAATGCTATTTCTGTTTTTCACCTTTCCTTAGTTTTATTATTCTATTTCTACATTAATCTTTAATTTTTTAAAAATAATGCTCTAAAAACAGGACTTAAATGTGCATTTTTTTAAAAAAAAAATTAAATGTGTATTTACTCTCAAAATGGCCCTTTAAATTCATATTTTGATAACTTTCAATGGCTGAGGATTACATTGGAACATTTTAAAAGTATGAAATAAATAGTCTTTTCCAAAGTTCACATTAGCTGGAAGGGAGCAGTTAATTTCATAAAAGAATTCTCAAAAACTGAATTACGAAAATTGATCTTTGCCTCTTCTTTCTCATTTTCTTTTCCATCCTGTCTCTCAGCCAGCCTTCCTACCTTCTCAGCTCTAGATCCTTCCCAGTTCATGCACAAAGTGGTTTATTCACAAGCTGTCCTTCATTAGTTCTTCCAGCTTCACACTGGTTTAAAAACCATAGACACTGCTGCTAAGTGACAGCTGAGAAGGGGGGGGGAAACAATTTTCACATTCATACTGAGTAAAAGGGTAGCACTGTGAGCCTTGGCTGTTAAACTGGTGTAATTTCTTTTCATTCTTTTATTAAGTAATTTTCTTCTCACTGGGAGACATTTTCAAAAATCACAATTTCTGATGGCTATCCACAACTCAGATTTTTTTCCTGTGGAAACTTCACACATGATTGCTTTGTGCAGAAAACAGCATTTTCTATGCAGGAAACAGCATGTTATGTATGGAAAATAATATTTCAACAGAGAAATATTAGTTCACTTGTAGAAAATTCTATTTTCTGTGCAAATCAACCATGTGCAAATTTTATGCAGTACAAATCCTAATGATACATTGTCTGTAGAGAAACTGCACTGAAATATTATTTTCCGATATAGAAAATGCTGTTTCATGGCAAAACCAACACAAATTTTGCACACAATAAATCCTGAACTGCAAGGATTCTCATCAGTCCAAGATTCTTCTCATCAAGGTTTCTCAACACTATAAAAATGTTTTTCATCTATTTTTCAAATAAATTTTAATAATTTTGAATAGTCTTTCCATCTCTGACTGCTCCTGAATGGCCTGTATTGATTGGGGTTGTAGAGTTCAGGTTGCTGTTGACCATTCACTTCAGAGTGCAGTGCCAGTTATTATCTGTCATATTTGCCACTGGCACATGCATACTGTTTTTTGTTTTTGTTTGTCTTCTCTTTATTCCCTTTTCTGATATTCATGTTCTTCGCTTAAAATTCTCCCAACTTAAATATCTGAGTTGAAACTTGGTTATGTGAAGCAGCAAAAACAGATTGTAGAAATAGCAAATCTCCTCTGTTAAATTTAGGTCACATATACCAGCATGATAGAATACAATTTGCCATATGCTATAGACAAAATTAGAGCCAGCATAGTGTAATGGTTTGAGTGTTGGACGACAACCTGGAGACAAGGGTTCAATTCCCCACTTAGCCATGGAAACTGACTGGGTGCATCACACACTCTTGGCCACAGAAAACCTTAGAATTGCCCTAAGTCAGAAACACCTTGAAGGCACACAACAAAAATAGAAAAATTGCAACCGCCATTATCTTGCATTAAGATCTAAGGTTCTAAATCTGGAAGATCAATTATTGCACTCTTTCCCACGACTGAAAAGTTCTTCCCTTGTATGGTAAATAACAACACCATACAGTACCTCTTATTATAGAATACCTCACAAGAACACCTCAGAATAATGCTTGTGCTTTTGAGTTTCATTTCAGAATGGGTGCCCCAATGAAGAGGCTTCAGCACACTGTTGTTGTTGTAGGCCTGGATCCAATAGTTGCAGTGCTTAATCTAGCCCAGTTTTCGCTCATTAAAGCAGGGTGTGTGACTTTTTCCTCCCAATTAGGGAAGGGCTATATCCTGCAATTAGTCCTCTGAGAGCAATAGTGCAGATAAAGTATCAAAGCACAGATTGGTTAAAATGTTCTAATTGACCAATTACCTCTCAACCTTTTCACACAGAAGATTGAGGGCATATCCAGATGGCTCCTTCGTATGTGTCTCAGATAGGTCCTACAGTACACAAAGGAGATTATAGCCAGTGTCCCTGGGGAAAGGAAAGAAATTGTTTTCCCAGGATCACTCCCATGTTGATAGTAACAGACTACTCATACTGATTGTACAGCCCAGCACAACAGTGCCTTGGACTGCTGATGGAGCTGCATGCATGTTCTGTAGAGCAGTGATTCTCAAACTGTGGGGCAGGACCCAAAGGGAAGATGTGATAGTTTCTCAAAGGGGTGCAAGAAAAGTCAGTCTGCAAATATATCAGATATGAAAAAGAAGGACAAGCCTGTGTGTGGATGTGAGTGTGCACACCATTAAGAATTGACTGGTCTCGGAAAAAGAGTGATGCAAGTGTCTTCCCCTGTTATGCCTTCCTCTAATGCTAGACATAGCGAAAACTGACTTCTCTTTTGTAATGTTTTTCCCACTCAGCTTCTCCAAATGTTCTACCACTGGAAGAACAGGAGCATGCCCCTTAGCGACCATGAGGCAGTTTCTCAGGTGGGGGGAAGGAAGTGAAGAGAGAAGGCAGAGAGCGCAAGAGCTCAGTGTTAAGACAG